>JAAEAF010000376.1:0-307692 GCA_011037195.1 Triatoma infestans
AGAAGTAGTACTTTAGAGGTAAGATTAAAGTTGCTATTCCCTTAGAAACTCCTCCCAAAAAAATAGGCATACAAAAACTTTGTAGGCATACAAAGTTTAAAGTTGAAAGTAGTAACAACAAACTGGAAACCTGTGTGATAACCAAAACGAATGACTGGTTGAACTTCCTCTGATTTTTCATTTTTGATATATTTGCTCACACTCTTGCATATGCACACAAGTATTCACACACACACACACACACACACATACGCACACAAAGAGAGAGAGAGGGAAGAGGAAGCGAGTGAGAGAATAAGAGAGCGGCCATTTTTCTAAAAATTCCTTTTTCCGGGATTCAGCATAACTCAAAACATCTATTTTCAGTTAAATCTCAATTTCAACATTTTACTAGGGTAAGAGAATGTAATACCCCCGTGTAACCAGCAAGAAGAAAAAGTAAAAATTTGTGAGAAACACTTGAAATAATTTTCTCTCAGTGGAATTATTATAATTTCTAATTGACTATTTTTCATTAAATTCTCAAGATTTGCTAAATATTTAGTCAGCCTTATATAAAATAAAAGGGAGGGCTGTTAAGATTATACTGGTACCGGGAGGTGACTACATTTTATGGCTAAACTCCCTCCCTTTCAAACCCTTATCATACTTGTAATGATTGCTTAAATTTAAGCCTAATTAACACATCCCACGAAACCAATCTAAAATTAATATTGCCGGAAAAATGGTTCAAATAAATGCGATAAATTTTCATATATGTAGAAAGTATATGAAGGTTAAAGAAAACTCGTTAAAGCCGTTTTTGAAAAAGTAGCGAAAAACGTATAAAGCCAAACTCAATAAAGTCGCACTTCTGGTTGGTGGATTTTGCCCGAAGCTGTCGTATTAGAAGGCGCTGGTATTAGCTAAACGGAAAACTAAATTTGAGCTACTTGCGATTTTATGTTTTTGAGATATTAAAACACACACACACACGGAGGCAAAGTAAAAAATTTTCGGCGTAGGAGAGAAGACGGGTCTTATTTTTAAAAAAAAAAAATGCATTTATTTTTCAATCTAGTCTCCCTTTACTCCAATTCACTTTGTCCAACGTTTCTCCAATAACTGGATTGCGTCCCTGAAGTGCGATTATGGAAATTCTTCAAAATATCCATTTACCGATGCAATCACCTCTTCATTTGACCCAAAACGTTTTCCAGCCACAAATTTCTTAAGGTAACAGAATAGATGAAAGCCGGAGGGAGCCAAATCTAGCGAATAGGAAGGATATTCTAACAATTCATACTTTAGATCCCTCAATTTTCCCGTTGCCAAAGCGCCTTTGTGGGCGGGTGCATTGTCCTGATGAAAGAGGATTTTTTCTTTTGCAAACCAGGCCTTTTCTCTCTTTTTTTTATCTAGCTGGTTAAGAAGATGTGCGTAGCATGCCCCCTTAATTGTTCGACCCTTGGGCAGGTATTCAGTTACAAGATCCCTTTGGAATCCCAAAAAACATTAGCCATAACCTTTCCAGCCGATGCAATTGTCTTTGTTTTCTTCGGAGCCGGTTTCTACCGCTTGAAAATAGTTGTTTTGACTCAGGTGTAAAGTGGTGAACCCACGTTTCATCCATTGTAACAAATTGGCGCAGAAAATAGATGGGTTCTTCTTAAAATGGCGCAAACATGCTGAAAAACTCGATTCCTCATTTGTTTGTGATCAGCATTTAACAAATGCGGCGTCCACCTTGCACAAAGCTTTCTCATACTAAATTCTTCGTGTAAAATATGCCGTACCCTTTTCCATGAGATGCCTAGCTTTCTCATATACCTTTAATCGTCGATCAACTAGATCCATATTGGGTATCGTTTCGATATTTTCTTCGGTAGTTGCAGTTTTTAGCCGTCTTTCACGTGAATCATCTTCAATCCATGTACGATCAAGTTCAAACTCAGTTGCCCATTTTTTTTACTGTTGATAACGAAGGTGCAGACAACATATCCACTTTCACCAACTTTGGATGAATTTCTGCTAGCACTAAACCATCCAAAACGAAGAATTTTATGACGGAACGGTATTCAAGTTTATTCATTTTGTCAAAAACACACAGCACGCTTACTTTAAACAGGCTTATAAAACAAATTGGTCAGATGAAATTCACATTTTTTTGCTATTTGCTTTTGCAACAAGTGTACCAACTTAACAAAACAGTAATTTCATTTGTAGTAGTGCCATATATGGGCTAGGCCAACAACTTTTCACCTTGCCCTAGTAGATAGTTATACAGATAATTCGCTAAAAAGTAGTTTTTCATACTCAGAAGATCTCAAAACTTGGATTTCCGATGAGAACTCAATTTCAGAGATTTAACACTATTGCAATTCCTCTTACCAGGAAAGAGAAGGGAGAGAGCGAGTAAAAAGTTAAATCTAGCATTTTAATTCTAAGAAAACACTAATAAAACTGTACCTATATTAAAAAAATGATTGATTTCATAATTAACTTAAGGCCTCGTGTCGTTGTTATTTTAAGACATTTTGGAGAATTGTTGGAAAAACGTGGAATTTGGCTTTAAGGAAAAAAAATAATTTAGAGTAAAACATATGCTTTCGCTTTCATTCATGATATATAATGTGATAACTGGACGTTAAGCGTGCCTCAATAAAATAGGCATTAATTTTTAAGAAAATAGTTTTTATTACTGCGTTACTTTTTCGAAGAACTGACAAGTCCCACCTGACTACAAAAGCAGTAATCACTTGCAGAAAAATTCTGGATTAATCACAATTTCAGACATGAAGGCAACCACGGTTATTCTATCCCAATTACACGGACTTAACTTAAAATAAAACACAGC
Source organism: Triatoma infestans (assembly GCA_011037195.1). NCBI lineage: Eukaryota > Metazoa > Arthropoda > Insecta > Hemiptera > Reduviidae > Triatoma > Triatoma infestans. Next base: position 2,837 of record JAAEAF010000376.1, read on the forward strand.
ACTGACACTAAACACGAAAGTTTTGCTGAGATATTTGATTTAGTTTACCAACAGAACAAACATTAAGCTCACCACTATAATCAATCACTTTAACCAACAAAGAGATATTTTAGGACCGGAGTAGATTACGTCAGAAGCTTAGGATCGTCAGAGATTGGAACTTAACTTGGCAAAACACTGGAGATGATATTTGGAGGTTAACTAATTACATCTGTTCTAATTTTAGCTAAGGAAAATTTTGTCTCTAAATTATGATTGGATCACCATTTTAAAGATTTATAATCAATTAAAACACTGGGTAACAAAAAAATGACAATTGCGCAGCGTTAATTTTATTTGAGCTGGTTGAGAAAGGAATCTTTACTATCTTCTCTGTTTTATTAATAAAACATTTACTGTTCTGCAGTTAGTATCCATATAAATCTAAGTTGAAATGTATTTATTTGTACTTCGTGACTTTATAGAAGGGCAGATTATTAAAGGCTAAAAGTTTTTGCAGAATAATAAGAAAATATTTTAAAGAAACCGTCTGTGACATTAAAGAATTGAACCACTCATTTCTTTCTTTCAAATATTTAATACATTTATAAAAGTGAGCGAGCCGTTTTAAAAATAACACTTTCATAAATTCCTAGTTATTTTGAACCATAATCTTTTTTAACTTTCATCTTGTTTAACAGTTTGAAACTTGGTCAGAAACCTTTTAAAAACCTTTGTGAGGAAGCACTAACATGAATGACTTCTCTTACAGTAATTTTAACGATTAAACTTGACAAATATTTGAGTGCCCTAACATTGCACTTAAAACGTAAATGGTTAGGGAACTACAGAGTTTAATTGTTGGCTCTTAAGAAATAAGAGTCAGTAAGAAATAAGTCTTAAGAAATAAGATCTTCTAAGAATGTGGTCACATTTTAGAACAGCAGGCAGTTTCTCTATTATTGTCATAGATCACCTAGGACGTGCTTAAAATAAATTTTTGAGTCAAATAAAAATGATAAGATTTTATTTGTTCGTATTGCGATCGTGTCAAATGATCGAAATTGAGTTTTTACCGGAAATACATCTCAAAAACGAAAAAACGCAACGAGCTCAAACTTAATATTTCTTTGAGGTATTACCACCGCATCTGACACGAAGCTTTCGCAAAATCCATCAACCGGAAGTAGTAGTAGGAGGAGTACTGCAAAGATTTTTTTTTTCAGTTTTTGGCCATATGTAGAACCATACACTAAACTGAAGTGGTATTGTAGAAGGAAGCTTTTACTGTCCTCCCGGAGCCACCCGAAAAATCATTTTCCCCAGGAAATTGTTTCGGATAAAAGTGATAGGTATTTATGTGTCTTGCAGTAGTAGTAAGAAAAGAAAAAATCCTGAGCCATTTTTGAGAAAATCACGAACATTATTCAGAAAAGTCTACTTATGGTTGACAAATTTTGACGGTCAACTTCGACTTTAAATTGAATTGTGGTAACTAAACGGAATATCAAGTTTCAACTTTCTTGATTTATTTTTTTTTTTTTATTTTGAGAAATTTCGTTCACTTAATCTCTCACTCACACATTCTCTCTGACTCCTGCTCCTTCGCTACAAAACACACACACACACACACACACACAAACACACAAGAAATACATTTGCTATAAATCCATCTTTAGAATCGTTTAAGGTGTGTCAACAATTCTTCTCGGATCATCTTCCGATCACTTTAAAGTTGGCAATGTTTGGAAATAAAAATAATTGTATTCTACCTCTGCTTCCCAAATTAAAGTGGCAGTTTAAATTTTATGATATTTATGTTAACGAATTGGAACGTGTTACCTCGGAATATAAAGTATTGCCGGATGATCCAGCGCTGGGTATATGGCAGTTAACAGATATAATTACAAATACAGCGTATAAATATAATATGGTGTTCAGCAGTAAACCTGCTGTATTCAAACAAGGTTGGTTCGATAATGAATGTTTGAAAAGGCGTACCCTGTTATTTAAGTTATTAAATACTTTTAGGTTCACGGGGTATTCTACAATTAGAATTCAGTATCTCAAGGCTAGAAGCGAGTATAAAGAATTATGTAAAGCTAAGAAGAAGCGGTACTTAGAAGATATGTCAGTTAATTTCCATTCCGTGAGGGATACCAAGGATTTTTGGAATTTGGTGAGAAAGTTCAAATTTAGAAATTTCCAACTGGATGGCGGTATCTCCGGAGCTGAGTGGGTTGCTTATTTCCGGACTTTGTTAAATCCTACACTAAGTGCCAGCCGAATTACCTATGCGGAACCCCTAATAGTTAATGAGTTTTTAGATTTGCCTTTTACTAAATGTGAACTAGTTAACGTGATCCATAGTCTGAAAATGAATAAAGCACCCGGCCCAGATGGCATTCCTAGCGAATTTTTTAAATATATCCCAGATAATTTTATAGAGACATTACTTTATTATTTTAATCAAATATATATTACTGGTAAGGTTCCTAACGCTTTTAAGCGATTCATAATTTTCCCCATACATAAAAAAAGTTCGGTGCATGAAGCATGCAATTACAGAGGTATCTCTTTTGCCAATAGTATCAGTAAATTATTTACTGGGCTCTTGCTGGACAGACTCAGCCGTGGGTAGATGAAGAGGGCTTGTTGGGTGAGTTCCAAGCGGGCTTCCGCAAAAACTACTCTACAGTTGACGATATTGCTAGTTTGATGAGTATTGTCCGAATTAAGTTGAGTCAAAAAAGACAGAAGGTCTTCGCCTTTTTTGTAGATCTACGCGCTGCCTTTGACCGGGTGGACCGTTATGCTCTTTTCTACAGCTCTCTGAGCTGAGGTTATCCAGCAGAATGGTGAGTATATTGAGGAAACTGTACGATGGAACTTTGAGTTCTGTGTGGTGCAAGAGAGGGCTTTCCGAGGAATTTGAAACCACCATGGGAGTTAAGCAGGGATGCTTATTATCCCCCTTTTATTCTCTCTTTTTATTAATGATGTGGTGGATGGGTTGAGTGGTGGCATAAGAATCGAAAATATGCGTATAAAAGTCCTAGCCTACGCTGATGACCTCGTTTTCCTGGCTTCCGATAAGTTATCGCTGCAACTAATGATGAATGATTTTGAGGAGTATTGTATGAAGTGGAATTTGGAATTGAATTTGAGTAAATCGAAGGTACTTGTATTTAGGAATGGGGGTCGACCTTCACTTGGAGAGCTCTGGTTTTACGGCGGCGAGGCGGTCGAGGTGGTCAACACTTATAAATATTTAGGTATCGCTCTGACATCAAATTTATCTATGGCAAGGCATTTTAAAGAAAAGTGTGAAAATGCTAAGTTTGCTCTGAATGCTTTTAATAAAATACTTTTGGATAAGTTCGTGCCTTTTTCATCCAAATTAAATATTTTTAATGCGGTGGCAAGATCTATAATCTGTTATGGGTCGCAAATATGGGGGTCGCAAATGCATAAACACGTAGAACTTCCGCTTAAATTTTTCATTAAAAAGTGTTTTAATTTGCCCTGGAACACGCCCGACTTTATACTGCACCTGGAGACACAACTAATGCCCACATTTCTATACTCATTCAGACTTCACTATAAATACATTCGCAAGTGCTTGCTTCTCCCCCCTGTTAGATATCCTCATGTACTAGCAAAGATTATTATAAAAAATAAACTGTTCTGGAATAAGGATTGGGAAAATATGTGTAATTTGTATGACATAACATTGGAGGAAATGATAGCAGGAGAGATTAAAATAGGCTATATTGTGAGTAAAATAAAAGAAAATTTAATGTATAACTACAAAGTCAAAGCCCAGAATAGTATTCATCATGTTATCTATAAACAGCTGGATCAGAACAAGAATTGTTTTTTCAGTCATATGGACTCTAATACAATTAGTTGGATATTTAAGTGTAGGGCAGAACTGATCTGCTTAGATAAATATTATTTTAATAAAGAAATAAAATTATGTTCGCTGTGCAATAGACGGGAGGATGAGGATATCTTCCATTTTATTTGCATATGCCCCATTCTGAAAGAATTTCGCATCTTATGTTTTCAGAATACTGTACTTAATTTTGAGGATCTTCTATATTATCTAAATGGGAATGAGTGGCCCAATTTGGTCAAGTATGTTAAAATGGCCTGGAAGTACATATATGAATTAGTCCAGCAATTCAATTTTTAATGATTCTTAATTCTATGGTTTCCTTTTTTTATTTTTATTTTTTGGTTTTGTTTAAGAACATTTTCTGTTTCTCAGATGCCTCGATATTTTGTTTGTTTATCGTGTTATGGTCTGTAATTTATATTGTACGCCCTGTCAATGGTTTTGTGCTTATTTAAAAGACGACTCCCTCAGACGGCCTATGGCCATGAGTATGTCTTTAAATGTATTAATAATGCAATTATTCTATGTATACACTGTGTTAAATAAAGACAATTATTATTATTATTATTATTATTCAGAAAAGTCTACTTATGGTTGACAAATTTTGACGGTCAACTTCGACTTTAAATTGAATTGTGCTAACTAAATGGAATATCAAGTTTCAACTTTCTTGATTTATTTTTTTTTATTTTTATTTTGAGAAATTTCGTTCACTTAATCTCTCACTCACACATTCTCTCTGACTCCTGCTCCCTCGCTACAAAACACACACACACACACACAAACACACAAGAAATACATTTGCTATAAAAACATTTTCAATTTTTTTTTTGTAATTGGAGATCACAAATATCATATGTCCAGTGCAAATTCAATTTTGATAATTCGACTCAATTTTAATGTATTTTGATCGCAATGTATTCTCGACGGTAAAAAAAAAAAAACAGTAAACCAATTAAAAATAAATTGGGTCAATATTTTCCATAATTATTTGAAATTAATCTTTGAAGATGAACTTATTCATTTTAATTGCAATTTATAATTTTTTTTTTTTAATCTTGCCCACAAAATTAAATTACTGATCAAACAATCCATTTTCAATAAAAAAAATTTTAAAAATCCAAACCTTGCCCATATTTCTCGCTTATTAATAAAATGGAAAACGATGATGAAGAAAGATTATATCTTAAGTAAAACAGTACCCCAGTTTTCAGATTTAATTAATTCACAAACCGCAGATGGGACATAACTCATTAGGAATATTTGTTCTCTGTGGGTTGTACTCTGTTGGCACAGAGTAGAGTAACTGTGTGTGTTGTATAACCTGGCCCGCCTTTCCAAAAACGGCCAGGCCACCATCTCCAGGCACGCCTGTATAATAGGGAAGGAAAAAGGAACAGCGTTGGTTCACTTAATGAGAACAAGCTTGCCCGTGATGAGTCTTCCACTTCCGCTTCCTAGCCCGGCCGCCCTCTAGTAATCCTCCGTTCGTTCAAAACTGACGCTGTAATTCGTGACCTACAATTACCCTTGTATTGACGAGGTGAACTTAATATAACATTAACGTTTTAAAGACGCTAATTAGCAAAAACCAACAACATTTTAATGTCTCTCTTCAAAAAATAACATTAATAAAAACAAAATTACTTTCCAATTTAAAATCTATTTTCTAATTTCATCAGATATTATTTTCTATGAAAGTCTGCTTCAGTTAATGGGCATCAACCAGTTTCAGGCCTTTGTCCTTCATCTCGATATCTTATTATCGTCTGTGGGATAGGACGAAGGCCTACCTAGTGGGCCGGATGAATAAAAACGAGTAGGACGAGTATTTACTTACAAGTAAAGTGTAACAAGTATTTATACCTCAAGTAAACCGATGTGAATAAAGTATATAGTTTACTCGTGACCGTTTACTTTCTAGATCGAGGGTATACTTGCAAGTATTTACTCGCGAGACAACCGAGTTCACTAGAAACGCAAGTAAATATTTGTAGCGGCGCACGACTACACATATCTTTCCTATTGTGACTTGTACTGTTTTCGCCGCTTGCCAACTCGATTCACATCCTTTATTACTCAGTAGTCAGTATCTGTACGTGTTTGTGTTTGTCATCTTGCTTTGTGTTGTGGATGAAAGCGATGCGATTGCTGGTTGTGACAGTAGGGCTATTTTTGCAGCGTTATTGAAAGACTATACTGTTGTACTAAATAAATCAATGTTGCCGAAAATGCATCGGATAAAGAGAAGGCATGGGCATGTTTAGCCGAACAGTTTTCGGAAAACGTTGGGAAACAAACTAGTGTTGCACAGATGAAAAAACTTTTGAATAATATGAAAAACCGCTGTAAAGAAAAAGAGCGATTTCAACGCAACTGGAAACAAACCAATAAAATTGTTATCATGGGAGCCAGATTTTCTAAAAATTGTCGAGTCAAACGAGAACCCAGTTTATTCTAAAATACCTGGGGCTTCATGCGTTGGACTGGGAGCAAGTGTCACGTCGCCGTCGCCCATTCAAACCTCTCTCATCCCTATGGTGGGCCTAGGAATGCTGAACCTTATGCTACTGTCTAAATAGTCTTTTCATTATATTGTAGGTTCCCTCAGTGAAATTTTATCAATTGTAGCAATGCAAAACTCTTTGGTCTTCGGTGGTTTAGAATGGCAGTGGCTTCTTATAAACCGAGCTTTGCCCATATTGCAATAGATTTTTTAGTTCTTAAGGGTAGAGTTGATGCTACATCAATCCAGGAAAGAAATTAGTTTGATGGCTGTAAAGCAGGAGAGAACAGGAGAAGTCCGGGCCTAATATTTCCCTCCATCTATGGCTGTAGAACTTAATGGACAGAACATCTATGTGGACCGAACTTAATTTTTCTTTTCATGATTTGATTAGTTTTTGGGTGACGAAGTCTGGCTTAGACTTCGTCATGCCAGATGTTGGGAGGCTTTCCCGACCTACTTTTTCACTTTTTTCACCTTTTTCACCAGGAATATAGTCTTGGTTTACTCTGGAAAAACAATAATTATTTGTTTTCTTTCCTTTCTCTGAGCAGAGGCAACCATGTTCTGTTCAAATATATAGCAAATGGAATTATAAACTGACCAAATATATAGCAAGAGAAATAAGTACACATATAGGTCTTGCGGACTCTTTCATAAAAGATTTCACCCATTTCGTCGAAACCACAATAAAATCTATTCACCTGAAAAAGCCAGATTTCATGGTCAGTTCTGAATATCACCTTTCTTGTCTCTTGCAGAAGTGTACAGAATTTTAATCACCAGAATTGTTTACATCCAAAAATGCCTATCACTTTTATTAGAAACCTTTTATTCAGGAAAATTTTTATTTTTGGGAGAGTTCTGGGGGGAACAATAAAGTTTAGCTTTCCACTCACCATAAAGTGTACATTAAAAGCATTTTTTTAAAAATTCCAAGTTTGAAGAAAATCGGTGAAATGAAAGTGAGACTTTACAAGATACTTTTTTTTGTAAAGGTTGAATGTTACATTGCACATGTATAAACTTCCAAGTTTTTAGGTACTTCCAAAAAGTTTTGAGGTATCTGCGAATCTGTGATTGCAAATTTTATTGGATTTATTCAAAATCATTGACGGCCGGCTATTGGAATACAGTGTGAATCACTTCAAGTGGTAATCGCTATGTGTGATAACCAATATGTTTTTCCCATCACTGCTTTATTTACGTTAGAGCAAGCAATTGACTAAAAATTTCTAGTTTAATGAAAATAGTTGTAAAAATAAACAGCTACAATAAGAGGAAGTTGGTGTGAGTGTATTCTACACAATACTTGTGTGGAAATGTTGGAAAACCCTTACAATATATGGGTTATAATTTAGAGAGAACATGATGCTAACAGTTTTTTTCTTAGGTTTGAGAGGGCTGTAAAAAGAATTGCAGTAAAAGTGGCAGAAGAATGCGTAGACGAACACGCAGAAGAAGAAGAGGATTGTAAACTACGTAGTTTTTTTTTTTTACAAGCAATATAATGTGTAGAATGTAAGAAAAAGGCTGTGAGAAAGTAAGAGAAAGAATAATAGAGAGAAATTGCTAACTGCAGAACTGAAAATGACTTTCTTACTTGTTATTACAAATTTTTAAAACAACTAGAATAGAAAAACGTACATAATTTTCATTCTTTTACAGTTTACATCTGTTATAATGCCGTCTTGTATAACATAACAGCACATATCATATTTATAATTTAGACACTTTGTTATAACCAGTGAGTTGTATCCTTATTACATCCCTTTTAGTCCTTGTATATCCTTTCTTCAGCCATACACACACCCATCTTAACTAAAACACGGAGGTCTTTTTTCTCCAGCCCCATTTCTTCTTCTACTTGTTCTTCTTCTTCCTCTTTATAACAGATATCATGTATCTTCTTCCATAAGCAATGCAGGAAGGAAAAAAAAAGTCAAAGAAAAAAAAATGCTAGCGTCCATCTATGTGAAAACAGCTGGCTTGTATAAATATTTTCACAGTAGTTTTTCCTGTTTTTTATGACGGTAATATCTTCTGTTTGGCTCCTCTTTCTACGGAAATTTATATATAAATTATTTTTTTATTTTTTAGTGAATAATAAAGAAGTGGTTTATATTTTTATTTAGTCCCATATATGTACATATATGGTCAATGAACAGCAAGAAGAAAAAAAAAAAATGAAGGGGAATCAGTACAATACATGCGAAACTACAGCTGTGCTAAACCAAGCGAAAATATCCCCATTCTCCAATAGATAACAAAACTAAGGTTTTTACAGTTGTGTAGCTCCCAATATCTGGTGTAAGAGAAGGAAGTATGATGATCGTGTGCGATTTCGATCCGGAAATACAAGTATGGAAGTCACCTGAGTTAGGAATAATAAAATCTGGTTATGAAACACATACATGACTTGCTCTTATTTCTGTAAATACAATTATATGTAAAAATGGCAAACTGTCTTTAAATATTAAATTTTACTATTTTATGCTAGCAGTTGGTGATGGGCGTAATACGTGCAGAAGAAAAGCCATTAACACTGAACCATTTGGAACTTAATACCATAAAATTCTGCAAAATAATTCTAAAATCCATTTCTTCTTTTTTTCCAGTAAATATTTTCCAATAAAAGTGATATGTTTTTATCTGCGAACCTAGCATTACTAGTTTAAAGGAAATCGTTATAGATTTTTCAAGAAAATTAAGAAAAAAAATGCTCAGAAATCGATTCTGTAAAATCGTACTTCCGATAGATCGATTTTCATCAAATTTGAAATTCTACCAATACTTCTAATGAAATTCAATATTACATAATTGATAGAAACATAAATTTACTGATATTGTGTATCAGAGAGGAAAGCTTAACGTTACTGCCCCCCCCCCCCCAGAATCCGCAAAATATAAATTTTTTCCCGGGAAAATGTTTCATACAAAATTGATAGATATTTATGTGGCTAGATAATATATGAAGTTTAAAGAACACCGTTGGAGCTTTTTTCTGAGAAAATTGCGGAAAACTATACCAAAAAAAAAGCCGTAAAGTCCATACTTAACGATCGATTTATTCCGACAAGACCGAAATTATTTGTTGTGGTAGATTCCGCAGAGCTGGAAAGCATCAGAGATATTTTCCGTGATAGCCTGGTTCCTTTTTGTGCTCATCGACCGGTTTCGGGCTTTCGCCCATCGTCAGGATGTTTTTTGTCAAACAGTATTGTCTCCGCGGCAGACACCCAAGGCGAGATGGCAAGTAGCGGGTGACAAACAAAATGAATAATAATACCAACAAATGAAAACGAGACTTACACTTTGGTGACGGTGAGTGGTGAATTGAAGAAGGGTTTATGAAACGTATGGCGGACTGGAAAAGGAAGAGGTGGTGTATGTGTGTGTGTGTGTGTGGTGTGCACGTGTGGCGAAAGAAAGGAACTCAGGTGACCGTAGAAGGATTGGAATGCTTCTTCAGAAGCGGATGATGCCATTGTTGAAGCGGCAAGTGATGGCGAGTGCAGATGAGATAGCCTCGTGAAGATGATGGCGCGTAGAGATGAATCTTGGTAATCACCGATGACTCAGTGTTAATAATTAACACGATTAATAGGCGCATACAAGGCGACACAAAATTTAAAGGCGAAATTAACAGCACACCACAGACTAAGAAGAAGCGGTAAAACTGAGGTTAGCTAGTCGGGCGACAGGAGAAGAGAACGGCACAAACACTGTTATCTAGGCAAGATGCAGAAGACAAGTGAAGAAATTTTAGAGGAATAAAGAACGTTTGAAGGGTGTGGGAAATTAAATAACGCGCGAACTCCGAAAGATAAAAGTGCCGACAATCCCACTACCAAGAGAGAAAGAGAGGGAAAAAGGCGGGAAAGCGTGAGAACGAGGCGGACGATGAAGAAAAAAGGAAATAACAAGAATTTGGAAATGGCAAGGGATTAACAATAGTGTGATAATAAAAAGGGCAATAAAGGCGAAGCGAAGTTAATCTGTCAAAGGTGCCGCGACTAACAAGTATGATAACATTGACTTGCACAGAGCAAATTTACATTGTGACGATACACTGTGTATCAACTAAAATCTGTTTGACAAAAGAACATCCTGATGATGGGCGAGTGCCCGAAACCGATCGATGATTACAAAAAGAACCAGGCTCTCACGGAAAATATCTCTGAAACCGAGTTTATTGGTGCGATTGATGGCACCAAGATACCAACCAACTTTGTACGCCCTGCGATTTTTTCATTTTTGAAATATTTTGTTCACATACATACATACCTTCAGATCATGAGTCAAAAATATTTTTATCACACTCAGATATTTCCCATATTTACCACTATGTATTTCCAGTAAAAAACGAAATTTCGAAATGTTGATCCGATTCAAAAATACTTCCTGTTACGTAAGAGGAAGTAAAAATAATTTTAATGCATTGTTTGCATGAGTGTCTAAATCAACAAAATATCACTACAAATGAAAAATCGCAGGATGCTCATACTTATTCTGTTTAAAAATTAACATCAGTTCCCAAACGAAGATTTCGGACAAATCTATCACGTGATTTTATTGAATCTCTCCCCTCACTTTGTTATTCACGATTTTCTTTAAACTTTACCTACTAAACTGGAGACATAAAATGCCTAACACTTTTGTTGTGGTGGTTGGTTCCGCAGAGCTGGAAAGCATCAGAGACATTTTCCGTGGTAGCCTGCTTCATTTTGTGGTCATCGACCGGTTTCGGGCGTTCGCCCATCTTCAGGATGCGTTTTTCAGACAGTGTGACAACACAGACTTGCACAGAGCAACTTAGTTTCACACTAACTGAGGACGTATTTTTTAAATACTCAGTATGAAACTAAGTTGCTCTGTGCAAGTCTGTGTTGTCACACGTCTGAAAAACGCATCCTGAAGAGGCGAACGCCCGAAACCGGTCGATGACCACAAAATGAAGCAGGCTACCACGGAAAATGTCTCTGATGCCTAACACTTTTATTTGAAACCTTCTTTTTTTCAGGAAAATAATGATTTTGAGAAATTCTGTTTCGGGGTGGGGGATAGTAACGTTAATCTTTCCTATGAAGCACCACTTCAGTGCAATGTAAGCTTCTATCAACTAAATAATACTAAAGTACATTAGAAGCGTTGCCAGAATTCCAAATTTGGAGAAAATCTGTTAATCCGGAAGTGCAATATTAAAGAATTTTATTTTGAGTTTCCTGTTTGTTTTTTGTTTTTGTTTTTTTTTTTGAAAAATGCAAACACTGAACCAACTGCACATAACATTCGAAATTTAACGCCACAAATTCTGCACAACTATTTGCACAATCTACTTTTTGGGGAGGGAAATGTTACAAATAAAAGTGATACTTTTACATTCTTGCAATTAGAGTACCATGAAGTTTAAAGAAAATCGTTAACAGACGTTTTCGAGAAAAGTCCAAAAAAACTCAATAATCTTCTCAGTTAAGTCGCAATTCCGGTTCACCGATTTGCTTCAAATTTGGAATTATAGCAATGCTTCTAATGTATCTATTAATACTATCTCTGTAGGTGATAGAACTATATATTGTATTGAAGTGGTTCTTTATAGGGAGGTTAGCGTTACTGATCTCCCATAGCGCCCTTAAAAAATCAACATTCCCGAGAAAATGCTCGACATATATGTGTACATACGGTACGAAGTTTAATGAAAATCGCTGGAGCCGTTAAATAATGATGGTAATTGTAGTGATATTCAAAATTTATTCTAAAGCCCAACGGGCTGGATATCCACCAGCTATGACCAGAAAATTGTGTAAGTGTTATACTATAAATTTTTTCAAACATTTTACTTAATTAGAACTTATGTTGCTGTTACCTAGTAGAAAGTAAAAATTATTATTAATAAAATAGATAGATAGATAGATTGTTAGTTCCAAGAACTACTTGGACATCAATGGACCAAAATAAAATAAAATAAATTATAGGTACTCATACTGGCCAGGAACGGGACCAACACTCCGTTCATTGGTCCAGAGCCGGTCCTGGGAATAACTGGCGGAGCAATTCGTGCAGCGATTAGAGAGTGGGGTCGCTCCAGTGAAGAGCTCTGGAGGAGGAACCCGGGTGTTATACACAGTAAAAGGATGATGCCCGGACTGTGTAAACGAAGAACCCAAATGACTCTTAGTCTGAGTAGGAGCCAGATTTCTCTGGTGACGGGACTATTTACGGGTCATGGTAGGTTCAGGAAACATCTGTACAAGGTAGGACTCATTCGAGCGGAACCCTTGTGCATACTATTTCAGGAAGAGGAGGAAACGGCCTCCCACCTGTTGTTCGATTGTGTAGCAATAATCAGATTGAGGTATGAAACCTTTGGTACTTTGCGACCTGAGGAGATAGTAGCTCAAAATGACCTGGTGGTGAAGGTCCTCAAACTCGTTAGGGAGGGAAGGTTTGTCTACTAGGAACTATCGGGTGGCACAATAAGCCTCTGTTGGCTGCAGTGCCGGGATATAGCCCACCCGAGGTTGGATAATAATAATAATAATAGGTACTCATAAATTGATAAAAATTATAAAGTAATTTTGATATTGAAAATTTAAATTTGAATTTTTCGTTTATATATATATATATTTCTTCTTCTTGTTAAAACAAGCAAAATATTGGTTGGCTAGTGCCAAAGAAAAAACTTGTTATTTTTAAATGTTTATTCGACGTTTCGGACATCTTTGATATCCTTCCTCAGAAACTGCATAAAAAAACACAAAGACATATAAAGTGAAAATTACATAGCGCAAATAGAACAACATTGAAGCATTAGATATTATCAACACAATGTAAATAAAAAATATATATTTTAGATTTAAATATATTTTTTAAACCTATATTACTTTCTCTTACACCTAATAAGAGGAAGTATTGTAATCGTGTTAAATTTTCGATATCGAGTTTACGCCGGAAATATCCGTTTTGAGGTCCCCTGAGTCCAATTTCGTACCAAACTGGTTGTCCTCTGAAGTGCTATCTTAGTTTATTATAATCATCTAAAAAATATTTATTTATTTATAAACTGTTTATAAGTATAAAAACCATTACAGTAAAGATTGGTGGCAAACCAAACACAGAAACTAACAAAAGTTGAAAAATTCTAGATAGAACACTTGACACCACTTTAATCACTTAATAGAAAGTATAAAATGAAAAGTTATAATAATAGAATACGAAACCTGGTCAATAACATTGTGCCTAGTTTTAGGCTTGGTCTATTGTACTGCATTTAAGTATATAATGATTACTGATATAAAAGAGATCTCCACCTAAGTGCAGTCACCATACATTTTATTACTTTATTGATTTTTTCAGTAGAATTTATTGTTAAAAAATCTGTTATGTTATGGAAATCAGGGCTGTTAAGATATTTCTCCCTTAATTCTTTATAAATAGGACAATTTATCAGAAAATGACTGAGGTCGTTCTGTTCGTCGCTACAATACAAATTGTGTTACTATTCCACTTATGTTTAGTTCCATTACAATTCAAAATCACTGATTGTGGATTATTAACCCTCAATTGGCCAATAATTCTTTTTTTATTTAAACTGATATCTTTTATTATATAATCTTCCACATTAACATTATTTTTAATATACTGGTAAATTCGGCTGTAACTGGAGCATAGAATCCGCTCATTATCTTCTCCCAATAATTTTACTTCCCATGCTTTTAAAATTTGTGTTTTATATTCCTTTAAGCTAGCAGCATCTTGCTCCAACCGCAGCCACTCACAATCTGTTTCAACTAAAAGATTTCTTACATGAGAACACCAATTGAATTTATTTATTCGCTCACAGTTAAGCACATGCTTATTGTAGCAGTTTTTAGGTAGCCTGTTATTAGGCATATACAATTAATTTGAATCACCAATTTAAAATTCTTTTAATTACTTTCAATTTATTGAGCCCTAGTTCTCGCCTGACTATATAGTTGGGCGTACATCTTGGCCAATGGAACACCGACTTAAAGAACCGAATTTGAACAATTTCAATTTCATTTAGATAGTGTACCGCCCAAACCTCACTACTGTACAATAGGACAGACCCCACCATTGAATTGGAAAGCCTTAATATAGTATACCAAGCATTGCACTAAGTTTTATACAAAATTTTATTTACTGCGTTTGCTGCTATGTTGCTTTGATTAATCATTGATTTTAAATAATATTAATTTCAAAATAAATAGATTGCCAAAATTTAGAGTTTCAAGAAAATTAGTAAGCCGGAAGTGTATTTTACTGAACAGTTTTTTTTTTTCAGTTTTTATGATTTTCTGCATAAAAACACCGACGAATTTTTATTAAACATAGTACACAAACTATAAAGTTTGTCAATTACAAATTGTCAAAACTGGAGCAAGAGAAAGTTGTGTGAGTGTTTTACAGCAGATTTTTTTTTATATTATATTGTAGCTAGCTGAGAAAATAGGTATTGATTTTGGGAATCATGTGTCTGTTTCTACACATGGTTACTTTAAATAATAAAATAACTTAAAAAAAAAGACGGTGAATAATACAATTGTAAAATGTTGAGCAGTGTTGAATATGTTAGAGTATTGTTTTGTGATAATATGCTCTGAGTTTTTGAAACCTTAGTGTGATTGTGTATTACTTTGTGGTTGTTAATAATATGTAATACTCGTTATGTAGCGTCAACTGGAGTGATTTTTATTGGTTAGACTAATTAGGTATATTATTCTAGACGTGTTAGTAGGCCCACAGCTGCCTCGTAACAATATTTTATATATATATTCTTTTTCTAATTAACATAAAAAGTTTTTTCTTAAGCCATACCAAACTAATTTTTTGCTTGTTTCATTAACAACGGCCAAATACAACTATTGTTTATATATCTACTTCCTATAATTTATTTTTATTTATTTTTTTAGTTTTACACGCACATAATACATGATATTTTATATTTCTACATGAAAGATGTTTTAAATATATATATATAAAACATTTATATATATATGTTGTATGTTAGTATGATAATTGGAGCATATACTAATAAACTCGCACCAATTAGGGGACTACTTTGGAGAAGAAAAAAATTATAATTTTTTTCTTTAATATTAATTATAATTTAGCTTTCTCCTAGGTAACTTGGAGCAACATAAGTTCTTATTAAGTAATATGTTTGATTACCATAGCAAGATTTCAGTTTTTTTTTAAAAAACCTTTTATTGGAAAACTCAGAAGGTTGGTGGCATAAATCTTGTGGAAAGATCATAATGAAGGATATACTAGCAAATTTGGTTCGTTTTATCAATATTTTCAAAAATCACATACTTAGACTTTTTTATTTTCAATAGATATCTGTTTTAGTAATATTATTATCAACACAAAAGCTTTCAAATACTATCTATTATTCTAAGCATGTTAGATATTGATTCTATAACGTTCCATACATATTACTACCGCATACATATCGTTTCTCTGGCCAGTACACCTGAGAATATTTTAATAAAGAGAACCAAATATTCTCATTCCTTCCCATTTCCTTTCCCCGAACCCCCAAACTGGAGACTGATATTGCATTTGATATAGGCTCTTTCTATAAGCATGCCTCTGTATCAGCACCATCAAGATATAGATATAAATTCCAGATATACTGGAATGTGTAGAATGTTGGACAGATAATTTCTATATTCACGTCATATTTTATTGTTAAGAAATATTTTTTTGCCCAAGCAGATTCTTTTCAAGTGAACTTATGTGAATATTTCCTTTAACTATTGAATTCGCTTGATACTTTCTCCTCTCTCTCCTGGTAAAAGGAAGTATTTTACGTTTGTGTCAAATTTTTTAGGAAGTTGGATATTCACCGGAAATACAAGTTTTTTTGAGATCAAATGAATGCGAACAAAAAATCTTGTGTGAAACACTTACACGCATGTTGTATGAAGATCGTCTTCTCGGATTAGATCAGGTACACCTATTATTTCAACATTTCTCCGTGGAAACTTCATTTGAGGGCACATTTTGGAGGATGAGTGGGGTTATGGATTCTCTCTATAGTGCTATTTCAATTTATTACACAATTCTATCATCTAAATAATATTAATTAGACTTTTGTTGAAACTAGAATGTTGTTGAAATTCTGAGTTTGAAAAAAAAATCGGATGACCGAATTTGCGTTTTTACTAAACAAATTTTTTTTTTTCAATTTTTTCCATAAAAACACCGACGAATTTCATTAGACTTGATATACTAACTATAAAATTTGTCAATCACAATTTTGAAAACTGGTGTAAGAGAAAGTTGTGTGAGTGTATCACATCAGATTTTTTTGAAGTGTTGTTAGAAGGGAAACAAAATTAAGGAAGAAATGAGAAACATGTAAATATTGTGGTGAATTGTGAAACAAAGCTTGGAAAAGGGAAAACAATTACAAAAAAAAAAAACGAAAAAAATTGTTAAATAAAGTAACATACAGAATAGGATAATTATATCGATGTGTAAATTAATCGGAAGAGTAGCATTCGTGACGTAGTCTGTGGAACAGTGTCCGCCATGACAGGGGTTACTAGAACTCCACATTTAAATGTTGGCAATTTATGTTTAAGCCTATTTTTTCCATTTTCTTTAATTACATCTTGTAGCACACTCTTTTTTCCCACTATACTATCTCATCTGATATAATAATGTATCACCATTATTCCAAACATTTTACTAGAAAAATACAGTTTAAGAGATTCTGAGGAAAATGTGATGTTAGATTTGAAATGTTGCTCGAACATTGTTCAATGTTATGGGCGTTGTCTTCTAGACAAGAAATTTAATCGCTCTCATCTTCTCCATATTTATGTTTTGTTAACTGAAAAAAATTGGACGTTTAAAAAAAATTTAACGATATTATAGTTACATTACCTTACAATAAGATGAAGATTGTATTATATCAGATGTTTTTTTTGTGTGTGTGTATCTGAAAATTCAATTTCAAAAAAAGTAGACAATGTAATTGTTCTTGCAGAAATAAAGAAAAATAATAAATAAACCGTTAAAATATGAACAAATATTAATAAGAGGATGAAATGGAAAAGCAAAGTTTTAAAAAAGGAAAAACAAAAAAAAACCTTTTATGAAGGCAAAAGGCTTATACCAGTCTCTCTCTCGGTTTAATAATAAATTATCCGGAAATTGAACAGTCCAAAGCTGGTAGGTAATCTAGTGGATACAGCTGTGAGAGGATACAGGCCAGCTTGCTAATTTAAATTTACTCAAAATAATGATTTATTTTTCTCCGTTTAAAAAAAAAACATATATAATATATGTATTCATATAGAACAATGGTTCCCACTGATTTTAAAAAACAGAAAAAAAAATGAACCATTGATCTGAATTATCATTTCTTCTTTTTCCCCAATATGGCTGTTTGGCTGTTTTTGAAATGAAAAATATTTACACAGAACAAAAAAATCAGTGTGAAACGGCTTTCTCTTACTGATTTTCTTAGTTCTGATTTGTCATAGTTATTAACTTTCATATTTTCTTCACTTGAAATTTTTACTCAATTCAACTAACTTTAATATTTCATTAAAAACCAGGGATCGCCTAAACTGAAAATGACACTTCAGGGAAGTCAGCCATTTTTTTTTTCGGCTTCCTAGAAACCTTCACCCTTAAATCTATTACTCAAGATATATACCTTAGAACTTTCCCGATTCCTGCGATTTCTCAGACATCTTAATCTCTCGAAGGGGTGCTGTAGGTGAATGATTTTCATCTTTTTGGCACCAATAGGGTAGTAAAATAGACTCTCCCTCTCAAATTCTAAAATCTCCCTCCAACAACAGAGTTTAAAAATTAGATCCCCACGTGTTGTTTTCATTTTACGGAAAATTTGCCCTTTAACAACCCAAACACGTGTTTTCCCACCCAGTTACCATCACCATACCCCTTGACCTAGTTTAAGAATTTAGTTTTCAATACAATTAAAAACACCAGTCAGTGTGTAAAAAATTTGCTCTGTGCAAGTCTATGTTGTCACACTGTCTGAAAACGCATCCTGAAAAATGGGCGAACGCTCGAAACCGGTCGATGACCACAAAATGAAGCTGGCTACGACGGAAAATGTCTCTGATGCTTTCCAGCTCTGCGGAACCAACCACGACCACAACAAAATAGACCTCCTTTAGTTGCAATGCACTTAGCGTCTGCACTTAGGCTACTTTTAGAAAATGTTAACCAATTTGTCCCGATTTTCACGTTCAGAAATATGATTATCTTAGGTATACCTCTTATTATTATAACTGACAATTTATTGTCTCTGGGATTTACAAATATATAGTATTTTGTGTTTGAATTGTCATAAAATTTTATTAATTTTCTAAAATCGTCTGAATTTATTAAAAATTATTTCTAATTTAAATGAGATATTTGTACGACAATGGCCAGAGGAAATTTAAAAAAAAAGAATTCTTTGTTGCTCTACGTTTCGGGTACAATTGGTGCCCTTCTTCAGGAGCTCTGTAAAAATTTATTGGAGAAAATATTTTATTGTACAATATGGTAGTTATGAAAAAATGCATAGATTTATAACAAAAAAAGAAAAATTTAAATGAAAGAAATATTAACAGAAGAAATTATGAAACAGAAGTGATAAATTTCCAAATTTCTTCTGTTAACATTTCTTTTATTTAAATTTGTCTTTTTTTGTTATAAATCTACGCACTTTTTCATGACAACTATACTGTAAAATACTGTATTTTCTCCAATAAATTTTTACAGATCTCCTGAAGAAGGGCACCAATGCTACCCGAAACGTAGAGCAACAAAGAATTCTTTTTCTTTAGAAAACTCCTCTGGCCGTTGCCGTACTAATCGATAGTATTTTCTTCACAATTTTCTAAAACTTTTTGAGCCTATTGAGTAACAGCTTCTTTTTTCTTGATGTTCATTTTGATGACTGAACTGGGTGTTTTCTTTGTTCTCCCTTTGTCAGGGGTTATTCGTTTTTCAATTCTCTTGTTTTTCACTTTGTAATATCCTTAGTTACATCAGTAAAGCTATTTATTTTAAAAAGTAAAAACACGGAATTTCACTTATCACGCGATCAGCTGCTTTCAAGTTGAAGTATAAAGTAAAAGTATTGATACATATGTTTAATATGCACTATTTTTAGGACTTCATATCTTTAATCACTTCATATCATATCATATCTTTAGATGATTTAAATAATGTAAATAAAACTATTTCTACCAAATAAATGCCTCCCCTATGGAGGGGGTAATGAAATTTACAATAAAAGCAGCACAATAGAGTTTAGTTGATCATAAATTATTGATTCTTTCATTATAAACTGTTCAGTGATATAATAATTTTTAAACAATCCAAAAATGAAGCAAATTCTTGTCCTTTCTGTTGCGGTTTTGTTCTTAGTTCAGGTAAAAATTCTATATACTGTATAAAATTAATTAAATCTGAAATATTGAAACAATGAAGAAAAATATCTGTTAAAGGTATTGGGTTGAACATCAAGTTGTTATCCTAAACTTTAGGTATCACATTACTTATTATCTTGGGGCGGGTATTGGTGTAGCGGTTATTAAGCATGGACTTGTAACTGGGTGGTCCCCAGCTCGAGTGCCGCGTATAACTGCTAATTTTTATATTCGTTTTAATAATGTTATGGTAAAGTAGATGCTTCCGCTCCCGTCCACGACACCTAAATTGGTAGCTGGGCGTTAAGTCCGCCGGAAAAAATAGGCACTACTTTATACTTATTATCTTTTCTC
Organism: Triatoma infestans; assembly: GCA_011037195.1. Taxonomy (NCBI): domain Eukaryota; kingdom Metazoa; phylum Arthropoda; class Insecta; order Hemiptera; family Reduviidae; genus Triatoma; species Triatoma infestans. The sequence continues at coordinate 23,007 of JAAEAF010000376.1, forward strand.
TAACTGCTGTTAAGAAGTATTATAATCGTGTCAAATTTTCGATATCCACGAAAATTTTGAGGTCCCCTGAGTCCAAAAAAAAGTGGTTTTAGAAAATGAATCTTGTACGTGTGTATGTACTTGTAAGTGGACAGCATAGCTCAAAAACAAACAAAAAATCGCTTAAAGTTTAAAATTGTCATTTCATATGGGTATCACCATGGGAACAGACAAAAATTTACAACTCAAAATTCCTCAAACCGGAAATACCACTTTACTGAATGAATTTTTCAGGTTTTTGCAATTTTCTCGAAAACGGCTTCAACAATTTTCTTTAAATTTGGTATATTAACTACATAAACAAAGTGCTACAACTTTTATTTAAAACATTTCTCCAGAAAAATTTATTTAAGGTGATTTTTGAGTGACAGGCGGGGATATGTTTTCCTCTAAAGTACTAGTTTAGTTTATTATCTTTAATGTGTCACTTAAATCTTGCAGATTGATTCACGTAGAGCAAATTGATGTTATAATCCAATTTTTTTTCTAATCTGGAAATTTTTGCAGAACATTTAATTACTCTGAATAATATTGGATAGCTGAACTGCACAATATCAATACCCTCCCCTCCTCGCCCCCAAAAGAAAATCTAAAATCAATTTTCCTGTCAAATTATTCCTAATTAAAATTATAGAATTTTAATACAATTATAGTTGATGTGATATACTTAATTTAAATAATTCTTAAGAGCGGTTTTTTAAAAAAATAGAAGAAAATGGGGGGGGGAGAAGAAAGCATTCAAAAAATTTATAATTCCAATTGATTAATTATTGATGAAAATCTTACGTTCAATCCACTGGGGCAGTATCTAAGTGAAGTTTCAATTCCCAGCGATTTTCCGTTTTTGAATTATGCTGACCACAAAAAAAAAAAGAACATACGGAGCAATTACTATAAATTAGTTTAATGATTATTTCGAAAAATGACAGTTTTTAAAAAAAATTATTTTTCAAAATCAAAATCGAGGATCTTAAAACATGTATTTTGAAAGTAAAAACTCAGATTTGTAAAATCTGATATGCATGATGGAATTCTTGCATTCTAAATAAAAACCACTTAGTGAAAAAGACTGATGATAATGTGAAATAAAACCGCAATTATGTCAATTTCGGTTGACCCAATCTTCATCAAAATTTAAATTTTTGCCAAACATATGAATATGTATAAGAAAGTCTGACATAGCGTTGAGTAATAAGTAAAAGCGCTGAGTAATAAGTAATAATGATCACACAATACTCAGAGTGGGGAATTTACCCAATGGTAACAGCGGTTACATCGCCCCGGACAAAAAGACAAATTGCCGCCTATATAAGAATATGTATATATTTTAAACAACTCTATGCATGTTCAAACAAATTCTAGCTTCGTCCGTTACAAATTCTGCGTTAATTTTCTAATAATAGTGTAAATATTTTTAGCTTTTAAACATAAACAATATAAATACGCTGCGCATTGTAAATTTTTTGGCGAACCAAAAAAATAGATATGTGTAATTTTCTGTTAATTGAGTATTTAATATATCAATATTTTTCTCACACTTACTTACAGCCAAAAGGCGTCCCTAAATTTTGGCGTCCCGGGGCAAATGTCCGGGTTGTCCGCCCCTAGAACGGGCGCTGATGGTAAAGAATCCAACAAACACTAAAGTTTTAGTCAGAGAGGAGATCGCGAGGGCACTCACTATCTTTTGCGACGTCTAGGAGGATTGTGCACTAATCGGCAAGTAATGGGAAAACGTTATAATAAAAGACTTTGGATCTTTTTATATTTAATTGATATACCAAATTACAGGAATTCATTAGAATCATTTTCAAGAAAATCTAGAAAAATGGTAAATTGCCTCCATTTGTCGTATTTTTTTTGTCGAAACCCTCAGTTGACGCCTATGTAAAATATCAAAGTTTGAACATTCTGCGCTTTTCTGTTTCCAAACTATTCTAACTACACAACTTCGAATATATATATATATATATATATATCTGTGAAGTTTTCATTGGAAATTTAAAGAAAATCGGTGGAGAAAATTAAGAAAGAAAAAACAGATATATTCTGCAAGGTCACACTTCCTATTCTGCAAGGTCACACTTCCGATTAACCGATGTTCATCCAACTTAGAATTTTAACAAAGCGAAATTTAAATACGCCTAATATTATTTATGTGGCACTGAAATGACAATTTAGAGGTAAGAAATCCAATCAATTTTTTTGGGTAAAATAAAAAGGATAAACCTTTTGTTTGTGTGAAAAAAAAATGAATGCAGCACTTTTCAAGAAAAACGCATATTCGGTTGATTTCTATTCAACAAGTTCATGTCAAATGCGATGGCAGGATCTGAGGAGAATATGTAATTTAATCTTTCTGCGATTTTTCGTTTTTTTTTTTAACATTTTTTGTTCGTACCTCGGAGAACAATCATATATTTCCGGTGATAACTCAATATTGAAAATCTGACACGATCGAAATACTAGTAGTAAGTGAAAGTAAAAAATTATTTCGTAGATTTTAATAAGTGAATAAAAACAGAGCACCCATATATCTAGTTATGCAATACAATCACACCAGTTTCGATCGTTCTGAAATAAATAATCATTGTTCAAATACATGATGCTGTTTTTCTTCTTTTCCATTTGCTAATTTCAATAGTTTTGAACAAAAACTTTCCAATTTCCATTGTGTCCTCACTCAATTTATTTTTTTTTGTTTGTTTAATTTTATTTATTCTTTATATGTAGATTAGAACACTAATCTGTGTTTTTCTCTTATCTAAATTATTATTGTTATTATAATAGCAATATCTTAAACAGATTATGGCTTACAGTAGTTTTAGATAACCCATTCGTTATGATAATTGAAATATCTGAATGTATACATAACGGTTTATAAAAGACTTTGGAAAATTCCCTTCAACATGTAAATCACTAAGGGTATGTCCACCACACTGGTGCAAGTTTTCTTTCAAGAGAGGCATGCGTCATAGCGCACGGTGTGACGAACGGGAGGCATGCGTTATTGGATACCTCATGGAACTTGAAGGGCCTTGTAATGTAATGGTGTGGTGATGTGTATTTGTAGTAGCACGAGCGGTGTTGTAGAAAAAGGGCTTGTAAGTATGCAAGTTTAAAAGAGAATGAAGTATTAGCAATAATGAAGAAATCACCACTGTTTTATAAATAAATATATTATTATTTAAGAAAGTTTAAGTACATTACAGCATCACAATTATAAATCAAAAGTATATCTAGAATAAAGGCAAATATCTATCATTGGCACTGAGCGATTCCTGAAGTGTTCTGTTCTGGCTTTGGAAGCAGAATTGCGACTGTCCTGTTTGAAGGCAGAAGTCTGACCATGTTCTTTGTTGGAAGGTAGAGTAAAGCCTGTTCGAAGGAATGCTCTCTAACAAAGCAGTTGGCCAAGTTGCATTGTATTAAATTTTGTGCTTTTGTTTCCCTACTAGCAATGACCCCAATTTACAGTAACTGACTCTAAAATACACTCTTTTTGAAGGTAAATTCACAGCACTAAGATAATTATAAAATATTTAACAAAATACAATTCTGGATACTATAAAATATTCTAAACTCTAAACTATGATTTTTCTATTTCGTTCTTCCACTACAGCCTTTATTCTCATGACGCAACCACAGCGCACGTGAATTTTCGTGAACTACGAGTACTTGGATTTTCGTTCAACATTCTATGCGTCTGTTGATCTCGCTACGTGTTGTGTGATATTTTTTTAGGTTATATATTATGTAATTAATTTTTAAATATTATTTAATTATTATTTTAATAATAATTTTATTAGTAATGATATTAATTAATAATATCTCCGACAGCAGATTTCTGATTATGTCTGTAATCAAGAGACAGTTGATTTTATAGAAGATATCGTCTTCAAACAGTTTTGTGGGATGTAAATTCAAAATTATATGCCTACAAAAGTGAGAGAAGTGATGCTTGTTCCGTGGTACTTGTTGTAGAGGTCTCATACCATTATCACTGGAAGTAACTTCTCTCCATGTGCCTTAAATAACTTCACCAGTGCTTTCATCCTCGTGATCAAAACTTCCAGGAGGTGAATACTGTCTTGCTGCATCCGGCTGCGCCCGGAGAAAATTATGAAGCAGAAGACAAGTTAACACTATATCAACCACAGTCCCAATAACTGTAATTTCTATAGGCTTACGAAAACTCTTTTCGGTGTGAGCCCTTATTAAGATCATTCTTCCACGACAACCCTTTCCTTCAGTACTTCAGGGAATCTTTTAGACCGCTACCCATCGGGTTTACCGGTCCCGCGTTGCAAGCAACGGGATCGTTTAACAAGAGAAGGCTGTCACCACCAGTGGGTGGCTATAGTGCAAGGCCTCCCACTGGCAGAGGTGCCCATCCGGGCACGCCCCCGCTTGACCCATTTAAGGGCAGGTTGAGATACGCTCAACCAGCGCGCAAAGTGATCACACGAAGATCACACTTCACTCCCAGAAGCTAGAGAAGGCAAACTCTAACAGGCTCTGGTAAACCGCGCACACCCAGCAAATGCGCTACCAACTTACGGGCTGGTTCCGGGGTTCCATTTTATATAGCGAGTCTCCTCCCGCTCAACTCGTGACTGCAGTCCTTGGAGCTGCTGTTTAAACCACGACCACTACGAATCCTACCTCAATTGCAAGCAATTGGCTCGGATAGTAGCTTGCGCCCGTAGTTCAGTGTTTCAACTCTAACGAGCTAGCGTGACTGATCGCACGCCCGATGGATGTGCCGGTCCATCTACTGATTCCTGTCCATTGCCTGAAGAACAGGGGTGTCAGTAACCCAGGATACTTACAGGCAACCCTGCAAGGGGAAAGGATCAGGATGGGTTGGGGGAAGGAATCCCCAACCTGGAGAGCCAGAGGCTCATTGCACCCCGGAGGGTGGGCGATGGACAACAAATTGAATGCCTCAAGAGGCATGCGCAACGCATGTGGAAATGGAAAGAGGAAGCGTAAGTTGAAAGGGAAGAGGAAGAGGAAAGCGCACAAGTGTGGACATACCCTAACAGAAGTGATTCATTTTTAAAGTTCTTTTATTAAATAATTTATTGTTTTTACTGTTACTGATGAGAGGACATATTGCGATCGTGTCAAACTTCTGATACAAGTTTTCACCAGAAATAAATGTTTTGAGGATGCTGAGTCTGAAAAAGTGATTGTTATAAATTTCTTCTTTTTTTTCTCATTGACGACTAAATGCTACATAACAATAAACTATATGCACTTATATACATCAACATAAAATTATATTATTACAGACGATTGTTCGAACAAAATTAATTCTCTTAAATTTATTTGAAATGAAATTTTCAGTATAATTTAAATTTAATTAATTAATACTATCATATTAACAGTTTATCAAACACTTTTATTATATATAAACTTTTTGAATAGTAAATAAAAATTCAGAATGGGACCGAGATGAGACCGAGTCAGTGGTTTGCTAGAACCCGACGTTTCGTCCATATTGCAATGACACTATTCAGGGTCGTTACATCTTGAAAGCTAAATCTTGACTGAAACACACGACAAATTAACCAATTGAAACTGAAATTTAAATATTGGAAGCTTGCTATTTTTGAAAATAATCATCATTCTCGTTTTTCTATACAATAACTTTGAGTTTATACTCAGAAAAATTTGACGAATTAAAATATTGCGGGAGAAAATGTTTTATAAAACTAATTTAACGAGAGTTATATAATATAATATATCTCATATTACAATATAATAAAATAAAGTACACTTCTTTACAAAACTTAGTTGGTGAGTGTTAAAGTACTAAATTTTTGGATAACTTTATGTATATTATAATTGTACAACCTTAATAATGTTTGATTTCACATTAATTATGTTAATTCAAATTATAGTACTTATATATTATAAAAAAATCATCTCTACTCTTGAAAATGGCATGGTCGAAACATCGAGTTTTATTATTTAAAAAAAGTAAAACATTAATAAAAAAAATGAAGACTAAAAACCTGCTATTTCTTTGAAGATAACCAGGCTAATACAATTTAAAGTCAACATACTAGCCTTCAACTATAGATAGATAAGATAGATAGATAAAGTCTTTATTTTCCTTTTATAATTACAAAAAAGTAAACAATCACAAAAATTATAAATTACCTTTAATATAAATAATAAATAAAAAATACTTCTTTAAATAATAGACTAAACAAAATAAAGACATACGCTAGGTCTGAGACCATCAGCGGGGTTCTTGTTTGTACCTTATGATTCCATTACAATTTATTATCCATTTATCGTACTTAACTATTTTTTAACTACTTATTATTATTTTATAAGTTATTTATTAACTATTTTTATAGAAAACTATTACCCCATATAACAATGTTTGCTACTTTTATTTATTTTACTTGATTTTAAAAATTAAATTCTGATAGGGAATTCTTTTCTATACCTTCATTCAGTAATTAATAATCGGTCTCCATTGGAAATTACCATTTAAATATTTTAGAGTTTCTTCCATCGTCAATTCGCTTTATTTAAGATACATTTGCCGAAACTCTTTCAATATAGGGCAAACTGACAAAAAATGATACAGGTCTTCTGCTAAAGATTTATTACATAAAGAACACAGCTGATGTGGGAATTCTCTTCAAGGTGCACTATTGAGATAAAACAAGCCTCCTCTGGCTTTCAAGATCCATTTTATATCATTGAAATGGAAATGGTCATTTAAATATTTATTATTGCCATCTAATTTATAATTTAATTTACTATATAAACGACCAGAGGTAGAACTTCTTGCTCTATTAATACAATTTTCTTTATTAATTATTACTAATTTGGAGCGCACTTTTCCAAGCACCGTTTGCCACATATCAATATTATCTAAGGTTAAATTAAATGTTTCGATTTGCATTCCACAGTGTTCTATTAGTTTTAAAAGATTGTTATACCAAGAGATCTTCTTGCTTATAATTTCTTTTGTTATAATTTTCGGATACCTGTTTGCGGGCAATGCAAGTGTTTTTAGGGTATAATCTTGATGCAGTTGTAGCGTATATAAATATGGGGAGGTAATATCGGTTTCTATATACGAGGGTGGTTTGAAAAGTTTTCGGAATGTACTAGAAAGAAGTGTCTTACCTCGGTGGAACTGTTTTTATTTTTCAACATAGTCTCCCTGTAGACTAATGCATTTGGTCCAGCGATGTTCCAATGCCTTTATCCCATCTCGAAAATGAGATTCCTCCAGACCTGCAAAGTACCTCTCCAATTCGACTATCAGTTCTTCCGTTGTAGGAAATCTCCGTCCACCGAGGAAAATTTTCAGCTTGGGGAAGAGATGAAAGTCTGATGGTGCCAAATCAGTTGAATAAGGTGGATGTGGCAACAATTCGTACCTCAGTTCATGAAGTTTTGCCATGGCAATAACGCTTGTGTGCGGGCGGGCGTTGTCCTGATGAAAGATGACTTTCTTCCTTGCCAAACCAGGCCTTTTTTCGAGTATCTTTTCCTGTAGTTGGTCTAGGAGGTTTGCATAGTATTGCCCCGTAATTGTTTGGCCAGTAGGAAGATAATCTATCAGCAGAATGCCTTTTGCATCCCAGAAAACTGAGGCCATGACCTTTCCGGCCGAACGTACTGCCTTTGCTTTCTTTGGTGGTGGTGACTCAGCATGTTTCCACTGCTTTGACTGCTGTTTTGTCTCTGGGGTATAGTAGTGGACCCAAGTTTCATCTGTAGTCACAAACCGGCGCAAAAAATCTTGTTGGTTGCGCTGAAAACGGGCCAGACTTTGTTCGGACATTTCCAATCTGGTGCGTTTATGGTCCAATGTCAAGAGCCGCGGCACCCATCTTGCCGATAATTTTTTCATTCCCAATTCTTCGGTTAAAATGTGATATACCCGTTCAGATGACATCCCTATAGCTTCAGCAATCTCTCGCACTTTCAGTCGACGATCCTCCATGACCATTTTATGCACTTTTGCGATAAATTCTGGGGTCGTAGCACTTTTTGGCCGTTCACTACGCGGATCATCATCTAAGCTCTCCCGACCAAATTTAAACTCGCTGGTCCACTTGGCAACAGTTGAATATGAAGGAGCAGAGTCCCCCAGTGTGTTCTGAAAGTCGGCATGAATTTCCTTTGCTTTCATACCTTTCTTTACAAAGTACTTAATCACTGCTCGAATCTCAGTTTTTTCCATTGTCACAAATCACTACGCGGGAACAACAACAAAGAGTCGTCACTACCACTCTCCTGCAGCAAGAGCACTGACGCGCCACGTGTTCACTCACAAAGGATGTGTGATTATTGCGCGGGAACCTCGTTGCTCTAGCACTGACATCTAGCGGTGATTCCGAGAACTTTTCAAACCACCCTCGTATAAGAAATAAATTGGTGTATTGAATGGTAAACCAAACATTCTTTTAAGAAAATACAATTGAAATTTGTTTACCTCTCGTTATTCGCACCCACCCCAAATTTGTGCTGCATAACACAATATTGACCTTAGTGCGGAATAATAAAATTTTAATTTAGCCGAATATGGTACATTTTTATTACTTATAAAACTATTCCACACTGTGCCTTCAACTATATAAAGCATATATAATAATTTTTTTTTTTTTAGTGGGGCAAATCTGAACAGGCAAAGACTACAGTTTTCCAGGATGTACTGCAAAATTCTAAAGAATTTTTTGATGGAGTTAGTAATCAATTGAAAGAAAAGATTGGACTTTCTAAGAATCCTAATGGTCAAGAAATCGTTAAAGTATTCAGAGAGCATAATGAAAAGTTGGCGCAGAATTTGAAAGAAACTGGCAGGAAACTTGAAGAACAGGTGAGCCAAAAATAATTATTTCTTATATTTTTTATATATTTATTTTTTGTTTTTGTTTCGGAAGGATTCCATACAAAGAGTTGGCTTACAAAACCAAATATAAAAATCAACAAGTAATAATAAATGTGCTGCTTGAGTTGTTCGAAATACCTATAAATTGAATATACATAAATTAATCCAAATGCAGTACAGACTTAATCAAACAGTTCAAGGAAAGTAAAATTGATCAAATACTAGAAAACTACACCATGTTTAATATAAAAAATAGATTCGCCATTTCTAATCAATAATAAAACTCTTTATTTTAAATGCAGATACAATATAATAATATAAATTGTTAAATTTTTCTAAATTATTCATAATCAATAGTTCTTTCAATATATCAATGTTACATAAGTTTGGATTTATATATTTTTCTAAATATTTCTTTCTTGTGATCTCTAGAATCGAACATATTAATAGAAAATGTGTGAGATCATCAGCAGCATTCAAATTACAAATACTACACACTGTTTCAGTGTTAAAAGTATAAATATCACCTTTGGAAAATATTCTGCAGTTATTATAATTACATAATCTTAACTGGCTAACAAATCGCTGCCTTGAAATATATTTTTTCCTACAGCCTAAAATGCTTATATCTCTATACATCCCTATGTATAGATGTGCTTATAGAGAGATATGCTTATATCTCTAAGTTGATACCCAGAGAAATAAGGTGGTTTTCCTTTTTTTTTAAATTAATTTCTTTACCTATTACACTCTAATGTCAGCAATATTATTATTATTGAGAAGATAGTCAGCACCAATAATAGATCATTTATACTTAAATTGTGTGAACCAATTGAATTTTATTTTATTATTAGGAGTAGCGTCCATAACAATTATTTATGGCACAATTTGGGCAATCTATGAGCGTCCATAGAGTGCATTTACACCTACCAATTTAACATCCTTTTGAACACCTCCATTTGAATATGATTCATCCTATCTCCAAGCGATCCATAATTAATTGGGGGTTTTATGGGGCCTTCTGAAAATAGATTTAAAAAATTGTGTCGTTATTACATCAGTTGTCTGGCAGTAACAAAGGGGCCCATATTTCGGATGCATATAAAAAAGTAGCACTCACTAGAGCTCGAAAAAGCTCAACCTTCGTACCAAAGTCATTCGATTTGGATCTCATTATTATCTCCTTTACTCTGCCTAAAGCTATTTCTAATTTTTTCACAAATTCGTTTGCGGATATAGGGAAGTCACTGGAAGAAGAGAACTTCACTCCTAAATAATTGAAATGATTAGTTATTTCAATTGGTCACCATCGTAATAAAAAGGTGTGATATTTCTCAACCTCCCCTCACCATTTTGAAGGGAACTATCTTAGATTTATCGTTGTTGACCACTAATAAATTACAGCTTTAATAGCTTTAATTATATCTTATATATTGAGTCCAATAACAGATTTATACATGCTCAATATGCAATAAGATCATAAAACTCATTGTACACAGGATCCCCATGCAATATTATTATTGTTTCAGTTAAAATCCAATCCTGAGGTGCAAACTATTGTAGCAAATGTAAAATCATTATTCAATGAAGAAGGTGAAAAACTAAGGACAGCATATCCAAATGTAGCAGTGAATGCTGAAAATTTGGCCAAATCTGTACATGCAACTTGGACATCAATAACTAAGGAAGTTGAAAAATCTTATCAGGAATTTAATAAAGCCGGTGGTAAAAGAGAAGAAATAGAAAATTATTTCATAAATTTCTTTGATAAAATCAAAGCAAATGCTGGAGAACTTGAGGTAAGTACTTGTTTATAAAAAAGGAAACTAATAATTAGAAATAAAGTACCTATAAATAATAAAGTACCTATAAATAAAGATTCAATGGGATTATATAAGTATATAAGAAGTAAATAAATGTAAAAACAAAAAATGCTCCGTTCATTTGTTATATGCCAGATAACAAGCTCAACTGAGAATAATAACAAAGTAGAAGCTTGGCAAAGTTCTTTATCAAGTATTTTGGAAACAAAGTATTATGCAACAAAATAATGATAAAAGTTCTTGTTAATGAGGTGAAGAAACACTTTGTCTTTATTTATATCTTCTTATTTTTATTGTTACAAATAATTCATTCTATATTTCAAACTGACATCCAAAATGTTGAAACTGGAATATCTTGAAGAGTTAAAATACTGGCTGGAAATTTAGTGAGTGAACCCGTTAATAAGAGTTATAAAACTCATAGGGAGAAGTGGACCAGCCGAGATCTAGCATCCCTGCGTGTATTCCAGCCTAACAACACTCAAATTACATTTACCTCGAATAATTTCCCAACACACGCATACACTTAGGATATGCTGTGATAATTACTGTGCCCTAAAATCTCCCAACGCACACACACACACCCACAATTACATTTAAGGCTTGTGTGACAAATGTGTGTAATTTCCCTAGCTTACCACACGCATACAATTACATATTGAACTTTGCTTTATTATCGAGACGCGATACAAAGCATAAAATGCAAGGTTTTGGCACATCTGAAAGCCGAGTAGATGGGCAAATTGCCAGGGTTAATAAGTATATGACCAGTTTTCGATTATTAACAGGTCTCGACTGTCTACATTCTACAGTATTATCAACTGTCATAATGGCCAGCTCAACTTGCCCTTTTGGGTAGCCAGCTGGAAAATGTAAACGAGCGAGATCTTTAAGATTCTCTATCCTGTAGCGAGCCTGGAATGATTTAGTTGTTTTATGCTCGGCTTAATATTACTGAAATGGCTACCCCTCATTGTACTATTCGCCTAAACAATGATCAGACAAGTTCCTTGGAACACAGTTTCCATTTATTTTTTATTTTTTTTACATAATTTTTTTATAATCAATTATTTTAATTGAAATGTTACATTGAACAATCAAATTTAACGACACAAACTACAGAATTATTATAAATAGTAACATACTTTTCGTTCAATTTAATTAATTATTTCTCTGTTTTAATTTTTGCTTATTTTTTCCAGGCCAAAATAGAAAAGATCACAAAGAAAAACTAAGCTAACAGGAAATAATACAGATCCGTGTTTCTTTGAAGAAAACTAATTTTATTTAAGTGAAAATGTTACTTTTCTTTTTTCATTTTCTATTTTACTTTAATTAAATAATTTCAGCAAATTTACCTTTGAAATATTGAAAAAACTGCATAATTTATTTTTTTTAAAAACTATAAGAAACATTTGAAACGACATTTCTATTAGGTTGTAATGGTACCGCAAAGATAATGCAACCACAGCAGAGAGAGGAGAGGCTCTCTCTGGTTAACAGAGACTACTTACTCTCTGACTTAGGCAGGCTAGAGTGGGAGAAACCTGTGTGCCGTGTAGTGGAAGAAAGAAATGCAAAAATACTAGTTTTGAAAAATAGTTTAGTGAATTTTGACAATATTTAAGTGAAGCAGTTTTGGAAAATAAATAGTGAATTTACCTTCAAAAAGAGTGTATTTAGAGTCAGGTACTAAAATTAAAATATAAGGTCATTGCAATTAAAGAAACAAAGGCACAAGAATCCGTTAAATTGATACAATGCCACTTGGCCAACTATTCGGTAAGAAAAGGCATTCTTTCGGACAGTCTGCATTCTGCTTTCAAAGCCAGAACACTTGCTTCAGGAATCGCTCTCTTAAACTCATGCCAGTGATAGAGATTTGCTTTTATTCGAGATCATTTATTAAGAGAGAGTTTTGTTGTAGACACCGAGGAGAACACATCAGGACTGTGCCAGTTTTAACTTATAATATAAGAGTTTATTCCAACTAAATTCAGTAAATTAATTAATATTGCTGTGTTATAGAATAGCATTTAAATATTTTTAAAGAATATATATATTTAATTTAATCTACCAGTGTTGCCTTAATTGTTCTTATTACTTCTCTCTTAATCATATACTTACAAGCCCTTTTACAAAACCGCTCACGCCACAAGCTACCAACACACAAACTCACAACATCACCAATCACATTGAATTTACCTTCAAAAAGAGTGTATTTAGAGTCAGGTACTAAAATATAAGGTCATTGCAATTAAAGAAACAAAGGCACAAGAATCCGTTAGGCCAACTCTTTTGTAAGTGGAAATCCCCCGCTAGAGCAGGGCATTCTTGGAACAGTCTGCATTCTGTTTTCAAAGCCAGAACACTTGCTTCAGGAATCGCTCTCTCAAAATCAGTGACAGTTCCACAATATATTAATAAGTTTATACTTCCTTAGCAAATAACTTGTACTTATTATTTTAATAGAATATATTATTTATTGTTAGCAGTGGTGACTACTTTCTTATTATTATTACTTCTCTCTCTTAAACATATATACTTACAAGCCCTTTTACTAAACCGCTCGTGCTACTACAAACATAGAACACAACATCACACCAATAACATTACAACCGCAAAGATACAGCAGAGAGTAGTCTCTGTTAACCACAGAGGGCCTCTCTTCTCTCTGCTGTGGTTGCATTATCTTTGCAGTACTATTACAAGGTACTTCAATTATCACAATAAATTGTAATTAACAGTTTTTTTTCCCAAACTTGGAATTTCAAATAAACGTTTAGTTGACCTTCATATTATATATAAATATTTGAATAGTAGAAGCCGTACTTCTCACATTTTGATTTTTAGTCGTAGAAGCTACCTGAAGCTGAGATTACATTGTAGACTGCATCAGGTATCGCTACTATGAAGCACTAAAAACACTTCTTGTGTAGTTACAGGGAAACCTAACAACTCAGTTCGCCCAGAGCACTCCAAAAATAAATTTTCCCAGGAAAATGTTACGAAAAAATGAAAGAGCTAGAGTATGTTGTTAGTATGCAAGGTTTAAAAGAAAATGTTGGGAACCGCTGTTTCGAGAAAAACGCTAAAAACTAGAAAAAAGGAGAAAAAAACCCTTCATTAGATCTGATTGAAGGATTTCGAACGCAAAGTGACCTGATGGGTTTGAGTTTGAGCTTCCTGCGATTATTCGTTTTTGAGTTATTTCACATACACTCACATAAATACGCTTTAAAAAAGGATTGGGGGGTAGGATTGGCTCTGTGATAGCCCTCTTTGAACACGGAGGAGCACTGGTGGCTGCCCTTAAATTTTCTCAAAACAAAAGCCCCTCTACAGCATCACTGCATAAAAGGCTCCGGGCGCCGATGAACTCAGATGTTGACGCTCGTTAATTAAAATAAAAAAACCTATAAACTTTGTTTTATACTTAGGGGTCCTCATTCGAGGTGTATGAACAATCAACACCGAATAGTCGCAGGAAGTTCAATCTTAATATTCCGTTAGATTCCACCACGCAACCGACAGGAAGGTTTCGATGAAATCCATCAGCCGGAAATGTGATATTACTGAAAAGTATTTTCACAACTTCGCCGTAAATGGCTCCAAATGTTTCCTTCAAAATTCGCCCACTATATATATACATAAGTATCACATTTATTTGTAACATTTGGGCAGGAAAATTGATTCTTTTAAGGTTCAGAGAAAGTTAGTTGCAATTATAGAATTTCCTCTATAGTGTTCCTCTAGTATGATGTGCGGTTATCATCTGTATAAGTTAAAATTTTGCTAGAATTCTAAGTTCCCAGAAAAGCGGTTACCGGAAATGCTAATTTAAAAAATAGATTTTTGAGTTTTCTGAAAAATTTTCTCGCTCTATCAATTTTCTTCTGACTTGGGGAGTGCAAACTGCAGGTTTTAAAGTCTCCACTTTTATTTTCAACATTTTTCCGGAAGATTGATTTTCAGAGCAATTCTAGGTGAGCTGAGATTTCGGAGTTCAGGTGTTGGAAACTGATTTGGGTGCTGAATATTGGACTACATTGTTATCACATCCACTACCAATTATTTGGGGAGAACCAACCATCGTAATCCGATCACCACCTAACAGAGTATTATTGAAGGGTAACCAAATGTTGAAGATGAATTCGTTTGAAGTCTATTTTACACTAAAATTCCAAAACAGCCTTGGTTAATATGTAAATAAAAGTATAGTGACAACCATATGTCGACTGAAGCCCAATCGAATGGATCCAATTGAATGCCAATAGGATCGTACCTACACAGAATGCACCAAACATATTCTTCTGCAAGTTTGCAATATAGAGGACTTTAACCACATAATAAATAACAATGTTTTATGTCAAAAATTACAAAGAGGAAAGAAATTGATCTGCCATATAAGATACTTAGAGCCTTGCTTCCGCTAGGAAGACATTCTCTTTTTTATAAATATTATTGATGAGGCCAGTAAACAAGTAGAGTCTAAATTGTAAAGATCACTATATTATATACACAACAAGTCAAATCACGCATCTCATGCCGAAAAAAAAAAGTCAATTTAATTGTATTAACTAGGGTGAAATCATGTCATACCAGATTTTGTTCCGTTACATAGTTGCATTGCTAATTTGACTTGAATTGATACATTTCTCCACTAGAGGACATCTCACACTAACACATATACATATATACATATCCAGAATCCAGAAAATCAATTCAAACTTGGGAATTCCAACAATGCTTTTAATGTATCCTAATATTATGTAGTTGATAGAATCTTATAATGCAACGAAATGGCACTTTAGAGGAGTCGAAACTTTAACATTTTCCACTCCCCTAGATATATCCAAAAATCGATTTCAAGTATTTCAGGTGAAAAGTTGTTTGAAAATTTGATTACGATCGGAATACTTTCTCTTACAGCAGTAAGAAAAAGTAAAAAAAAATGTAAGAAAATGTTACACCATTTTATGAACAGCGTTGTTGAGAGTTGGTCTCACTTGTGTGACTTGGTAGTGTTATTTCACATTCAAACTAGTACTGAAAATAGATATCCTACCACAGGCTCTGCAAATAAATTGTGAACAAGAAAATAGACTATGGTAGATGTAGGCGTAGAGAAAACCGGTAAACTCAGTGAGTTGACGTAAATATTCAGACGATATAAATATTGTGGAACAAAAATCCTGTGTACAACTTTTCCCCAACTATTGTAGCTGTCCCTTGTTATACTCTACACTTTTACTCATTCTCTCCTCCACACATTCTCCCATTCTTTCTCCTCTTTTGTTTCTAACAACCAGTTGAATTATTAATGGAGTGACACTGATAATTTATGTTGGCAATATAAACCAGGTGTTGGTAATTAGTCACAAGCACTGGTGACGTTTAATTTAAAAAAGTAACCATCGGTTGGTTGTTAGCCTAGATTGGAAAGTAAAGCTCTTTATAGTTAACACCAGCTGCAACAATATCATTCATAAACTAAACTTTTTCACTAATTAGTTCCTTTTTAATAATAAATTATAAATAATAAAAATAGAAAATAATTTATTTATCTAAATAATAAATTTATCATATAAATGACACAAATACCATTATTCGCGAGGACTGTAAGGATTCTTACTTAAGATGCATTAATTAGAAAAATTGTGATCTATAAAACGCTTAGCCGATCTGTTCTGGCGTGTAGTCTGTAACCAATGCGGACGATAACTAGTAAGTACTTGGACTAGTTTAAAAAAAAAAAAATATTTCATAGAAACCTAGATTTCATAAAACTGGAATTTATGTAATTTTTGGGAAGTTAAATTAATGGTTCAGAATAAATTGAAAACTGAATGCAGAAAAAAGTTAATTTATTTCCTTATTAAAATGATGGCATAATTTTTCTGGCAGCTTAAATATTAAGAAAATTAAAATAATAAAAAATAAATCTGTGAGATTAATACTTCCCCCGTTTTTGTTTTTTTTTTTATTTGATAACTAGAAAGTAGGGTATTCCGTGTCGGAAAATGGAGAGTACATACTCTGTTATCTCCAAGATATTAAGAAGTGGTTGTTGCTAGGTTTTGGCATCTCATTTCATCTGTTTGCAATAACCATCTCTACTGTCTGATGCAGTAGTAAGAAGAGGTACTGTTCCAGCCACCATTGGGGTAAACCATTTCTTGTTCGGTGGAATAGAAGGCAAATGTGGGGGTGGGTGTGGGAAGCTGACTACAAGGTAATGGTGCAATCTCTTGCTCATACCTTCTCTCTCACTTACACAATCTCGCTCATTCTCTCTCTCTCTCTTTTACTTATTCTTTTCCTTTTATTAAAATGTTCTCAGGTGTATAGTAGAATAAGGAAAAAGGACAAAAGGGCTTTGTTGTACCAGAAAGGTTTGGGTTTCAATTTCTGGTTATCCAAAGCAGGCATTTTCTTTGTCTGTGAAAACATCACATTTCATCTGTTTTTTCTTTTATATATTTGTTAAAAAAATAAAATAATTCTTTACAACAATAAAAAAAAAAATTAGAAATCTGGTGTGAAACACTCACACGACTCTCTCTTGCTGCTGTTATCTACAATTATATATATATATATATATATATATATATATATATGTACTTGGCTAATTTTCTTTTAAACTTCAAATTCTGCCTATCTGTGCTAACATAAATATGTGAGGGGACAAGTACCAAAACCTACGTACCAGGTAAGGAATTGAAGAGTGCGCCAATAACATAGAACTAACTCCATATATCTGATATAAAAGGCCGCAAATTACGCAAAACTATCTCAAATCAACACTGTAGCCGTTTTCGGCGAAAATTCCAGGGTACTGCAGATTTAAATGCTAAACTCTTCGACTTGGGTCGAAAGAATACGAAAGTCGCAGAATATATAAAGTTTAAATTTCTATTATAGTGCTGGAAGTTTACTACATACACTAAATACTTCCATTAACCCACATATTTTGTAGGTTATTTTGTACACTGATCACCTATACTGATCTGATATATTAGATGAGCTTAGTCGTAACCAATAATTTATTGTAATAAAACAAATATTTATTTGGCGAAAAATCAAATGAATTTTTTTTTTCACAATATGTATATTCACTTAAAAAAAAGGACTTACACCATAAATTTTAACTGTATAATTGTAAACTTTAAAATATAGAAAATACGACAATGAAAAGTGTGTGTGGTTTAAATGGAATCTGTATGGAACAGTGATCCGAGCGTTTACGAACTGGATAGATGTGAATTTTTCTATTTCCTCGAATGTTCTCACTTAGGGCACTGGTGGGACCAAGAGGCTGAGCCTCCGGATCATAGGAGTGGCAAAATGAGGTAAGGGGGCGAAGCCCCGATTAACGAATATATTATAACAAGACAGTTTTTATGTTATATCGCTCATGAGTGGTGATGGTAGGGGGGGCTATTCTATACTTTTACCTATAGAAATAATTAAATACCCAATACTTTGTTGCATCATTGATTGATATTACTATCTTATGCTACACTATTGTAAAAAAAAAAATTATTTAATGCTTTAAAATACATGCGCATGTGATTCGTTGGGAATCCCTAAATAGCACTCCTTCTCTACCAGAATTAATTTTTTCAAGTTAGACTATTCATGCGATATTTGCAGTGATGCCTGTCAAAAAAAAAAATCACAAAAAGCTGAAAAATATATTCCATAAAGCCGCACTTACGCTCAACCGATTCTCTTCATATTGAGAATTTTGGCAACTTATATAATTCTAATTAATATTATTTATTTGACAGAATTGTATATGTAATGTGATTGATGTGATGTTGTGTTGTATGTGTGGTAAGTAGCTTGTGGCGTGAGCGGTTTTGTAAATGACTTGTGTGTAGATGTTTTAAAGAGAAAGAAGTATTAGAAGGGAGGGGAATAGCTAAGTGGTTAGTGTACTGGACTCCCACGCGAAAGAACAGGGTTCGAGTCCAGCTCTGCTGCCCTTAGATTTCTTCTTCCTAGGAGCCTCTACAGCTCACTGTCCGGTGATGGACAGTGTTGTCTGTAACGAGAGAACACTGTCCGGAGGCTAGCAGTGCATTGACAATTTTCCGGGCGCCAATGACCATAGATGCTGACGAGCCTTAAATTAGAAAAAAATAAATAAAAGAACTATTATAAAAAAAGGAAGAAATCACCACTGTTTTAAAATAAATATATTATTCTCTAAATGAATTTTGACACAACAATATTATGCTTATTAAATGAATTATTTATCTAGATTAAATGCTAAACTCTTATAACTGGCACTGAAGTTAAATGACGTTTCCTGATATAAATGTTCTGGTTGAATGTCTAATTCAGACTGTGTAGTTTTAAAGCAGAATTTAGACTCTCTCTTGAAAGAATACCTTCTCTTGGTAGTTCAAATCCTCTCCTGTGAGATGGGGCAAAAAAACAAAGCTGACTAAGTTCTATGATCTCTTCCGTAACGGTGTTCTTTACCTGAATAGACCCTATTGCCAACGAAGAACAGTACTATTTTATTATAAATTTTACTCCTCATTAATTACAGATCTTGCTCGAACTGGCCTCCACCATTAGAGATGTATTGGAAAATTCGCCTCTCTTCAACTTTGATCTGTTTTCCTTGAATATCCTTCAAATAATGATTTTCTACAAACAAAATCTATTTTCATATACTTCTTCCATACACATACCACAGAGTTGAACTGAAATAACACCAATACCCGAAAATCTATAGATATATATTGTAATAGCATTATAGAGAAAATCATAATCCCACCCCTCCCCCAAAAGTGCCCTTAAATGAATTTTCCTGGAGAAAAGTTTCGAATAAAAGTTATTAGCTCTTTATATGTGTAGTATATGTATAGTTTCAAGAAAATCGTTGGAGCCGTTTTAGTGAAAAGAGCAGAAAACCGAGAACTACTTTCAGTAACACGGACTTCCGGTCATCCGATTTTCATCCGAAATTGGAAATATTCCCAACATATTTAATTCTATTTAATGTTATTTATATGAAACAATTATATAATAGTTTGAAATAGGACTTAAGAAGAAACCATAATCTCACCCCTTCCGCAAAAGTGCTCTTAACCTTTTGGTGGGCAATTTTTTTATAATTAAAAAAAACATATTCTTTCTATATTTAGCTTATCTTCAGTGAATTAATGAATTATCGATAAAAAAAAAGTCAAATATTTTCGGATGTTATTAGGGGGTGGGGGTAGGAATAATACTTCCCAGTGCCCGATAAGTCAATAAAATATATTTTTTGTTTTTAATTGTTTAAGTCTTCATAAGCAATAACTTTAACTTTATAATCTGTTTACGGCAACAATATCAACAAATAGTTTGTGAAAAAATTGTATACAAAACGTAAATAAAAGAATAAATTCTATTTATGGAATGAGTTGTAACATCCTAGCATGCACAATGGTACCATGCAATAGCTACAAGTAAATTTGGTTCTCTTTTCTGCTTGCTTTGAACTGCACAATCGACAACGTCTATACTTGTCGCCTTTCAGTGGTAAATGTTTCCCAACATTCTGCAGTTGGATATTTCTGGCACTTCTCTTTTATTACAAAGATGAAACGGTCTTCCTCTATTCTTCCTGCTACTATAGCCAGAAATCAGTTGCCTTACAAGATCTAGACGAAATTTCAACTGATCCAACCGTTCATTCTTTTTAATGAGTTTAAACATGATATATAGTTTACAATTGCTGTATCCACTAACCAGTAATAAATCCTGTGCCACCATTTCTCCCGTTTCCTCCCCATTGCATATTGTATGTGCAATTTATCAAAATGATCAACTCCTCCCATTAACTTATTGTAAAGGCATGCAGTTCGCGAACTTTCTTCCCGCTTCTTCAGCTTCCTCTGAACAAAAGTAACTTTCCTGGGTGAACAAAAATTGCTCATTATATCCATTAACCTATTATCCATCCGTTTGATGACAGAAACATGCTTACTTGTATCAAATAGGAATTCCCCTCTCTTCAACTTTGATCTGTTTTCCTTGAATATAGCTGGTATATTTTTTTGATTTAATCTCGTTGTCCCAACTGCTTCAATTCCATTTTTTTTCAAGATCTTTAACAGTCTTACTGACGTGAAAAAGTTATCAAATCCTGCAGCACACCCTTGATTTCTAAAAGGCTCTAATAATTCTAGAACTAATCGTTTACCGAGATGGTAAATTCCTGAGGACTACCCTGTTTTCCCTGTATAAACTTCAAAATTTAACAAAAAACCTGTTCTACTGTCCGTAACACACCACACTTCATAACCTCTTTTGATGGGCTTCTGAGGCATGTATTGCAAAAACGAAGAGCGCCCTTTAAATGAAATCATGGTTTCGTTGACTGATAAATTTTTGGAAGGAACATAGCTTTTTGAGAAATTATGTTGCAGTTATTCATCAAGGGTCTTATTTTATGGAGTTTATAGAGCTAGGAGCTCCTTTTGCCACAGCAGTAGTGTTATCATTTATATGCAAGTTTTCTTGAATTTTTTTTTATCTTTTAGAGGTCATTACATTTGCAATATCAGGTACACCTAAATATGGATTACTACTGTAATACCCAGTGTTAATTGTGGCAGGCAACATATGTATTCCCATCATAATTTGGCAGCCCAAGAATGCTAAGTATTCGTCTCTATTCAGTGGTGTCCAGTTTCCAGACGGAGTCAAAATATCGGAATAACGTGTTTTCTGGGCTGGAAGCATAAATATTGGTTTGCTGGATAATGTTATCTACTATTTCATTGCTGAAAACTTGTAAAAAGATATCTACTTCATTACATACTGCTGTGCCAGTAGTAAGATACATAAGCTCAGAAACAACGTCAATAGCAGAAGATTTAAATCTTTCTCCCCCACAACTCTGCTTCTAAGTAATAATCCTTGCAGGCCATACATAACATAACTTCATTCGAAGGTAACGCATAGCTGTTGTCGTTGCTAGGGAGGATTTGTAATTGCCACGAAGAGAGTCTGGCCAATCTCGCACATAATCTGATAAATTATCAAAGTCGTTACTTTCATTTCTTTCTCGGGCAACCATCCGATATTCATTGATCGCTGTATTATCAAGGGCTATAAGCTCTTCATTAGCCCCTTCATCTCCTTGTTCATCAGATATGTCTTCTTTATTGTCTGGCAATGAAAACAATAAATTCATGACTTCTTGCATGTGTTTTTCATTGTTCGGGTCATAAAAGTCCCTAGGCATCTAAAGTAAAGAAAACTTAAATTTAGAACGGCAATTTTAACAAATAAAAATAAGAAAAGCATGAAAAATAAACAAAAATTGAGAAATCTGACAAATATGCCCTAGGCTGCGGGAAGAATACATCCCACCTAATCTTTTCTTCATAAAAAAAATTATTATTCACTTTACTTTCAATATTTATAATTATAAACAATTAAGAATCAAAGAAAAATAAGATATTTAATGGTACTTTTGATTACACTTACTTTGTTTGTTCATAAATTGAAAATGTATCTAGGTAAACACAGATTGTAACACACTTGTAGACATGCACGCGAACGCTTGCAATATAAATTATTTTTAAAAACCTAGATGGCATTGCTACGAATTTTCGCGGTAATAATTCAATGCGGAGATCTTTCGGGAATAATATGAACTAGTAATAAATTAGAAATCATTTTTCCCTTAGACTCCGTAAATGTTTAATGTCCCTGGGAAGTACAGTTCTCTTCGCCCACGAAAGAGTTAAGTAAATAAATTAAGGGTTAAATAGGGTTAAAGGGTTAAAGGGTTAAATAAATTTTTCCGGGAAAACATTTCAAATAAAAGTTACACCTCTTGCTATATTGGTCATATGTGATGTTTAAAGAAAATCGTTGGAGCTGTTTTGGAGAAAATTACAAAAAACTGATGAAAAACATTCAGCAAAGTGGCACTTCCGGTTGATGAATTTTGCCCGAAATCTTCCTGTCTGATATGGCAGTACCTAAACGAAATACCAAGTTTGAGCTTCCTGCAACTCGTTTTTGAGATATTTTTGTCACACACACATACATACCATTATCTAAAAACCGCTTTTTTGGACTCAGAGCTCCTCAAACCGTGTACTTCCGGGGAAAACTCAATTTCGAAAATCTGGCACGATTGCAATACTTCCTCTTACTGACACTAGTCAGAGAAAGTAAAAAAATGTGATCTGTTTCACATAAAATTTGTTTTTTAATGGAAGATGGTATTATAAATGAAACGATTACAATTGGAAAACAATATAATCCTATATTAAGGTAATTATTGAAAGTTTTAGAGATTTAGACAGCATTTAAGTAGATTTCAAACTCTGCAACAAAATTGAAGATTTAAGAGGTTTAGTGGAACTTAATACATTTCCTTATTAAACTTTATATGGAAATTTCTCTGAACTTGGCATTATTAATCATCTCCCCAAATTGTGTTAAATATTAAGTGATAAACAATAATTAAAATTAAATACTGAATACCTGTTATTATTATTAATTAACCTGGAAATTAGTTAATAAAAAATAATAAATAAATCATAATCCTGTCATCTTAAAAACAAATGTCTATTCTGGCGCATTGTTTCAGTACTTGATATTTTTAAAGAAAAAAACTTTAATGATTTTCATCCATTTTTTTTTCCATTTATTTTTATTTTTCATCGATTTTTGTTATAATTCGTGATTTCACTTAATATTACACAGAATTCTTTGTTCTGTCGTGTCTGTTGTTTATATTACAACACTTATGAAAATATTCATAGCATTTTGACCTAATGCGGACTCACAAATGATTTTTAGTTTTGATTTGAACATAGGCCATTTTTACTTACTGAGTAGCTGAGGATTTTAGTGGTTCCCAAACTTTTTGGCTTTGTGACTTCCTTAAAAACGACTCTAAAGCTCCCCTTGAGGACGACTTCTATACTCAGAGATAGCTTCCAGAATATTAATACAATGAATACTGTTTATATTTTTCTAATTGCTGTAACTTAAACTGTAATAAAAATCTGAAAGATATCTTCCTGATCTGTCCAATATATTCACCAATTAGAAAGCATCATATTATATATAATGTGATGTACACCATGTGTGAAATACACAAATTTAACTAGTCTTTTCATAATCAGATCAATCTAATATTTAAAATAGTTTTTATTATTACACCCTAGAATCATTTAAATTAAGGTCATTTATAGTGAATGAGTAATAATTAAGAATGCATGCATTAGAATAGCCTCCTTCCTAAATTGTTCTTATAGAATTATTTTACCTATTTCAGAATTCATATTTACATTTATTACTTTGTTAATTTTTTGTAACAATTGATTAAAAAAAAAAAATAAAAGTAAAATATTTTATTTTTGGTATTTTATCCGTCGTAGCATGCATGTTCCTTTTATTCCTGAACGGTTTCGGATTTTCATCCATCCTCAGAGCAAATTCACCATTTTTGTGCAGAAAGTTCACTTCAACGCAATGTTTCTGTTACACTCACACTTGTTTGTTTGCTATATACCCACAAAACAACAAACAACAAGAGTGAGTGTAATAGAGACATTGCGTTGAAGTGAACTCTCTACACTAAAGTGGTATGCTATGAGGGATAAAATACCAAATGTTATCCAGCATTGCATACCCATACACATATTCAATAGTTTATTTTTGTTTGTATTTTTTCTATTAGCTAGAAATTTGACCCGTTTCCAATACTTCCTCTTACTATGGAGTAATGGAATCTATAAAATTTCTCTTTTATTATTTATATCTCGTTTGTTCGCGGCTCCCCAACTGACATATCAACGCCCCCTATGAGAAGCTCTGTCCAAGTGTATCTTTCACACATTTACTGGTTATTATCAACTATGGAAGGCCATCTGTACTGGGACTTATTTAACAATTTGAACTATTAATTTCTCTTACCGCTTTAAGAGCAAATATTATGAAAATGTTTCAATTTTCGAGATTGAGGTTTCACCGGAAACAAGAATATTGGAGTCACAAACGAATGGTCTGTATATGTATATGCGGGTGTAGGAAGCGCGGGGCCCTACCAACTATTCAGCGTGCAACACTATGCAACAGTCTGCACGGAGTCCCGTGCTGAAGATTAATATATATTCAAACTATCAGAGATATTTTCCGTGATAACCTACATCATTTTGTGGTCCTCGACCGGTTTCGGGCGTTCGCCCATCATCAGGATGTCTTGATGAAACAGTGCATTAACAGTGATTTGCACAAAGCAAAATCAGTTTATACAGTGTTTTGTTAAGTCCTAACTATGAGGTTAAGCTTAACCTAACTCGTAGCTTAAGAAGAGGTTTTTCTCTACCTGGTGTTCATTGTTCCTTTAAAAATAACACCAATAATTGTTCCTTTTGTGTTCATTGTTCCTTTTTAATGGAAACATCAATAAGTGGAAATTTAAATTTGTAAACACTGTCATTTAGTGTGTCAATACATGTGCGGATTTTGTTGCCTAATTTATTGTTAGTTCTGAATGCTGTCTCGACTCCAGTTTCTTAAAAAAAATTGCGAGTTTATATGTATGGTTGTGTCGATGTATGTGAATGTGGCAAATTTGTCTGTTTCTTTGTCATTCCTACAGTGGCGTGTTTTGTTTTTTGGAGTATGTTAACGATATTCATACTGTAACCATTGCTAGAAGGTATTATGTATTTGTAGAAGAGGTATTATTCATTAAAGTTTCTGAATGGATTTATATTATTCCCTGTGCAATTGTATACTTCGAACTGAGTGTATTCCAAACAACAGCAGTTACAGGAACTCTACAATAATACAGTATAGTGGCTTATCTGTAAGAATTAACAGTTGAGTAATAATTTCATGAGCATTAAATCAATCAATTTCATGATCAGAGCAGTTTAAGGCTATAGTCCACGTTAACGCGATCGAGTGAAAAAAAAGACAATGCACTTACTTCTGTAAGGGGGATAAAGAAAGTAGAATTTCACATGTTATCCTCAAGTATTAATTCCTTTCGATTCATACATAAATAAGATCATCCACTGATTCATTCATTCGGGTTTTGTTAATTTCTTGTTAAAATAAGATTGGTAACCTCTGACTTAGAGAAGAAGGGTTTCTATAATAGTATCTTAGATTAGATTGATAAGAGGGGAGGCGTGCCTCGTTCACCGAGACCTAAGTGGTCTATTGTGGATCCCCTATGGTTACAGCACGTCCTTCAGCTTCGCTCTTTTAATCAGGCCTACCAAAGCTGAAATCAGCTCCGTCGTGAAGCTCAAGGCTTCGAGATTGTTAGTTCCCAGTTGAAGGTACTTTGTTCTCATCAGGCCGGCACATTTACAGAGAAATGTGTTCCGGGGTTTCTTCCTCGGCTTTGCAGAATCGGCGTAGAGAGTTGTCTGCAATTAGTATTTGCTGCGTGTACCTATTCTGCCTACAATACCTCGTAAATAGACCCACTATTAACCTCATTTCCTTCCGGGAGTGGTTTAGTAGGTCCGCTAGTGAATTTAGGCAAATGACTTCTATCCTGGTGTACTCTCCCCCTACTGCAGACGCTGTTCTTCTATCCAACCTATGATAGAAGTTTGAATCAGGCTTCAGGACCAGCCGCAGAAGGAGGGTTCGTGTCCTGTGAAGGTATCTTTCGAGCGCTCCCTCGCTGGGGCAACCGCCCTTTCGTTGTCCAGAAACCCCGCATGTCCCAGGAAGAGGGTCAGCTAATTGGTATCTTACATATTTGTAATGTTAAAATCAGCTTGTTTATATAATTATTGGCGAGGAAATTATGAGTTTTTATTATAATATAATTAATATAAATTCAGTAATTTCCAACATTTCATTTTATTACATTTTTTTTTTTTCTTATCAAAGACACTAGTGAAAGATACTAGTATTCTCACAAAATTCACCTCGTATTCATTTATAGTTTTATTAAATCATTTTCCATACTGAAGATTAGGTCACAGCAAGATTTAATGAAAGATTTTTTCAGAGAAATACAATTTTATTTCATCACCTAACACCTGCATAGGTAATTTTACATTTTATTTTCAATTAAACAGTTGCATTATTTTTACTCTTATTTGCCCACACCTTCCACTGTTTTCATTGCATTTTTTACATGATTATGTTCTTTTTATTCATTTCTTTTATAGTCAACGGGATTTTATTTAGCAATATTGTTTAAATAATTTATATTTTCATAAGTTAATGTAAGAGAATTACAAAAAATTTTTAACTCCTTTCATTCATTTTATATAAATTAGATACATAAAAGCCATGTCCTCATTTCATCAGATATAATTTATGTTTTATTTTATTTTCTTTCTTTGATTTATTTCCTTAAATTACGCTTTTTGTCTCTATTCCATATTTTTTTTAATAATCTCTGACTAAGTAATAAAACGTAGGTATATTTTCTTTTATATATTTATTCCGCTTCAGTTTTATCTTTTTTTTTCTAAAGATAAAAATTTTATTCCTTTTTTGTAAAATTAATTCCGGAAAAATAATTATGCCTCTATCCATTAAATTATGAGTTTTTAAATAAATTATTTATAACACAAAGTAAATTTATTATGAATTAAATGAGCATTTTTAATTTTATTTATGAAAAATCTTGTTCATATATTTTTAAAGTTTTATATCTTTACCTATATATACAAAAAGGATACATATTTTTTTATATAAAACACAATAACTCTGTACTTTGTACTAGCTTTGGTATATTTATACTTATGTTATATATATATTTGGTATATTCAACTAATATAAATGTTATTTACAATCCTTAAACACAAAAACTCCTAAATTACTTAAGAATAAAAATTTAAAATAGTAGAAATTCATTTAGTGTGGTATTCTGATCTGAGACAGACATCGTTTCTAAATTCCACATTATTTTTGAATTTATCGTTAAATTGCCCCAATGATTTCTTAGACTGCCGACAACCCACTGCTTATGGATGAGTGCTGTGAGGTCATCCATATCTGGAAGCCTGACAAACATGTGCCAGAAGACACACCAACAGCAGGCTCGGGACCAATGAAAGGGAGATAGGCGCCTGATTTGGCAAACCTCCTCATTCCCAAAGATTCCCATATGACCTGGAACCCAGACCAGAATTGCATAAATCTCAGCCTGGAAAACGGTGGCCCACTCACCAAGAGGCACCACCAAAAGGTCTCCTGTCTCAAAACAGACGGCAGCCCCAGACCTACCATCCATCCTGGAACCGTCCGTGTAGCCTCGGAAATAATTCTTAGAAATCACCCCAGACGGACCCAGGATGAACCAATCTTCCCTAGAAGGCAACCTAACCCTCTGGAATGACCAAAGACAAAAGTCTTCAACATCCTATCAGAAGGGAAACCTGTAATGGGAATCCTTAAAAGCATCTCGCGATGAATGGTAGAATGACCATATCGCTTACCCTGCCAAAAACCTGCCTGTTTAATTCTATGACAGGCTTTCATTGCCTGGTTTTTCACCTCCACAAAGAGAGGAATTCCTAACAAAGTCTCCATGGATCAATGCAACGCCACCACACCAAAGCCGCATACAATAACCTAGGTTTAATGACCATGCAATAAATCCAGAACATCATCTTGGGAGTAATCCCCAGTTCTTACCTACAACTCTTCGACATTGCCAAAAGGAAATTACTGCCTTTTGTTGCTGTGTCTTAACATGTTCCGACTAGTTCAATTTACTGTCGAGAACTACTCCAAAGAACTTTACTATATACTAACCTGTATGGAAGTGCCTAACAACCTGGGAGGTGTAAAACCCACTATCTGCCTTCTATGAGTAAATAGAATTGCCTGGGTCTTATTAGGATTAATGAAAAGACCTTTATCCTGTGTCCAACAATATACCATGTTAAGGGCGCTTTGCATTAAGTCCGAAATAGTGGACAGACAGCGCCCTAACAATAAATAACACCATCATCGGCATATGCTTGCACATAAAATCCCGATGAATTCATCCTAACCAAAAGGTCATCCATGACGGCGCACCACAACTTTGGTGAGAGACAACCCCCTTGAGGGCACCCTCTCCCCGCTTGTACTATCATGGTGCGCCCGCCAAGGGAAGCCTGTATAACCCTACTCCTAAGATAGACACCTACCCAACGATTAAGACACTAACGCATCTTACTATGTTTCAAACCTTACATTACACACTGCCTTAAGCCATCGTGACAGACCCAATCAACTGTAAGAAGTTCCACGAAACACTATCCAACACAACATTCCCTCATCTCAAGCTTAAACACTCATTCACTGCCACAAAAATAAGACTGAGAAGAAGGTGACTTAGGGATAATCTTGCCAATTGCTAACGGAACGACCAAAGCTCCTGGCAGTGTCATCACTGGATGGGTTCTCCATTTAAGCTACACATGCCAAAAGAGCCTATGTCCGCAGAAGAAAATATTGTACCCACAGATGTTGTTTAATCAATAAAGGAACAAGAAAAATTAATTTTATCGTTAAATTACTTTATTAACAGAAAAACGGATTCTTTCGAGGATGCCGTCAGTGCAGTCGCCCTTGGGGGGGGGGGGGGAAGAAGGGCGTACGTAGGTTATATGGCAGAACGATTAGAACTCGGTTTATGAACGTTGTACGGTTCATCGAGAATCGTACATTTCGGGGAAACTGGGGTATACGGTCTGAGACCCGAAAGTAGTCGTAGGAGGGTCACAGCGACCGATCTCCTTAGCTCTCAGTTCTACGCAATCGGTTGCATACAGCTGCTGAGCTCAGGGATAACTTGTTATAAGTTCAGAGAATCAACGTGAGCTCAGAAACTTTTCGAAGACCTCTGATGGCTAGGAGACCAACAACAGGGCCATTCTAACCAGGAATCATCGTGTAAACAAGTTAGCTTTTGCCAATCGGCATTTCCATTGAACTGTAGAGCAATCTCTGTTCTCTTGATAGATGAATCGCGATATGGACTGTTTTCTTCAGACGGTCGAATTCGTGTATGGAGAAGGTCAAGGGAATGCTTCATTCAATGTACAGTGGAAGTGTATAGCGGAAGTGTTCTTTTTCAACGACAATCAATTATGGTGCAGGGTGGAATGAGTTTGGAGGCCCGCACCGAGGTAATTGTTGTTGAAAATGGCGCAATGACCGCTGCGAGGTATGTTAAAGAAATTCTTCTAGAGGCAGTCATTGTTTGCTCCATTTATCGGGGAGAGCTTCATTCTAAAACATTATAACGCTTCTTGGAGGAAGTCAGTATAAATGTCGCTACCGTAGTTTTCGATGCGCCATAAAAAAATAATAACAGTAATAATTTTTTAATAATAAAAATACTTTATTTATGTGGTAGCAAAATATATTTCATAGAATAACCAAGAAGAGATATCAAATAAAAATAAAATCTGTCTAAGATGTTCAAACATAAGAAGCTACTAGTGTTTGTATTATTGACTTTGTTTACATAATGTTTTATTTTTCTTAGCTTATATTCTCGATATTCAATCTCTTCATTCTTCTCCGCTCAAATATCTGTTATCTACTTTAGGATAAGCCCTCCTTTCAGGATCACAACAATTCAAACTAAAATAACGATTCCTTTCTTCATGCCTATCCTTTCGTTCTGCCATCCATATTATATCTTTTTTAAAAAAAAGATTTATTTGGAAATTTATTTTTACAGTATCCTTCGATGATGGGTATTTTATTGAATAAATATTTTTTTATGAACTGTTTCGATTCCTGACGATAGGATATTTCCACGATTCAAAAAACAAACAAGCACACACACAAAAGTATAATATATAAATAATATTTATATATAAACAAATTCTTATGTATAACACACAAATATTTATATATAAATAATAAATAATGTATTAATAAATAATTATATAAACTTTGGGCGCAACAGCCCATGAAAGGCATGCGATTTTTATTGGGGGAGGGAGCGTGTGGTAAGCACGAGGCGATTCCCTCCGCCGTTTAGTTCTGGCCTTCGCTACCTACTGTATTATTATATTGCATTATGCTGTATTTGTGTACTATAATATATATTAAATACAGCTAATATAGTTATTAGCTTATTTCCACATTGGCATGATGCGATAAATTTAGCTTGGACTCTCTATAAATCAGAGTTCACATGATTTTTAGATTATGTAAGGGAGTGTCAGTATGAAACCATGATGGGGGGAGGAAGGTGATTTTCAGTGTAGGTATGGAAAGGGCTCCAAGATGATTTATGTTATAATGTTTTAAATGAAAAACGTCTGAAAATCTGTATTGAACGGGGCTTTAATTTCAAGCAAGTTCTGAGCTTGGAATATGCCTGCTCCTTTTATGTTAAGTATAGTTTAAGATGTGATGTAGTCGTGAATCAGCCTATTTTTTTCCTAATCCCAGCTATTTATTTTGGATGGACTCGCAAATTTCTTTACAGGTGCTCTTCATTAATTTTAATGGCAGCTATTACTAGTACCATTGGGATTTTTACTAAGAGAGATTGAGCTAGAGCTCAGAATTCCATATTACAATTTCTCTTTCATAGCTGAATTTTAAGATCAAGGAATATGTGAATGAAAACATAAAGAAAGGGAGAGTAAGGTTTTGAAGTATTTTGGAAAAGGCTGTTGTGAAGAGAGAGAGGAATCAAAATGTTTTGATAACCTTTAAGGGTGCTTAGGGCCAGTGGTCAGCCTTAGCTGTTCTTGAGCATTGGCGAGAAGTATTTTGGAGGCAGTTTACTCTAAGGGATTACAATGTTATACGAGCTCTTGATGGAAACTAATAAAACGAAATTTTTCAATTTCATTTACTAATGGACTCTTGAAGTCACCATAAATAGTTACATTACTGTAAGGAGCTTTTGCACTGCATTGAAAGATCTTGGATTGGAGAGTTTGAATTTGTTAAACAGTATAGCTGCTCTAAGGTTAAAAAAAAAGAAAAGATAATACAATTATAAGAGTCAGACAATTTTAGAATAATAAGTTCGCATCCTTTCATCAAATTAATTCCAGCAGCATGACCTTTGTTTCAATTTATATCACTTACATTATTCATTTATCATTGGCAAGTCCTCTATGAATCTGCATTTTGAAAGAACAGCGTTTAGTGATTCGATTTTTGGTTCATAAAGATGAAACCTTTTGAAATTTACTACCGAATGCTTAAACAATACACTGTAAGCTGTATGATTCATGCGTACTTCTACAAGTAGGTTTTTGATTAATTCAAAGATGGCCGAACTCTACCTAGACGCCCAATTGAGGTTTCAATTTCGCATGATACGCACATCCTATAAGACAGACGGTAGAAATAAGTGAAATATTGTCATTAAAGTGTTGGTATAGTTCATTCCGTGATTCATAACAGACTGAATTACTGTAAAACATGTGCAAGATGGGTTTCAAGATAACTAACAGACCATCACAAAGCAATCAGATTTCATTCATGTTTTTCTAAACAACTCAAACGATTTGAATAAAGGATTTGGATTTTAAAAGAATAATGGCATGTGACGAGACTTGGATCCATCATTTTAAGTATGAATCCAAGCGTCAACATCCCGGGTTTCCAGCGAGGAAAAGAATTTAAGACCGAACCGTCGATATTTTGGGATATACAAGATCCACTTGTCTGTGATTGTTTGGAAAGACAATCGAATGTGTATAGTCAATCTATAGAGAGATGCTTGAATATATTATAGCGCTTGCGATCCCAAAAAATTAAAGCGACACCCGTTGCAGAGGAAAAATACTAACTGTTGCAGTGGAAAGCTAGCTGCTGGATCTAGTCCCTTCAGATTTCTTTTTGTTTGGACCTCTCAAAAAGTATAACATTGCTAAAGTTTTTCACTTCCAGCGAAAAAACTCTGTAGAGGGGTGGTGCGAATGTATTTATGTATTTACAAGCTAATGGCGAAAAATAGATAAACTGTGAGAATAATTTAATATGCCACATTAAAACTGTAAACATTTTTTGTATATTTACTTATTGAATGACCTTCGCAGATTATATTCATAAAATAACAGGTTCCTTAGACTTTATCGCACTTTTACCTCCTCAAAATTATTATTAATCTCAATAATTAATCAGTTTTTAATATTAGCAGTAATAAAAGTTAATTAGTTAAGTTTTGTTGAAGTGTTTTTGATATTAATTTCATTTTGAAATTAAAATGAAACAAACAAGAATTATAGAAGTAAGAGAAAGAAAAAAAAGTTTCATTAAACCATACTGGTACTTCATCTCTTGATTGTTCTATCAAGAATCCTTTAAAATAGTAATGTTTCAAAAGTCTCTTCATTTCATACCACACTCCTGCCTTCTCATACCAGCCCATCAACGTTTTACAGCTAACGTCAAATATAAACCTAGCTAGCAAATTCAGGCCAAAGCAATTTCACGTACGCTGGCTGACTAGCATTGCCGTCAAATTAATACCAATTTGTGTAGCAAAATTGGCCGTTATCTACTAGAGAGGAACGGCACCAGTCTAGCCCGCTTTTATTCAATTAAATCGTCAATTGAGTCCTCGGGTTTTAGCCTTTACAAAAGAGCGATAATACCCGTTCTATTCTCTAAACCAACCCGCCCCGACAACCCGCCTAGCCTATAACCCCCGCTCTATTCTATTATGGCTTAAAGTTTAATCGAAAAACTTCCCAAGCCGCAATAAAAATAAAATAATCCAAGACAATGGAGTACGACGAATTTGTTCCCTTTTATAAAAGGCTACATTCATTGCTTTTCAAGAAAGGGAAATACATTAACTTTGTTGTCTGTTATTATTGCTATTATTATTATTATGCCAATCTAAAAACTTAACTATTCCATTAATAACTTTCTTCTGTTTATTTTTATGAAGTTTGATGGTAATGTAGACAATAACTAAATAAAAAATCTGGTGTGAAACGGAATTCTCTTGCTCCAGTTAAATATACAACTAGAAAATTGACCAATTTTTGTTAAACTTGCAATTTTATTTAGTTTAAGTTCTGAGTAACATAAATATAATTGATGATGTGGGGCGGGTGTTGGTGTATTGGTTATGAGCGTGGACTTGTAAGTGGGAGGACCTCAGTTCGAGTCCAGCGTATAACTAAATTTTATATTTGTTTAAAAAAATGTTAATAGTAAAGTAGGTGCTTCCGCCCCCGTCCACGACACCTAATTTGGTAGTTGGACGTTAAGCCCGCCTGAAAAAATAGGCATTACTTTACTTTACCTTTACTTTAATGATGATGATGATGATGATGGGCGATTCAGTTTTGTTTTATCAGCCCTGGTAGGCAGTATGTGAATATGATTACCTACCCTACGGTCTAGAAGAATAGCAGCGCCTTGATCAAACAAAAACCCAATCGTCTACGAAAATTTTTCTCCTCAACAGTAAGAGAATGTAACGAAACTTTGTGCGAAACTTTCTCTTACTGCTGTAAATTTTCATTACACTTCCAAATTGTCATTACACTACCAAATTGTCATTACACTACCAAATTTTCATTACACTACCAAATTGTCATTACACTACCAAATTTTCTTTAAACTACCAATTTTAATTATTTATCAACGTAAATGTAGAGGTGGTGGGGGGACAAATACCCTGTGGAGCTACGTTCTGGAATAAGTATGTAGGCCTCCTCCATTATGTCCCGGGCATAACTCCGCCATCTATTGACACCCGCTTTCCTTAACACCTATTTCTACACTTTTCAATCACCTCATATGAGGTCTCTGCCTCATCCTCTTCGGCTCCTTTTATTACCTTCCAAAAGTTTCTTCGGGCATTCTTTCCACGTGTCCGCCGTACAAATGACACCAGATCTTCCCCGAACAATTGTCGAAGTCCTCAGTTTTCAGATTTATTCTCCACTTCCCATTTTCAGAGATAGTTCCAAATATTTCTCCGGTGTACTTTTCTTTCTCATATGTTGAGAATTTTTTCACAAAGTATCCAAATTTCACAGGATGTAGGGTTATACTGGTTATATGAACCTTAGCTCTGCTTGTCAGGTCTTTGAACTTCTGAGGCTTCTGGAGAACGAACACTCTATTGCCTGCTGCCACTCATGCTTTCGCATCTTTCACATTTGTCAGATTCATTTTTCACGTTTTCTAATTCCTCAATCACTGCAGCTAAGCTGACAAAGATCGAGGAGGAGAGAGGGTCGCCTTGTAAATATATGCCTCTATAGTTTGCACATTTTAATTTATTCCCTTTCTTGTACACTGGGCATACAATAACAAGAATCCACTCTTTAGCGACTTTTCCTTCAAACCATATACCTAAAATCACTTTCTTTACATTCTTTAGAAGCTCTCTTCCGAATTTGAGCATTTCACCATCTATGCTATCATAGCCTGGGACAAGTACCAATCAAGCAGTTAATAGAAGTGATTACATTACAATGTAGAGAGGACAGTCAATAATATTGAACCAATCCCATATAATATTGGAAATTTAACTCCACAAATTCCGAAGTATTATGTAAAATAAATTTTTTGTTTGTTGGAAAAATATTACAAAAAAAAAAGTGATAGATTTATATTTTTACCGGGGAACTTTGACATTAAAAGCCAAATAATCTTGGCTTAAAATCCGTATTTACTTTCCCATAAACCGTTAATAATACATCCAATTTCCTAATAAAATGAAGATTAAATGTAAACAATATTGTTTAGATTTCTGTTCTTGGTAATGTTAATTATAATCCATACAATTTAATACATATTTCTCAGTAATACTCTAATTAATTTAGCAAATGAAATAAATATCCCCACCCCCAAACCCCAAATTTCCTAGAAATAATTCACTATATCTGTATAATTCGTGAACGTCTCATATAAATATCTTAATTTTCAATTGTATTTCGATTTTGATTCGTAGAAAGTTGAAGAATTCCATATACACTGAAATAATCATTGAGCTTCTTGAAGGAAAAAGAATTAATTTATTTAATTTCCCTTAAGCTCTATCTTGTGTTTCCTTCATTTAGAATGTATGCCATAAATTTCCTATTTAGCTGGTTTGCAAATGAATCAGAGATCATCAGTAGTAATTACAGGTTATTTTTCTGTCAATTAATAGACATTGGAGTCACTTTTTGTCAAAAATTAAAAATTTATTACATACAAAAAAAATGTCGTAAAACAATCATACATAACTTGCTTTTACGGTAATTCTTAAATGACAAATTTTTACTATATATTTGGTTTCCTTCAATATTAACAGCTGGCTTAATCTAATCGTAATGATTGGCAAATAAGAGATGAACAAGATATGGATAGGGGATGTTGGTGTGGTGGATATGAGCATGGACTTGTAACCGAGAGATCCCCAGTACGAGATACGTGAGTCCCGCGTATAACTTATAAATTTTATATTCGTTTAAAAAATGTAAATAGTAAAGTAGATGCTTTCACGGCACCTTATTTGATAGTGGGACGTCAAGCCAGTCTGAAAAAATAGGCATTACCTTACTTTATTACCTGATGTATCTCTTAGTTGGCTGATCGGCCGGGGGTATCGTAAGAAAAACACTAAAAAAATTTTTTAAAGTGTTTTTTATTAATGGCCCGACGTTTCGACAAACATTGTTTGTCTTCTTCAGGGGCTATCTTGTAAATACAGAATTTGTGTGCACTATTACATGTTCAATTATGACTGTGGTATGAGTGTACACTCATAGACCACAGTCATAATTGAACATGTAATAGAGCACACAAATTCGATATTTACAAGATAGCCCCTGAAACGTTGGGCCATTAATAAAAAACACTAAAAAATTTTTTTAGTGTTTTTCTTATGATACCCCCGGCCGATCAGCCAACTAAGAGATACATCAGATCATTTCTAACGGCCAACAACTTCTACAATTGGTTACTTTATTACCTTCTCTATCCTCTGTTGCAGCAAGTACTGTAATCGTGTCAAATTTTCAATATCGTGTTTTCACCGGAAATACATGTTCTGAGGTCCCCAGAGTCGAAAAATGTGGTTTTTAGGAAATGGCCCATGTGGGAGTGTGCATATGTACGTAAACAGCATTGCTCAAAAACAAAAAATCGCAAAAAGTTCAAAATAGACATTCCATCTGGATATCACCGTGGGAACCGACAGTAACTTACAAGTCAAAATACTCTAGTGTTCTATTTTTATCGCTGTGTGCCTTCCTCTATCGCTGCCGTAGTCCTCGTCATAATATATTGGGTTTGCACTGGTTTACTGCATAAAATATGTAAACTTTATTTAGAGTGTTTATAATTTCTAAGATCACAAGAACCAGTCCGTTTTCTATTGCAACTCCTATATAGGTCTGAGCGATTTTAAACTTCTAGCAACTTCATTATTTATCCATTATTGATCAATCTTTGATAGTTTAAATCTAAGAATTTTAACCAAAATAGAAAACAAAGTGTATTTTACCTTTAAAAGCAATAAAAATTGAGTGAATTTATAAACTTAAGATAAGTGACAACAATATACAAATAATAGTTGTAATCAAAATATAAAATACACTATATATTAACACAAAGGTAAGTCTTTAAAGCAATCATTTTCCTCTATCAAATCGCTAATCCAATTGGTATTTAAAGGGCATTATTATATCCATATTGTCCATCTGTGTGCGGATTATATTCGGAATTATGGTTATGAGCTTAGTGGTTAAGTTCTAACAGCTATAATCAATCCCAAAAATTACCCCACTATATCACAATTCTTGGTAAGCCGTCTAAATAATAGGATTCACTGTTCAAATATTTATTTATTACCTACGAGTTAAAAACAGCATCGATAGCGAGTTGGGAAATATTTATTATACTCCTTTGAAGGTTATCTTAGGATTAGATATTTTTTCCCCTTAATAACTTGCTTCATTTTATGTTAACTGATCGGTTGCGTTTGTTCACCCATCTTCAGGATGTCTTGATAAACGGTGTAATGTCAAGACAGAAGGAATATCACTTTATTCACTCAATGATGGTGGTGAAGTTGAAGTAACTCACTACTATTGCATTTGCACTCACAAATTACAATTGCAGAGTAATTTAGGGAGGTGACTGAGTTAAGACAAGGGTTTAGAGGAGCCGTGCATTGAGCGGTAATGGTAGCGTTGGCAAATGCTTAACACAATAGTAAATTAGAAATTTTGCTTGTTTTAACGACCCCTTGTTTGATTACTGGATTGATATTGTTAGTTTAAATACTTCATGAAATTTCTTGCTGATTACTGTGGACCTTGTTTACATGCAGCTCCTAAATATCGGTATTAGTGTCAGTTATGGACTTAAGCTCGAATATGGCACACTTATTTAAATACACATTCGACTGGTTTGGTAAGTGCTTGGTACTTTGTATCCATATCCATTCATCATTTAGGCTTTCGCGGCCCTTGAATATGAAACACTAAAATCTTGGGTTAGAGACTAAGGCAATGGCATGGTATAAAACCATAGCTTTGCCTTCTTCAGGGCAGTTGCTGATTTGATTACTAGACCAACAACTACTTACTTAAAGAAACATATATCTATATGATGGACGATATATCTTGGTTTATACCAAATCACTAACACGATCTCAACCTGAAGATTGAGAGTTACATCAAGAAGTAAGGTCTTAACTTAGAACCAATATAGCTGGATTGGTTTCTTTTATAGGAGATTAAACTAAACAAAGCTATCAGTAAGACTGAGATAGAGCGCTTGTCCGTGACAAAAGCGTATTGTTTGTGGTAAACGTTAAAGTCAGAGAATTTCTCAAGTGAGATAATAGTAGAGTTAAATTTAATAAAGTTTTAAATTAATAGTTAGTATACCAAGTTTAAAGAAACCTACTGACATTTTGGAGAAAATAGCATAAAACTTGCATTTCAATTTTCTTCCAAATTAAAATCAATTTTCCCAGAAAAATGTTTCAAGTAAAAATGATAGAAATACATATGTTTAAGATCTTAACATAAGCTATTAACAAAGCTTAATGTGAATCGTTTATTTTAGGAATCGCAAAAAAAAAAGACAAAACAAAATCGATTCGTAAAGATATTTCCAGTTGAAGAATTTTGTCTGATAACCTTCCTGGCGGTTACAATTGGTGATGTCTGAACGGCATTTGACGATCGAACGTCCTGGGATTTGTTTTATGTTTGTGTTAAGCTGCTTGCATAATTCACACACTCAGAGCAAGATCATTTTCCTAAAAACCACTGTTTTGTGCAAGAGGATTTTAAAACTTATTTTTCAAGTAAAAACTCGATTTCGAAAACTTGAGTTATACTTCTTTTTAAGGTAGTAAGAGAAAGTAATAATTATAACAAATCATTTAATTAATTAGAAACAAATCTTTTATTTAAGACAAACAAATCTATAACTCTCTTTTTGTATTATTATTTTGTATGAATCAGCTCTTTGTTATTGTACTAATTAAAAATGGTAATCTGATATAAAGTTTAAAATATTTCCTACTAAAGGCACACAATATATAAAACCTACCTTAATTAAAAGTTTTTTTGGCCACGAGTATAGAAAACTTCAGTAGTAAGTGAAAATGTGGTTAATTTCCTTGAAATAAATGCGATTGTGAGTTTATGTATGGTTACCTAGCTTAATCTTAAATTTTATAAGGAAATAGTTTATATATATATATTTTTAAAATTTAGGATGTGTGTTTCTATATACTATATATTTATACTTTAGACAACCTTTCATAATAGGGCCATTCATAATTAAAGACACTGGAACACTGTGTTCTCTAGCTACAGAAAACGCAGTCTATCTAAGGACAGCACTGCTGTTTCCCGTTGGTTCGGAATCCGAGAAGTTCGCATGAGAGTTCCGCGCGCTATCCTACAGTAGTAATCCCATCCCTATCAATATAGAATAAAGATACATTTAGAACCACAAGTTGGCATCCTGTCATAAATTAACAATTGCTTGACTATATTTTAGTCACACAACACTATTATTGATTCAAAGATGGCAAGAAGTCTTGGCAAAACAGTATCTTTGTTTCTGAGGAGGTGAAACACATACTTCCGAGTGCTAAAGAAAACGGTATCAATAAATCATGTGAACTTCTATAATTGGGAAATCAATTCAAAAGTGGTTGATCAAGTGTGACCGCTTTTGCAAGTGGTTGCCATACATCTGATTTGCAACGTGCGCGATGAGCAGCCAAATTTCAACGCTATACTTAAATTTTACTTTGAGATCTCTTATTCAAGAAGACGCTAAGATAGAAAAGAGATACCTAGAACTGGGACATTGTTTGCTGTGGGAAAATAGTATGCATATATGTACTGCGCATTTTAACGTATGGAACTACTGGAAAAATCCAGCTGAGGAGTTATATCCACATCATCCGCCACATTGCTCTGATTTCACATCGTCAGATTAGTCTTTATTCGGTCCCCTGAAGGCGTACTTAGTACTTCTCCAACTTCTTTTTCCTGCTTTGACTTTCCTGTCGCAAAATTGCTTGGTGAAGGCTAATGCTAGCTCGGGACCACAAAACAGAAACGAGTATCCTACCTTAGTAAGGACCCCCACCTGTAATAAGGCCCCCACCTCGTCCGCCCTCTATATCCGCATGTTTGGGTATCCCGAACAGGGGGTAGTGAAAACAAATGTGCAAAACTGGCTAGCACTTTGAGACAAAGGATTTTTTATTACTGGCATATAAAAAAAAAAAAAAAAGATGACAGGTGTAAAATGTTATTGTGGGTTTATGATCTAAAATAGGTAAAATGTGAGATTCATTAATTACGCTACATTAAAACTA
Organism: Triatoma infestans; assembly: GCA_011037195.1. Lineage (NCBI taxonomy): Eukaryota > Metazoa > Arthropoda > Insecta > Hemiptera > Reduviidae > Triatoma > Triatoma infestans. Next base: position 63,541 of record JAAEAF010000376.1, read on the forward strand.
TAACCATTGTATACATGTTTACTTATTGAATGATCCTTGTGCTGTGGGGAATAAAATAATAGAAACGCTTTATATTTACACTCTTATATGTTACCCTTTTATTACAAAAATAGAAAATGTTTTTAATGTACGCTACATTCATTGTTAATTCAAGCACAAATGTTCAGTGGACATGCAATAATTGTGTACGAAAACTCATTTAGCAAGCATCAAATAAAATAAACAATTCATCTAGTACAAAATGATAGAAACACTGTGTTTATTTACAATTTGTTGGGTTATGATCAAAAGTTCAGTTGCTTTCTTATTTATACTTTTCAATAGAACTGATCATTATTCCAAACATAATATTAGTTGGTTTAATTTTGTGAAATGGGCAGAGGAAAATTGTTTCCCAGGCTAGAAAATGCAGGTGATTATTTTCTTTTATGGATCAGGCATGTCTTGCGGAAAAATTGGGCGCAGAATCAAAATGAGTTTCCGTTTGGAAATTTTTTGAATTCTGGAGGAGATTGAAAAATACTGGACGCACTACTGGTAGGCCACCCCAGCATTAACTATAAAAGAAAAAAAAGCTAATTTTGAGAATTGCCTCCAATTCTACCCTCACCGCTAGAGCAATCGCCGATAGAGCTGGTGTCAACACTAACATAAAAAATATTAGAAGCTTTATGAAGAAGCAATATAATCTGGTGCATGAAAAAACTAAAGCTATAGCTGTCGCAGAAAGCTAAACATAAAAGCGCAGCACTTCAGTTCGCCCATGAACATGTTTCAAACGAAAAAACTTCAATTTAGTAGGTACCACGGTTTTCACTACTATTTTCACGGAAAGAGGAGAGGATGTTGTCGACGAGTCAAATAGGTGCGGCTCATTGATGATTTTACCAACTATTGGCTGTACGCAAAAAGATAAAATTGCCTTTCTTCCACCAAAAGTGAATGCCCAAATATATAAAAATTAATTGATGAAAAAAGTGGAGATTTTGCCGTAGTGGATGGAAATAACTTAATCTTTCAACGAAATGATGGCTGTGTCTGTAATGCCCGAATTATAAAAATCTGTTGCAGGAAAATAATATTCAAACAGTTAACAATTGGTAGGAGAAGAACTGAAGCAATTTTTAATTACAAGGGAGAGATAGAGATAAAACAAGCTAAAATGGTAAATTACTATAGGAGTGCGCCAGATAGAATTTTCGAAATCATCTCAAAATAGAGGAGGAGCAGCCAAATACTGTTCTCAAATTGAAAAAGAAAACACATGCTTCTATCATTTTGGTCCAAAGGAATGTGGATATTTTTTTTAATTTAATTGTTTTTAAGAAATAATGGGACTTTTGTAATTTTTTTTTTTTTTTAGTACTTTCGATAATATACAATACTGTAATGAGATTGAATGTTTCGATCACTTTATCCCACACAATATTTTAACTTTCATTAGTGCTTATTAATGAACTTAAATTTACCTGCTGTTGTAGGGGTAAGTTACAGTAAAATGTTAAATTACTAATGATTCAGGCCTTCTGCTCTTTACGTGTAAGCACCGTGTTGAATGGACTATTGCAGACATAATTAGATGCAGAAGATAATCAAGTATTAGACATAATTATTCCAGTATGCTGTATTTAAAAGGCTTATTGTTGAAAATCTCTACAAGCCAGGGGTCTATTTATCATAACCATTTTACTAGTCCAATGGTATTAAATAGAATTATCATTGCTCTAGAAATAAATACCTCCCTCACATAATACAAATACACACGGCCATCTGCCGGCACATTTACCAAACTATATACTTCTTTTTCGCCTAACTGAACTCTGATACTAAATTCTTGCACTTCCTCTCATTTTCACGCTGTACCAATTTCCATTGACTATATAAATACTTTCGGTTTCTCCTACAACTTTTCTTTCTCTCACACACATTTCTTCTCTTTTAGCTAATCTCTTGGTAATACTACAATCTCATAATAGTTATTCATCATTAAACATTTTTTTTTTTTAATACATCCAATTTTAGACTATCTCACTCTCTCTCTCTTTCACAAAAAGAAAGAAAAAAAAAACCTTTAAATAAAAGTTTTATTAGATTATGATTACAATTGAATTTAAATTAATTCGCCAATTTACTCTGTATTTTCAATTCTTTCTGGTTCTTGAAGAATTGGTTCTAGATTCATTTTTTCCCCAGGTTCGTCTAATTGTACATCAGTGAATTCAACTGCTTCGATCAATGGTCGTTCTGGTATCTGGAAACAAGAAAAATTTTAGTGATCGTAAAAAGGGACTAATGACTTCACTCAGGAAAGATGCCCAAACGTCTTTGATGATCTTTGCTCATTGTAACCATACTAATAGAATATTTGTTTTCAAAACCGGAACTTATTTGTGTAAAACACACATTGCAGGCAATACTTGAATATGATTATAGCCCAAGACAGTCGCCTAGACCCCTAGAATCAAGGCTCCATTAGCCTTCGAAGTCTAACATTACAGAAAAGCCCAGAAACTTCTGAAACCATTCTAGATAAACAGTTCAAATAAGAATGATAGGTTTATACAATATTATGTGTACTTAGTTTATAAAAAAATATCTTTGCGAACTTTTTCGAGAGAATACCGAAAATCTCAGAAAGCTATTCAGTAAAGTCACTCCCAATTAACCTATTTTCTTCAAGCATAGAATGATACCATTATTGCATTTAATATTACATTCGTGGAGCTGTATATTGTACTAAAGTGGACTTTATTATTAATGGGTGTCCGAAGGTGTGGGTCGGACCCTAAGCCAATATGGCTTTTATCCCCCACCCTACAAAAAAAGCTACTCCTAAGAAGTCTCACCCACCAGTTTACCAAATGTGACTACTATATCTTAAGGTATCCTTAATCTTCTACTATTCCCTTGAGAGTGTTGCCCTCCCAAATATGCGGAACCTAGTATTGATGAAACGGCAACACTGAGCTGCCACACAATTTCCCCGACTCTCTCGTCACAATTCTGCCATTAAGACTAGACATTCTGTGTAAATGACTGGCTATCAAAGCGTGTCCAGTCAATATGCCTACCAGGACTCTCCTTTTTGTTCTGCTTAAGAAGAGAAGATATTTCATATCGCCCTCTTTTATACCTTTTATATATCTTTCTAGCCTGGAGACTCCGTGACACCAGTACTTCTCTAATTCTTGTTTCCTTCTGTCTCGAAATTGCTTGGTGCGGCTAATGCTGACTCGGAACCACAAAACAGAAATGAGTATCCTACCTTAGTCAACTTGTACACGCTCTATATCCTTGGGAACTGGTATTCTTTGTCACGGGAATAATTCCTAAGTGACTCTGATGTGCCCACTCAGGTCGGCTGCATAGGGGTGGGGTATTGGACGCCACTTCGTTTAAATGGGCAAACGAAGAAATCCCAACAAAAAAAATAAAACGTTAGGATGAACAAAAAAAAATTGTGTTATTAAAAAAAAGCGGTAATCCTGGTCAGGAAGGGTCATAAGAGAAATGTAAAGATGATGTGACGGGAAAGGCGGTTTACAATATCTTACCTTCAGTTATTCGCTGCTACAAGGCCTAGAGAAAATATGGTACTAGTACCTACTAAGAATGTCAATATTATACAAATAGGTATATACATAAAATAAAGAAAAAGGTAGGTGAAAATAAAAGCAATCTTTAAGTTGAAAACAAACACAAGTAATATTTATTATAAAAATAATGAAATGCCTAACTAAATGAATTTAATAATCTTCAGATTAATTATAAAGAAATAAATGTAAAGTTTCCTGAACGTAACTGGCTGATTGAATACAGAAAAACTACAATTTCCTCTTCTTGAGGAACTAAACGTTAACAGAACGCAAAATAATATTTACACTTAAAAAAAAAAATGATATAGCCAGAAACAGATAAATAAATTCAAAAAAAGCATCTATTAGGTAAATTCATAATTTTCCTACCCATCTATAAAATTCGCTTCTTCCACTTTCATTTAATATTTAATTTAAATTCAGCTCTTTATTGGAAAATTCATTAATAAGTTCCTATTCCTCGTTTACTTTACGATGATAGTAAAATATAATTATTCTTAAAGTATACGCGAATAGACGAACTATATTATTTTCGCAAATATTTTAATTGCTGACCAAAATGAAAATGACATAAACTATTCGACGAATTTGGAAGAAACGTATTTAAACACTCTTATAATCTAAGGCCTTTAGGTACTGTAAATATGATAGAGGTACACCTCTTTAAATTTTCCGTTATTTTTCTTGCAATTGAAAATGAACATTTTACTGATAGCATGTAATAAACGAACTAAAATAGTTATGTATCTAAAAATCAGCTTTTGTGACAACTGGAAATAAATCTATTTAAGTATGAATTCGATAATTTGCTTATCACAATGATATTTTATTTATACGGGTACTTTGTGGAAAGCCGATTACTAGTATTTTCTTTTCTTTCTTTTTTTTTTGAAATTTAAGTTAGATTTATATACGTTTTCTACGGGAAATACCAGTAGGAAAAAATATATAGAGGCCTCTCTGGGCTATTTAAATGTTAATTATCACAAATAATTTTGGTTTAATGAAGATAGGTTGGCCAACCTGTTAGATTTCGCCTCAAGCTGCTTCTGGTGATTGTCAAGTCCGATCCGTCGTAGGTCTTGAGTGGAATTTTTTTTTTCCTTGTCTGTCGTCCAAACAGTCTCCTTTTAAATTCCTTGACCACCAAAAATACACAAACCACCACTCACTAGTTCCTCAAAATCCAAATCCGTTATAAACTCGGTGTAAGTGTACAAGTAAATTTTAAGAATTACTTATAGAACAATTCAAAAATATGATTGAGGAGTGACATAGATCCGGCCAGGCCGTTTGCAGATTACATACTGCCCCATATTATTTTGAAGATAAAGAGCCAGCTCTCTTTAGTACAAAGTTCGCCGTTGTTATTCAGTACTTTCTTCTATTGTTCAGAGTTGTTATGTTTCTATAAATAGTTATTTTTACTTTAATAAAGCTTATTTTTACAACTATTTTTTCCTATTAAATTATTATTTCTATAAAATACATATAAATTTAATATTAAAAATACCCGTTACATCTTGGAAACTTTGGTATTCCGTTTAGGCCCAACCACCACATCAGACACGAAGATTTCAGGCAAAATCCATCAATCGGAACTTCACTGATGACGCGTGAGTGGAAGTTGTCCTAGAGTAGGATTATTTCTGCAAACCATATTGATTTTGCAACAATTTAAGCTTCATTTTTTTTTTTTTATTGTAATAGAACACGTTTGTCTTCCTTCTTGCATACAAGCAATAATCGAGATTCAGCAGACTAGAGAAACTTATTAATACAACTTTGAATATATCAACCTATTTGTAGAAGATTGGAGAAACATACCATTTACATCGTAACTGCCTAAATATTCGGGAGCGAATTTTAGAGGATTCCATCTACTCAGAAACCGGAAATCATATCACTGAACGCTATGACGAAGTGTATATTTCTGAAGCACTTGCCATCGTTGTATGAATAATACAGTTTATGTAGACAGAAAGAGTGGCCACATAGCTGTTGATCAGGGAAATGCCAGTAATTTATCGTGTGAAAGTATCGGTATTATTTGATATACAGTTTTTTTTCTCTTCACATATAGAATGATTCTCGGTCATTCAAAGCTACAATACAGCTATTCAAAGAAAAAAATTTGCCGCAAAAAATAACTGAAACTTTGTTTTATTCAATACTTAGTGTAATTCAATCTTCCTCCTCTTCTGTATAACATCTCGATGGAAAGTGGTGGTGGATACAGATTTATTCCAAGCGTCTAATGAAGCCCGGAAAAGCTTTTGTATAAAATATAATATTACATGCTTTCGTATTTTAGCAACTATCCCTGTAACAATACCACTGGGGCGTTTCACTTTCATTTTAATTGCCAATTAGTTGTAATTTATGGCAGTGTAATTCAATCAGATATTAAGTTTGAAAATTCTTCTTCCATCTTGTAATTATGATCGTATCATTTTAACGCTAATTAAAAAAAAAACTGATATGACATTTGATGACAGTGATAAAAATTACTACTGAAAATTAGGTGTTTATTTTTAGAAACTTTTGAAATCACGATTCAAATAGAAAATTTCATTGACTTGTTTTTTAATTATTTACTGTCTGTTACTGCCAAGAAGAGTCAAACTATAGCTATCGTGTCAAACTTTCGAAACTGGGTTTTCACCGTAAATGCATGATTTGAGGTCCTCGAGTGCGAAAAAATTGATTTCAGAGAATGATCTCTGTGTGCGTGTGAACAAAATATCTCAAAAACGAAAAATCATGGGAAACTCAAACTTCACTTTTATTTGAAACATTTTTCCGGGAAAATTGATTTTTTGGAAGTTCTGAGGGTACAGCAGCGTTAAGCTTTTCAGTAAAGTACTATTCCAGGATGTGGCGTATGGTTCCGCCACCTGTAATGTCAATATACATTAGAAGTACTGCTAAAAATCTAAATTTGAAGCAAATCAGTAAAACGAGAAATGCAGTTTTATAGAATAGGTTTTTGAACCTGAGAAACTTGGAATATTATCTGCACAGATATAAACCTCTCAGTTTTTTGCTTTCTCTTACTCCTCCTAGTAAGAGGAAGTAATTTAATCGTGTCAAATTTGGGATATCGAGTTTTCACCGGAAGTATCCGTTTTGAGGTCACCTTAGAACAAAGAAATGGTGTTTAGAAAATTGTGTGTATGTATATTTGAACAGCATAGCTCAAAAACAAAAAATCGTAGAAAGTTCAAACTTGATATTCCGTTTAGGTATCACCATGGGATTCGACAATAGATTTTCTGTCAATATTCCTCAACCGGAAGTATCACTTTACTGAGTGTTTTTTTTTTTTTCACTTTTTAGAAATTTTATCAAAAATGGCTCCAACGATTATCTTCAAACTTGTAATATCAACTACACTTACAAGGAGCTACAACGTTTACTTAAAACTTTTCTCTGGGTAAAATTCATTTAAGGGCACTTCAGTGGGTGTGGTTAGGTTTTCCTCTGAAATGCTATTTCAGTTTATTACACAATTCTATCATCTAAATAATATTAATAATTATAATTACATATGTTGTTTCAATTTCAGGTTTCAATAATATCGGATGACTGGAAGTGCGTTTTTACTGAAAAGTATTTTTCAGTTATCTACTATTTTCTCTAAAACGGTTCCAACGATTTTCTTTAAACTAGGAATATAAACTTTTCTCTAAAGTGCTATCATAGTTGATTATACAATTCTACCATCTAAACAAAATTAATTATAAATAAATAGATTGCCAAAATTCCCACTTTCAAGAAAATTAGTAAACCGGAAGTGCGTTTTTACTGAACAGTCTTTTTTCAGTATTTCCCAACATCGACAAATTTCATTAAATTTGTTGTAATAACTATAAAATTTGTCAATCACAATTTTGAAAACTTGAGTAAGAGAAAGTTGTGTGAGTGTATCACACCAGATATTTTGGTAATGTTTTCTAGGTGGTTCTGAGGACTATGAGACGTTAAATTTCAAATCTTTTGGTTTAATATTATTGGCGCTTTCTAAAATGTAATCATTCTCTTCCTGCCTCGGTTCCCCCACCATCTCTATATTTACGTTTGGGCAAATGAGCGAAATTTGAAATTTAAAGAAGATTTATCATTTTATATAAAAGGTCCGCCAAGGGAACCAAGTGTTTTTGGATTGGATAGTACTCGTCCATTAGAAAAGGGAGGGGCGCGCGGCAGGTTACATCCCGTTCCTTGACTCATAATATTTAGCTTTCAGTTGCTATCAGTCAGTTTCAGAAGCCAAGGACGTTAGAACATCGTATTTTCGCGTACGATTGGTTTGTTAGAAATGGTGAGCCAGTGACTGCGGTTCAGCGTGAATTCCGCCGCAGATTCAATATTAATCGAAATGACTCTGTTCCCACAGCTGACACCATTTTACGCTGGGTTAACAATCTTCGAACACGAGGATTAATAATGAAAAATAAACCGCCCGGTCCCCAACGAACTGTGCGTACTCCAGTGAACATTGAGAGATTTAGATAAGCCGCTCTGCTCGGTGTCATTCAGCTCAACTGCGAATCAGCGATCGTACTCTAAGACGCAATTTGCATGGAGAACATTTTCACCCAAATAAGATAGTTACTGTGCAGGAATTGAATGTAAGGGATCCCCCAACAGTTGAATTTTGTACAGCAAATGCTTGCACTTTATAAGCAGAATGAAAACATGTTGGTTGTAATGAGTGATGAAGCCCAATTCCAACTTAATGGGGCCGTCAACAAACAAAATTGTCGGTATTGGGTTGCTGAAAATCCCCGATAATTACACAAAGAACCATTGCATAGTGCTAAGGTTCTTATGTTGCTCTACCAATAAAATTTTTTTTAAGCAAAAATTAACGATTTTATAATCATTTCAAAAACACTTGGTTCCCGTGTCCACGGCTCCATGATAGCAACTGAAAGTAAAATGCTATAAGTCAAGGAACGGAATGTAACCTGCCGCGTGCCCCTCCCTTTTCTAATGGACGAGTACCCCCATTCCAAAAACACTTGGTCCCCGTACCGCAACTGTTTTAATTGTATTAAAAGGAAACTGCATTAATAGGAGGTTTTCACACCAGATTTTTAGATATATATATATATATATATATATATATATACATGTGTGTGTGTGTGTGTGTGTGTGTGTATTTATGCGTGTGTTTATGGTCAGCATAACGAAAAACGGAAAATCGCACTGAGTTCAAACTTGATATTTCGTGTAGATGTCCTAAGAGAACTGACAATAAGGTTTTGGTCAAAATCGTTCCGCCGGATGTAGTGGATTTTCCAATTTCTTCGATTTTCTCAAAAACGCGGCAAGTTTTTTTTTTTTTTAATTTCTATGGAGAAAGACCGGTTTATCACATGACTTGAAACATTTTTCTGAGAAAATTGATATCAGGTGTCTCACTGTGGAGCTCGAGATTACATTTAACAAAAGTTCCTATTTTGAACAAGATTTGTCAATTACAGCTTTTGAAAATTGCAGAAATAGTAAGTAATGTAGTTTAACAGTAAAGTTTTAATAATAATTTTTCACCTAGATGCTTTCATTAATAAAGTTTATATGAAATAAATAAGTCACTTCATTAGAGCAAAATATATGCTATATAAGAGTAAAAAATATGCTTATTTATTTCATATAGGCGGAAAAAAAAGTATAACAAGATAAGTTCCTCATGGCGAAGTAATCAATCTTAGAAACACAACAAAACGCTATATAGAAAAGCCTTCATTATTTTTTTTATTTATATTTATTCACAACAGAATTAATCTAAGGCAAAACATTTAAGTAGATTTTCATAAAATGAAAAAAAAACTAAGTAAAAATGTACTTACATCAGAATACATAGGATTATCAAAAGCTCTGATGTCATCAGATGTTTCATTTGTTTCTACTTCTTCTTCAACAAGTTGTTCTTCACCGATTTCAACAACACCGCTAACATTTTCAAAACGAGCAAACATGAATCTTCTATTAAATCCACCATTGTATGGAATTATATCTCTCCATGTTAGGTTACTGAAAAATAATTAAAAAAAATAACAATGAATGGGTCAAACCTTTTTGACAACGTTCTCATATTTTGCGCATACTTTTTTCAATTTGATTTTCTTTGCGTACTCAAAATGGCGTCAACTCATAAACATGAATGAGTAAACACCAAAGATTTTTTGCGAATCCTACAAACATAGTTGGCTACAATGATCATTTTCCAACTAAAACCAAAATTACTCGATTTTTCTTGGATTGTTGAAATATGGGTTTCCAAATGCCAAGCTTCCGGAGCCAATTCAAAGAGAAAAGTTATACAGGCTGAATAAAAAGTTTAACTTGCAAAGTTGAACAATGTGTTTATGGCGAGTGTTGAACAACGCGAAGTTTATGGCTAATAGACACTGTGTGCAAAGAAGGAAGGAGAGAAATGGATTATCTACTTCTTCTAGGAAATTGGTTTCTCTGCGGATATCCTAGCCTAGATTAGATCCATTCAGAAGCTTGTTCTTCAGTCCTGCTAAAAAACCCCAATTATAACAATGAAAAAAAATCTAGATTCTCTCTTTCACATTTATACAAAGACACTCACACACTTATATCCATATAGAACTGAAAAGGAAGTAGATGTATGAAACTATGAAGTTTTCTCTACCTCAAGCAAATTCTAGTAAACCACCACGGTTTGGATCGGAGTAGTATATGACAGAAACTTTAAAGTTGAAGACTTCTATACAAACTTGATTAACTCTGACGAAGGAGAAAATTGCAAACTGGGTCAAAATTTAAAAAAAAGAATCTTTCTGCTATGAAGGATGCATTTCCAGTTATGGATATCGCTGGAAACCTTGGTGGATTTTGTCAGATGCCTTGGTAAATAGAATTTCAGTTTGAGCTTCCTAACCTTTAACGTTTTTGATATATTTTATTCATACACTACGCACATTTATATTATAAAAGAGAGAGTGAGAGAGACCATTCTCTAAAAACATTATTTTTTCTTTTTCAGGATATCTCAAAAAATGTATTCCTGTGAAAATTCAGAAAACTCGAAAAATAGAGAGAAAAATTGCAGTAAAAGAAGGTAAAAAAAGAAGTAGCATTAAATGACGGAAGCAGCGCATTCTATGAGTGACTGCTTTAAAGACTATAAACGAATATTATGTTAGTAGCATAAAATACATAAAAGGATCTGAAATTTTACTTACTCTGCTTTATGATAAAACAAAACAATGCCAAATGCTACGAGTATTGCAAATGCCATGCTGCCAAAGAATAAACCAAAAGTGGAACCCGAGCTACGTCTTCTAATCATACTTCCAGAGACTCTGAAAATCGAGTTCTGCAAACCCAGGTTTCCTGTAATATTTTTTTTTTAAATTGATACATTCTAAATTTTTATTTTAAATATCATTCTCATAATTAGTCTAATTTATATAACAACTCAGAATATATTTTAAATTAATTACTTTTCAACAGATATTCTTTCAGCTCTTTCACCACCGTATCTATGGTGAAATGTTTATCTTTCTGAACTAAAACTACCTGAACATATCCGCTTATATAACTGACATGCCAGATTATATCTTCCATTGGAAATTCGCTGACAGCTTTTCTCACCTCTTCAACTTTGGAATCTTTTTCGCCAAATAATAGGTAGCCACCTGAAGAAAAATTAAATAAACAATACATTATTATATGCGGAAGATCATTATTTTTTACTTTCTCTTACTCCTAGTAAGAGGAAGTATTGTAATCGTGTCCAATTTTCGATATCGAGTTTTCACTGGAAGTATCCGTTTTGAGGTCCCCTGAGTCCGAAAAAGTGGTTTTTAGCAAATGGTCTGTGTGTGTGTGTGTGTATGTGTGTGTGTGTATGTGTGTGTGTGTGATGTGTGTGTGGGTGTGTGTGTATACGTGAACAGCATAGCTCAAAAACGAAAAACCGTAGAAAGTTGAAACTTGATATTCCGTTTACGTATCACCATGGCATCTGACGGTGGCTCATCTGTCAAAATTCCTCAACCGGAAGTACCACTTTACTAGTTGGTTTCTTACTTTTTTGCGTTTTTCTCAAAAATGGCTCCGACGATTTTCTTCAAACTTAGTATATCAACTACACATACAAAGAGCTAGAACTTTTATTTAAAACATTTCTCTATCCGGCTAAAAGTTGGTATCTGTCAAAATTCCTCAACCGAAAGTATCGCTTTACTAGTGTTTTTTTTTTACTTTTTTGCGATTTTCTTTAAACTTAAATATAAACAGCTACAACTTTTATTTGAAACATTTCTCCGGGAAAATTGATTTAAGGGTACTTTGGGGGTGAGCGGGGTTTACGGTTTTCTCTAAAGTGCTATTTCAGTTTATTACACAATTCTCTCATCTAAATAATATTACTAGAATTAAATATGTTATTGAAATTCCGAGTTTCAAGAAAATTAGTAAACCGGAAGTGTGTTTTTACTGAAGGTTTTTCAGTTTTTGTGATTTTCTCCACGAATTCATTAAATTTTATATAGTAACTATAAAGTTTGTTAATTACAGTTTTGAAAACTGGAGCAAGAGAAAGTTTTGTGAGTGTTTCACCCCAGACTTTTTTAACATAGTTTATGGAATTCATTGTGGTAAAGAATTTGATGATATTTCTTAACTCTTATTTCTGCTAAAACATAAAATACATATGTACAAAAAGATATAAATTTAGAGATGGTTGGGAGGAAGACAAATACCCACCTATCAACCCAGGCGGATAGAGAACTTACAGTCAGAAAAACGCGTCAATAACACTGAACTGACTAGTCAAATTTGAAATTTGACTTCACAGTTGCATTCTAAGATTTAAGGAAATCGTTCAAGTTGTTTTTGAAAAAAATCCCCCCCAAAAAACCTCAAAAACCTGTTTTATGTTAACCGGTCGCACTTCCGGTTAACCATACCTCTTCAAATTTGGAATTCTAGCTACATGTTTAATCTAAAGCAAATCATTATACCGAAGGAGGTACTTTACAGGAAAGCATGACGTCACTACTCCTTTAGAACCCCCAGAAAACACTTTTTTCCAGGAAAAGTTTGTGATAGTTATTTATTGTTTTCATAATATACTATAAGGGGTTTAAAGAAAATCGTTGGAGCTCTTTTTGAAAAAACTTGAAAAACTGGAACGAAAAATTTCATTCAGTCAGTCCCACTGAACGGTTGATGGTTTTTGTCCCAAAATCTTGGCGTCAAATGTGGTGAATATCTAGGCGAAATAGTAATTTTGGGTTTCCCGCATTTTTAAGTACTTGATAGAGTTTATTCACATATTCACTTAGAGCGCTTCAAAACATGTATTTCCGATGAAAATTCAATTTCGAAAATTAGACACGACCGCAATACTTCCTCTTGCTAGAGGAAATAAGAGAAAGTAAAAAAAAAATCAATTACTAGAGTAATAATTAATAAATATTTCTTGAATTATGAGAATGTTATTTAAAAATGAAGTAGTACATTATATTAATTTTTAATAGGTCTTGTTATGGATGCCAGAAACATATTTTATTTGAATAATATTATTTCAAGAATATCCTAACATTCCTAACATTTATGGATCATTTTCAGATACACAAGATTCTACCAAAGGAAAAGATCTTCATCTTCTCATACCCTTTGCGATCGCACATCCTTGCGCATCCTTGCCCGCTTATTAAACAAATATATTACTTTTTTTTGGAAATATTATTGTGTATCTATGTATTAAAATATTTTTGAGTTACTTAAGTTATTTTTTTCTCGTTCATATAGAGTCACTCAAGAATTCAAGAAGGTACATGGACCCCTGCAGCACCATCACTCAGAAGCTTATATTGATCGCCTTGCCAGTTACTTCTTCATTAGCAACACTCGCCAAGCAGTGTTTGCCAATCAGCCTACCACCAGAGTAACGCTCACCCATTCAAGAAGTGTTCGCTCGAGAAGAAGACGTTCCATCACCAGAGTAATGCTCAATCAAAGCATTCGCTCGAGAAGAAGACGATCCACCACCAGAGCAACGTTCACACATTCAAGCACCGTTTGCTCCAGAAGAAGATGACTGTAGTCTACCATACACGACTACCTTGCAGAGGTTACACACACGCCTCTCGCCTTACCAGAGCAAAACTTTCAAGCCGAAAAATTTCTCCAGAGAGCGGATAATGTGATGGATGCCAGAAACATATTTTATTTGAAAAATATTATTTCACGAATATCCTAACATTCAAAAGGGTAAGCCAGGTAGAAGAAGTCCAGTTACTGGGAGAGTTCATGAACCTTGATAGCATTGTCCTACCCCTTCTTCTCACAGGGGAGGATTTGAACGAACAATTAGAAGACATTCCTTCAAAGACAGTTGGTTGTAGACACCGAAGCAGAACACTTGTTTTTCGCTCTCTTAGCATCAGTGCATATTAATAAGTTAATAACTTCCTTGCAAATACCTTGTGGTTATTATTTTAATAGAATATATTTATTGTTAGCAGTGGTGACTACTTTCTTATTTCTGATACTTCACTCTCTCAAACATATACGTATACTTACAAGCACTTTTACTAAACCGCTCACGCCACTACAACAACACAACACTCCAATTACATTTCAGTCTTAATTAGTTCAATTATTTAATGGATTCCATAAAATTTCATTTTATTGTATCTCGTTTATTCGCGGCTCTCTTGTCTTGTTTATGGACACAATAGATTGGCTTAGTTAACTACTGCCTCCCTCTAAAGGACTTCACACCTATCATTGATTAACTAAAAACATTCTTTTTAATTTTTCTTTTACTATTTTTTTTTTTAGACTTGACGTTCTTTACTAGCAGTAACTACTTAGGATGTTAGATTAACTGCTGAATTTATGTTATTAAAAAGAATAGGTATTAAAAGAAAATACTAATTACGAAGATCCTCTTTTCTCCTAACCAGTTCAGTAGGATGCAATATATATATGTAAAAGACTGTATACATGTATAAAGTAAATGAGGAAATTTTTATTCCAAATAAGAAACACTAACCAGTACGATTTTCCTTCTTCCCCAGGATCAGAACAGTTTTTCCGCTAATGCTCCACACTACCGGAGACTAGAGCCTAATTTTTTAATTAAACAAAGCGACAGGTAATCTACTTAACTTACCTGCCTGTTTAGCTATCCCGTTCGTTCAACCATTTACCAATATACATTCACCTCCATACAGTTCCAACCTGTTTGGTGGGCGGATAAAATCCTCCTCTACAATCCTTGATTTTTTATTTTTATTTTGTTTTAAAGCCCGACTCCTTGGTGAAACATCGGAGCAAGTGTGAGATCTCCCACAGGAATTAACGGCCTTGGAATAACCGCCCTGACTCGTTGTAAAATGCATGTGCATTATCCGAGTATTATTGGGTATTACTTTTCTCATGTGGGAATGAATGTAGTTGTGAACTGAATTAAAGATAACTTCATAGCATCACCAAGTCTACTTACTTCTCACTGAGATTAGTTTCTAGTTTTTGTCGCTTTCCAATAAATATAAAAGGGAAAATCTGATGGGAAAATCATCGACTTTCCATTATTGCTTTTATTAAAATTCTAATTGATCAATTCTTTTCAAACTTGGAGTGTTTACTAAACATTTAATTGACCTTAATATTGTAATACAATATATAAATATAGGTGGTGAGAGTTATAATTGTTGGTTTGTAAGACTTAAATTTTACCTGAATGTGACTCGAATGCATGGCAGCGCCCTCTTTCAGCCACCAGCAAATATTATGGCAATTTAAATTTAATTCCATGAGTGAGATTCTTGGTTGGTGGAAAAGCAGAGAATTTATAAAGTACTAGCTAACCCGACCACGCTTCGCTGTGGCTCAGTCTGATTTTTAGGCTTAACCATGCGTGATTCTGTTAATTTGTTTCGATGCTTTGGAATACCCTGTCTACTAATTCTTCTTTTGAATGTACAATGTTGTAGAAATTAGATAGGAAGGTGATTTTTCCCGTTTCCGGATTTGTAGGAGCAGTGCCGTTACCGAGTTCGGGTAATTGTCTTGAAAATATGGCAGCTGTTGGATCGTTTTGAAGTTGAACCATCATATTCGTTGTTAAATGAATTTTTTTTACTGTGCTCCAAAGAGTTGAATATTTCAAGCAGGCATGCAATTCATCAGCTGCTGTTGAGCGAGGTATCACTGGAAGCGTTTGCCTGAAGTCATCGGATAGTAACACTAAAGCTCCACCAAATGGAACCTAATTATTTCGCGAGTCTTTCAATGTATGGTCTAATGCTTCCAATGACTTCTTATAAGCCATTGTACACTCATCCCATACAATGATTCTGCACGTCCGAAGAACCTTTCCCATTCCTGATGTTTTAGAAGTGTTACATGTTGGGTTTTCTGTGAAGTGCATGTTTAAGTCATGACTGTTTAAGAGCTGAATGCGCTGTTCTACCTCCTTCCATCACTGTAGCAGCAATACCTGAAGAAGCAAGTGCTAACGCAATATGGCCGTTTAAACGGATTTTAGCTCGGAATTTCCCGTTTCCGTGGGAACATCGGAATAGAGATACTTATAAGTAGTTGAGAAAGAGGTTCAGAGAGTAAGCCACCATCGCAACGCGTCTAAGTCTGTCTATTTCTGCCAACCTCGCGAAACGCTCGAAGAAGTTCCCGTTTCCGTGGGAACTTCGAAGTAAAAAGTATATATATAAACACTCCTATGTAGAAATGCAACGTTGTGTAAAAATTTCAAGTCAATCCATGACTATTTTTCAAGTTTTGCGGCCACAAACATACGGATGCTGAATTTTTATATATATAGATAGATCGACCAAAATTTCTTGGGCCTCAGCAACTGAAGGAACTAGAGCCGATTTTAGTCGAAATATACGGAATCCATCGATTACATAAAGATTCAAAATACTATATAATGCTATATAATTACTATATGCAAAATACTATACAGGGTGACCAGAGTTATATGCTCCACCCACTTTTTTTTTAAACGGCGGGAAATTTCGAAAAACTAGAAAACACGTATTTAATCATTTTTCAGTGATTGATCCATTTTTTTATACCCCAATATCCCGAGATACAGCATCCAACTTTTTTTTTTCAAATGGAACATTATATTTTTTTTTGCATATTTTTTATAGCAATTGAGCCTCTAAAAAAAAATAAAAAAAAAAATTTAAATCGGTTAGGTTTTTCAAAAGTTATGGTAATTTAAAATATGAAAAACAAATTTCAGTTTAATGTCGAAATTATCTTATTTTTTCTTTAAAGAAGCTCTTCAAACTGGACACCATCAACGGATAGGCAAGCCAATGCTCTGGACTCCCACGCTCTGTTTATAGCAGCACTTAGGTGGCAAAGTCAACATCTAGGCAGGCTAAAGTTATTCGACGTTCCAGATCTTCGACTGAAGCCACGGGGTTAAGGTTACTGTACACTTTATTTTTTAGATATCCCCACGAATGTAACGTAACGTACACTTTTATTGTATAGAGTGGGGGGTATGGAACATTTCAATCCCGAACTTTTACGAAGACAGTCGAATGTTAACTACAATTTATTATTTTAATATTATTGTTAGGCATAATGATCGTAGCAGTTAAAGTGCCTTTAAAAAACTATAATGTATATTATTGTCAAAAATCGTGTGCTTGATGTAATATTTATTTGATCTTTTTTTGGGGAGGAGGTTATCTTTTTATCGGTGTGTAACCAGTTTCGAATTCAAACTATTATTATCACAAAAATAATATTATGTGTTTGAATTATTTTTTTTTTTTTTTAATTTAAGGCGCGTCAACATCTATGGTCATTGGCGCCCGGAGCTTTCTCAGTGCACTGCCGGCCTCCGGACAGTGTTCTCTAAGTTACAAACAACACTGTCCTCACCGGACAGTGGAGCTGTAGAGGCTCCTAGGAAGAAAAAATCTAAGGGTAACACAGCTGGACTCGAACCCGGGTCCTCCGCGTGGGAGTCCAGCACGCTAACCGCTTAGCTATTCCCTTCCCTTTGAATTAATTATTATTTGTGATCTTTTTATTTTTAATTAGACTAGTATCATAATAATATTATAGCGTATAATATATAATGCATAATCTATGATCAGATATTTTATTTCATTTGTTGGAATAAAATATTGGTGTGTATAATTTAAATTGTTTTATTTCTTCATTATTCTGTGATTCCCAAAAAAGAAAATATAAAAAATTTTCCATGCTTGATATTTTCGTGAAAATCATTTTTTTTTTTTCCACACAGTTTTCAGTCATA
This sequence comes from Triatoma infestans, assembly GCA_011037195.1. NCBI lineage: Eukaryota > Metazoa > Arthropoda > Insecta > Hemiptera > Reduviidae > Triatoma > Triatoma infestans. Next base: position 81,442 of record JAAEAF010000376.1, read on the forward strand.
AAATTAACTACTTAAACGATTCTTAGAATTTATTCTGTCATATTTTGTAACGATCATTTTATTGGATGGAATAAGAATTTATTAGAAATTTAATTTCATGATGCAATGTAATGGTGAGAAAGTGTTAATCAAATAACGTTGTGTAACATGAAAAGCATTTTAGAATTCATTAACAATCTTAATTTCATTCCATATTACATTAAAATTCTTGCAAAAAGCATACATGCACGCACACACACACACACACACACATATATATATATATAAGCCTTTTAATTATTACAGTTCATTATTTACAACCTCGATTCAGTATATAGAGCTATGTTTAATACTTTGACATAATTTTATTTGTTTCTTTGCAGTTAACATTTGATAATTTCCAGATTCATTTTTGATAACAATAATAATCAAATTAACAAAATTGCTAATATCTTTATCTCTCTCACAAAACTTATAATTTCTTGATATTATTGTGACTAGTCTACAAATTGTTAATTCAGCTGTGAGAGGTTTTCGAGATATTAATTGCAGATAAGCGGATTATTATTATCATTATTATTAGAAAATTAACTTTAGAGATTATTTGCTTATTGCTTGGTTAATTAGGATATTCCAAGCAATAAGCATTATATCGTCTGAGTGGAGTACATGATGTAATCTTTGCAATATAACTAAGATTAGTTAAAATTTTGCTTACTTAATTACTATGGATGGAAGTTTCTGTTTCTTAAATTTTATCTTATTCGCTAAATATCATTAAATCAATGGTCAGCAATTTTTTGGGATGCTCTTTGCCACAGAGCAAATATCTGATATGAAAGATTCAAACGACTTTCTCTTATCGCAGTTTATATAGTTTTATCAATGACAAATTTTCTTCTAACATATGATTTTGTATCGATGATATTATCCTTCCGTAGCATGCGTCAATGTCTTGGTTCTGACCAGTTCCGGATTTTCATTTATTTTCAGTGTAAGGTTTACAATCAATACGTGAAAAGATACAATTTGTACTAAATATTTGTCTTCAATTTTATATTAATGGGAGAATCCAAACCTAATAAACTGACTGAGGAAAGCATAATCTCTTATCTCCCCCCAAACTTCTTTAAATGAACTTTCTCCGAAAAAAAGTGATAGGTCTTAGCGTAACAAATACGAGGCATGTCCAGTAAGTAAATGTACTGAGGCTCTCACGGCCGGAAGATTTTGTTTTCGAAATGTTGGCTAATGTAGCCTGATTCCTCCCGTCCACAACGAGACCGGTTCGAGGTCAGTACGTTGAGAATTGTCGACGCGACAATACGTTTCGTGAAAAATGTCATTCCAATCTCCCGCCAAGTGTGAAGAGTGAAGGCCGGACAAGAGTTTTTGAGGCGCTACAAACTCCATGGAGATGAATTTCTCCGCTCCATCATTACGGAGATGAAACTTGGGTTGCACACTACACACCTGAAACCAAAAGGCAGTCTCAACAGTGGCGTCACACCTCTTCATCCTCCGCCAAAAAGTTCAAAACCACAATTTCAGCCAAAAAAATCATGGCATCCGTGTTTGGGGACTGTCAAGGCATAATTTTAATTGAATATATGCCTCAAGGGGAGACCATCAACTCTGCAAGATACTGTGAGACCCTAAAAAAATTGCGGAGGGCGATTCAGAACAAAAGGAGAGGCATGCTGACAAAGGGAGTCTGCCTGCTGCACGACAATGCCAGACCACACACGGCCAACGCCACGAAGGAACTGCTTGCTTGGGATGTCCTGAACCATCACGCGCATTCCCCTGACCTAGCACTTTCAGATTACTATCTCTTTACCTCCCTGAAGCTGCACATGGGTGGAAAAAGGTTTTCAACCGACGAGGAGGTGAATGGGAAGGTGGAGAAGTGGACGAAGGGGTTGGCAGGAAACTACTTCGAGGAAGGCATCAAAAAATTAATACCCCGGTTCACCACCTGCATTGAGAGGAATGGTGACTATGTCGAAAAATAGCTTACATATGTACTAATGTAACCAGATAATTTTTTTTTCAAATAAAAATTTTTGTAACCTACAAAAATTCAGTACACTTCTTACTGGACATGCCTCGTATAAAGAAATGTGCCGATGATTTTTAGAGAAAATCGCAAAAATAAAATAAAATGGAATAACTGATCAGTGAAAACGTATTTCCGGTCAACCAATTTTCTTCAAATTCGGGATTTTGGCAACATATTTTTTCCTCTTCTTCTTCTCCCGAAAAAGTAAAAATATTTTTGAAAATATGGGATGGAATCATACACTACACTAGAGAGGCACTAGAGAGGCACTAGAGAGGCACTAGAGAGGCACTAGAGAGGCACTAGAGAGGCACTTCAGAGAGGGAATCTTTACTTTGCAACATCCAGAATCCCACAAAAAATCAATTTTTCCAGAGAAAATGAACGTGATGGATTTATGTGTATAGTTAATAGGCGTAGGTTAAAGAAAATTGTTCGAGAAAATTGCAAAAAACGGAAGAAAAAATACTATACTGTATATAAATGCAGTTGTAATAATAGAAGCTGGTTTGATGAAAGGCGATGTTGATGAATGAAAATTAAAACATAAAACTCATTACGGCCTTCTGTACAATTCATATTTAATGAAATATGTAAGGAGAAAGAGTAAAAAGAGAATAGAATGACCGAGTGAAGAGTTATAATGTTTGCTGGTTATGAAGCATGGTACCGCTGGCTAGTTAAATAGCTCAGCACATACAGCGCTATACCTAGTTGAAATTCTTACTTACTTGTTTCAATTAGCTAATGTGAAACGCTCTGGTGTTAAAAGGGGTTTTTGACAGAGAGCCGAGTGCAGATATAAACTAGTTTTTTTAAGTAAGTCTTTGAGTGTTGTAGATTACTCTACAATAGCAAGCACTTGAAAGCTTGTTTCAGGCTTGTGGTTTCCCCCTTGTTTCTTCTCTCTTATACTTCTTCGAGTATGTTTTTAACCTTTCAATGATGTTATCTGAGTGACTAAAGTTCTAAAATTGCTGGGCTATTATATGCTTTTTGCACAGTTTCTATGGAGAAGCCCACAAACTGCCCACAGTTTCTAGGGCAGTTCACAAAGTGGTAGCCCAATTCTCCGTAAAATGAAGTGAGCATAGCCGAGGGAGGATAAGAACTGTTGAAAGCAGGATAGTGCGATGTTGGTTGTAACGATTTTCTCAGGACGTCTTTCCATTACATATGTTATAAAACACACCTTTCAAAAATGTTCAATTAGACGGCTGTTTTTAATTCGTGATCACTTACAATACACTCAATTTAAATTAAACAGTAAATAAAAACAATATAAAACTTTATTAACTATTTCTCTTACCACAAATAGGACAACAGAAGCCAAGCGGTTTCACAGCATCTTCGCAGTTTTGTTGTGCACAAGGCCGGCAGAATGTTGGAAAATCAGCACATTCATCACAACGGTCCTTTCTTTCACATTTCTCTCCAGTAGCCACAACGAATTCACCTTTTGGAAATTCTTTTAGACCAATTTCGCTGAGCAGTACTTCATCCCATGCTCTACCTGAAAGATTCTACACGTCCCCCAGCCGCCACACATAACAATAAAATATATGATTATATTTTGATAATAATAATAATAAAAATAATATCTTTGTTAGTTTGAAATGAGAGTATAAAGTAAAAATTTAGAAAATATAGTTTTCTGTTGTTATATAAAGGAAAAACACCATTTAGTGTGGGCATAACGTCCTATTTCACTGGTAGAAAAGTGCTCTAGTAAAATGAAATATGGCTGCTGAAACATGTGTACATTCTCTGAATGTTGCGTACTTCAGTAAGGATGTATCATCCTCTGTCTGGCAGGGTACATCGGGGACAGTTGCCCGCATACATATATTTTGGTGTCTCCGTTGCATTTAAATTCTTTATTTCCCCATATAAGCCAACTACATTTTAGTCACACAATAAAATTTTTTACTTTTTTAAACAATTCGTCTAAATAATACTTCTTGACAGAGCACTCTCTGTATATAACTATTTCAATTGGTTATATATGTATATATACATTTTTTTTTTTTACTTCCCTTACTTTCGTAAAAGTTAATAAATTTTTTGTTGAGGCGGCTAGTAGTAGGTTCAAAAAATTATGCTTTCGAAAAAATTACCTGTACATGAGAATAAATAAACACCCTCCCCCCACTAAATCTGTTATCAAACAAGCGCACAACTTTCTATTACTGCAATTATTTCAGTTCTCACTGCATTTGTAGGGGTAGTTATGCGCACGTACATTTTAACTAGGAGGTCCCCCAGTTTGACTGATAAATTTGAATTTAAACATTAAACGAGTGACTTATACGATTCCATCCCGTTACACGAAACTTTATTTGGTTGAAGCAAGGCTTGAATAAAATTACCATTTCTTTACTTTACTTTTTCTTACAGTAGTAAGAGAAAGTAAAAAGAAAATAACGTGAGAAGTTCAAATCTGATATTTCATTTAACTTTAAAAAAAAAAAGAATGCAAACACCCAGCATATTCTGTCCTGTTAATTTTTATGTATTTGAAAATAGATTTCTTTTCCTTTGTTTTCGCAAATATCTTTCAGTTTTTCGGCATTCTTGGTGAAATCCGAAGAGTTATTCCTTTATAGAATGAAATCAGAAACTTGTGATTCGATTTCAGTAAAATGATTCAATCAATTTTATAGTAGTTGAAAATACTTATTCTAAGAAAAGCTATCTTAACTTTAACTTTTCTGCATCTTGCTTTATTGTGTATCTAACTTTAACCACAATTTTTCTTGCTAGGATTTTCTTCCTTACTTTTGCTTTTCCCTTTAGTTGGCAATATTTGGTTTTTCATCATTGAACTATCTTTAAACTGTAAGAGGAACTATTTGGTCGTTCGTGTGAAATTTTCGAAATTCACTTTTTATCCAGCGACGTGTTTTAAGGACAAGTAAACATGTGAAAAAGTCTCGTGTGAAACACTCACACAACTTACACTTACTCCAGTTTTCAAAATTTTAGTTGACAAATTTTACAGTAGAATTGTGTAATCAACTATGGTAGCTCTTTAGAGAAAAAACATAATACCACCACCCCTTCCCCTAAAAGTATCCTTAAATGACTTCACCAAGAGAAATGTTTCAAATAAAATTTGTAGCTCTTTATATGTGTGGTTCACATTCCTTGTATAAAAAAAAATCGTTGAAGCCGCTTTCAAGAAATACCAGAAAACTGAAAAATACATTTCAGAAAACACGCACTTCCAGTCATCCGATATTCTTCAAAATTGGAATTTCAACAACACATTTAATTCTAATTAATATTATTTAGAAGATAGAATTGTATAATAAACTGAAATAGCACTTTAGAAGAAACCATAACCCCACCCTTCCCCCAAAAGTACCCTTAAATGAATTTTCCAGAAGAAATGTTTCAAATAAAAGTTGTAGCGCATTGTATGTTTAGTTGATATGCCACGTTTTAAGAAAATCGTTGCAGCCAGTTTTGAGAAAATCGCAAAAAAGTAATAAAACCATCTGGTAAAGTGGTACAAAGTGGTACTTCCGTTGAGGAATTTTGACAGATGACCTACTGTCAGATCCCACGGTGATATACCTAAGCGGAATATCAAGTTTGAACATTCTACGGTTTTTCGTCTTTGAGGTATGCTGTTCACATACATACATACATAAATACACACACACACACACACACACACACACACACACAGATCACTTTCTAAAAGTCATTTTTTGAACTCAGGGAAGCTCAAGACGGATATTTCCGGTGAAAACTCGATATCGAAAATTTGACACTATTACAATACTTCCTGTTATCAGGAGGGAGAGAAAGTAAAAATCGATGTGAAACATGTGCTCGACTTTCTTTTACTGCAAGTATTATAAAATATTAACAAATTTTCTAAAAATGTTGCTTCAGATTTTCATTCATCGTCTGAAATATGGTTATCAAGTTTGTGGTAGAGAGTTGAATATCACAATAATGCCATTTCTGTATAACGTTTCACCTGGTGGCAGATTAGAGAATTAAATATTTAGTACAAATCCACTTTTAAGATAACTGTCAACCGGAACTGTAGAAATAGTCCTGTAAATGTAAAACTTGTTACTTGTACTTGTTTGGACACAAGTGTTTTTTTTTGTTTCCGACTTCGAGAGTATTTCTAAAAAAACAGTTTGCATTATAAGTTTTCCTTTAAAGGGCCATATTTGTTGTTTTATAAAAAAAAAAAAAAATCTGGTGTGAAACACTCACACAACTTTCTCTTACTCCAGTTCTCAAAATCAACTACGATAGCACTTTAGAGAAAAAACATAATCCCACCTCTCCCTAAAAGTGCCCTTAAATGAATTTTCTCAGAGAAATGTTTTAAATAAAAGTTGTACATTTTTGTATGTTTAGTTTATATGAGAAGTTTCAAGAAAATTGTCGGAGCCATTTTTGAGAATATCGCGAAATAGTGAAAAAAACCATTTAGTAAAGTGGTAAAGTAAACGCACTTCAGGTTATTCGATTTTTTTCAAACTCGGAATTTCGACAACACTTTCAATTCTAATTAACATTATTCAGATAACAGAATTGTCTAATAAACTCAAACAGCACTTTAGATGAAAACCTAACCCCGCCCCTCACCCATAACTGCCCTTAAATGAATTTTCCCAGAGAAATGTTTCAAATAAAAGTTGTAGTTGATATAACAAGTTTAAAAAAAATCGTTGCAGCCATTTTTGAGAAAAACGCAATAAAGTAAAAAAAACAATTAGTAAAGTGGTACTTCCGGTTAAGGAATTTTGACAGGTAACGTACTGTTAGATCCCATAGTGATACCTAAACGGAATATCAAGTTTTAACTTTCTACGGTTTTTCGTTTTTGAGCTATGCTGTTCACGTACAAACATACATACATACACACACACACACAGACAGACACACACACACACACAGACACACACACACACACAGACACACACACACACACACACTCAGAGATACAGGCACAGACAGACAGACACACACACATACCATTTGCTAAAAACCGCTTTTTTGGACTCACAAAGCTTGGGACTCACCTCAAAACAGATATTTCCTGTGAAAACTCGATATCGAAAATTTGACAGATTACAATACTTCCTCTTACTACGTGTAAGAGAAAGTAAAAATCTGGTGTTAAACATTCACGACTTTCTCTTAATCTAATTAATATAATTGAATCAAGAAATTTCCTTTATTAATATAATTGAAAAAAAAACTTTACAATATTTAGTTGGGCTGGCCATAATAATGGTGGTGGAGATATTACTTGTATAATTGAGCGGCCATTCCCATATGAAAACTAAGACAGCTTACGCAAATTTAAATTTAAACTAACAGACGCAACCGTTTTAGAGAAAATTCCAAAACAAAAAAAAAAGAAGCTCAAAATCTTATTATGTAAAAACGCACTTCCATTTTCTTCAAATTTGGAATTCTATCAATGTTTCTAATGTGTATTAATATTATGTAGGTGATACAAGCATGTGTTATACTGAAGTGGTACTTCAGAGGAAAGCATATCGCTACTGTTCTCCCAGGAGAGCTACTACCAGGAGAAGTACTGGGATCACTTCGGCAACAGAGATTTCCACGTCCGGTGACTTTAGTTCGGTTCGAGAGGAACCATACCGAACAGAGCGGCACCGAAGTTTTTTGACACGTCGGTATCGACCAGAGCAAACTGATGTCGCTCAGTGAGCTCAGTCGTATCGACTCACTAGCAATTATAAAAAAACATATTTACTAATAGGATCAAATGATTTTTCATTAGGCTCAAGTAGATTTAAGTGTGTTTGTTTTCTTTTATTCGCTAAAAATGTATACAAATGTAATACAAAAATGTGTTTTTTGATTTTACTTTATTTTTGTGTGACTTGTCCTTATTGATTGATTGGTACGCTGTATTCTCTGCAACTCAACCTAGTTGAGCAGCCCCACTTAGTTTTTTTTTAAATAAAATGTATCTCTCAGGTATATTAGTGCAGTGAAATGAACTGTTAGGAACTATCCAGGTATAAGACACCGTTACAAGAGAGGTCGAAGAACTCAACCACTCTTTGTCTCTTTACCCCTTCTGAAACCAAATATAATATGGCATGTTAACTACCAAGAGAAGCATTATTTTCTCCAGTCTAAAGAATTCAACCAGTAACATTTATCTTAGGCAGTCGCCTGAGGCAAGAACTTCACTGCCAGTTTAAGTGCTACTGAACATTTGAATTTAAATCAATCTAACTAAATCAATCAATTGAAAGAATTTATATACATTTATAAGCATATTATGTGATATTGAAAAGTATTTAAATTCATTTAGAGAATAATATATGTATTTATTTTAAAACAGTGGTGACATTATACTTATTTCTTAATACTTCTCTCTCCTCTTAAACACATTAACACACAAGCCCCTTTCAACGCGCTCACGCCACAAGCTACTAACAACAATATACAATACTTCCTCTTACTAGCGTAAAAAATTCTTGTTTGAACAGAACTGAGGTTATATTTTTTTTCTAAGGAAGCTATATGAGTGTTTCACATCAGATTTTTCCAGTACATTTGCTTTTTTCTTATTATAATACACTTCAGTAAAACATCCATCATTTCTCTACACTTGGTTTTTCTTTTTCTTCATATTCGCTAATGTTTTAGGGTTTTTGCGTTTTTCATTGAATGTTGCTTTATCAAAATAAAATCGTAATCTAACTGTGCGCTAAAGTAGTAAGTGAAAAAACAAGTGTTCCCCACCTTATTTCATGTAAGGTCTTTGCTTCTAGCGCACTCATTTTGATGTGCGAGATATTTTGGCCGCCCTACAATAGAGAAATGGGAGATAAGTCTAGAAATGTCAGAACTATGTCAGAAAACAGGAAAAATTAAGAAATTGATTTAAAACATATTAAAACTGTAACCATTTGTTTCTTTACCTATAATGAACCTTATATAATTTTCATAAAAATTAAGGTTTTTACATAGTTATTACCTTGCCTTGGATGGTCACAGTAGATACGGTGGTCGTATACGGTGGTAATTCAATGTAGAAGGAAGAATTTGGTGGAAATTCCACGTGGTCAAAACTGCAAGGTATTCTTTCCGTATGTGGAGTTGCCTCGTTACTGCCGCTGTACCAGTTCTCATAGTCTAACCATTTGGCAATTCCTCTTTGTTTAAATGTTATTTCTACAAAAAAAAAAAGAAAAGAATTTAAGTAAACCAATAATTGTTTATAATCTCTTTTTTCTGTACAAAAACATAAATGATTATCCTCTATATTTTTTAATTCAGTATTTCCCAGGAATCAATTTTTTGAGGCCTGGAAATATGAAACCAAAACAACACTTTAGCGCTTTATATTGCAACCTATCTATTTTGAATAGATATGTCTTACAGGCATTTCTGTAGAGAAAGGACCAGTTGTATGTACAGCAATAAGGAAGTTTTAATGTCCACTCCGTAGTCGAAGTGGGAGATGCACCTTATATAATATTGAGGGATGATTCACATTTACCAACTAAATAGTTAATATGTGTTTTCCATTGAAGCTTGTGGTCTATATCAATTCAAAGCCATTTTATACAATTAGCAAGGCCAAATCCTGAATCCTCCTGCCTTCATTCTACTAAGAGGAACATACTTTCTGTGTCTTGTAAGCATTATTGCCACTGATTTTTCTGGAGTTACGGTCAATGACCACTGATTGTACCATTGAGAAAGTTTTTCCATAACTTCTTCTGCAGATCAGCGGTATGTATGTTCAAGAGAATGGGACTAATTACTGCTCCTTGAGGTAACCCAGTACCCGAAAGGCGCGGTCCTAGTGTTTCCCTCCAACTTCAACTATGTGTTCGGTCATAGAGAAAATTAGCTATATTTAATAGTACTCTGCGTGTAGTGCCCATCGCTTACATTTTGTTTATTAAAGTACACATATTTCCATTATTATAGGCGTTAGTCAAATCAACACTAACTGCAAGCAAATAATTATTATTTGAATTATTGGTGTGCGTTTACATAGTTGATGAATGCTGTAAATGATTCAGTGGTGTTATGGCCTTTTCTGACAGTTTGGCAGTACTTCATGCCTTTCCAACAGTGGAGGCCAATGTTACAGAGTGGTAAGAAAGTGGGTAATTCCGATTTTTTTCTTTAGGCTTTAGAAAAGGTGTAAGTTTTCAAATCTTTAACCCAGGTACTATTCAACCAAATTTTGTTAAACATCCCTAATAAACTCAGTTTACTGTTATCAATGTTTGCTCAACATTGGGTAATGAATATCGTCTAGTCCTGGTGAGGTGTTAGTATTGGTCTTTAGGGCACAATTCAGTTCTGCAAAATCTTGCAGAACTCAATTGTCCAAGAACAGAAGTCTTGGCTTGTCCAATTTTTGAGTTTGTGTGCCTAGATGATGTATGGTTACATTCTGAGTGGTGTAGTCCAGAGTAAGAGAGCATATAAGATCTAAGGTTCAGTCAGAATTAGCTGTTTCAGTCACAGGAAAGGTTGGAATTGCCACATTTGAAAGGTTTAACGATTTTAATTGGAGTGGTTACATAAAATTCATCACAGAATTGCCTCCATTTAATTTCTTTTTTGTGTTTACTTTTCCAACGACACTTGACAATAGCCCTTCTACTTCTGATGAAGTTAGCAACTGTGGTTAGTTGATAATGTATCCCTACTACTACATTTACATACCTGGGTTTTATATAATTAACGGAACGCAAGTATATTTGACATACTAATCAATATGAATATATTTGAAAAATTATGTGTAGTCTAAATCTGTATATTTTTCAGAATCGCATTAATGAAGGGTTCGTAATATTTTAAAATAACCGGGATACTAAAAAACTCTAGAAGAATTAGTTAAAAATAATATTTTCTGAAATTCAGATATAGAAAAATGTACAGAATTGATTAAAAATTAAATTTTAAACCAATTCGGCTGTTTTCCTTTTTTTCTATTTGGCTCTTCAATATTGAAAACTCGTAATTGGTATTTTTAATAATAGAGTATTACTTCCAATCAAATTCTCCTCTATTTGGCTATATTTTCAGTTTTCACAATTAATGAGTTTACATTTAATCTATAGGTAATGGAAAATTCTGCACGTTCAAAGCACACTTGTATGAGATATGAAAAATTCATCGTTTTTCCAATTGAACGTATTGATTTAACAACAATTTATTTCAAATAATAAAACAAAACAAAAAATTGTTTGTTTATTTTAAATGGAAATACAACATAAACTAATTGGAGGGTCTGTTGGCTGTTGATTATATAGTAGAAGTGTTAAAAACTACTGTTGTTTCATGTTTGTTGATTGTGTCATCATCGAAGGTGGGTAATGATACGTTATTGCTCTGTAGTTAATAGCCTCTTAATGTCCATCATTTGTAATGTATGTATTTGTTACTGTTGGAAAACTACGATAACAAAAAAAAAAGGGAAAGAGTTTATGTGCGTATATACATATATAAAAAGAGGCGTAAACCTCTATACTTGATGAATAGTTCTCTTGAGCAATAATAGTCTGGGGCGTGGTTCCGTCCACTGCCAAGATTGGTGATAAGGATATCATGGAATTTTATTGGGGATTTATTTCATTCGTTCTTTTATCACTCCCTCTCTCTCTCTCTCAATATATATATATATAATAGAGAGAGAGAGAGAGAGCGAGATTATATAAAGATATATGTAGGTATAATTAGCAGAGTATAGGGATTTGTCATGGCTACAACAATGGCATCAACTTTCAGTTACCACACTCTTTAGGATGTAGTTGAAAACAACTGAATGTGCAAGAGTGAATTAATGGGGCGTAGCCGGCCATGCTGGTAGAGGCCCCCAGCCCTGGCCCCGGGCAACAGCAACACCAACAAAACAGCAAAAGGGTTCAGGCTGTGTGACGAGTAATACATCAATTGTAAATGGGGGTGGTGGGGAATTTCCCCGAATTCACAAAGAATACTGGACAATGGGAGGGAGTGAGTATGCTGAATGCAGAGTGGCCAGCGGCCCCGGAAGCGAGACATTAATTATACTAGATCGTAAATAAATTGCCTTTCATGGGCCTCCCCTCAAAACTGGTCACTCTACATTTTCTCCCAACTATTTTGATATGTCAGAAGGCGGGAAGTTACATTTTGTGAGAGTTACAAAACAACTTTTTAGTATCTTTTGTCATCTCTTATATAGTGTTCGAGCAGTTTAGTTCTCACCCACAGTTTTTTTTTCAGTTGACAAATTACAATTACCCTTCAGATCTCAATTGTCTTTTATTTGTTAGTGAATAGAGACGTGTATATTGTACAACGTCATAAAAAAATCATATGAAACATTCATCCAACTTCCTCTCATTTATTCTTTTACTACTTCTTTGTTTTATTTTTTGTCATGAAAGATATTTACAATAATAGACTACTACTACAAGTAGTCAATTCAAAGCAATCACAAAATACTTGTTTACCGAAAACATGGACGGAACAAAATTCAATCCTTCTCCTATAAATACTTTCTGCAACATTTGACACTAAATTCATTTATTTGTGAAATTCAAATTTGTATTAGCTGTGTACACTTAAATTTCAAACGAAAATTCAGCGAGCTTGATGATGGCCCAGTTTACAGAAGAAGAACAGATCAATGAGTGACATTTTTATTCAATGTGGGTTGAAGCTGCACGAAGGTATCCTGAAAGAACTCATCCGCATTAGTCGACAATTCTACGCGCAGTGCCTAGATTTCGGACTGGTTCAGTAAGGTTTTCTCAGCCGAGAGTTGCATAATTTCGATGATGAGCTTGACCTACTATTGTATGTAAGAGAAAGACCCTATTTCATATTTTCGTCAATTAGCATGATTTTACATATGAAAAGAGAGACTATTCGGCTAATTTTATAATCATATAACTTTCGCCCTTTCCATGTTCATATGGCCCAAAGAAAGCCGCTTGAAGATTTTACTCACAGACTAATCTTTTTAGCAGCAATGGATGTACCTCCAAGTTATGGTTTGATTTTTTATGCATTTAATGTTGATGAATGTAAATTTATGCAAAATGGATTACTGAATAAGTGGAATTTCCAAATATGGACATGGGGTATTACAAATCGGATAAGTCATATAATAATTTCATGTGGTGCATGCAAGAATCAACTTGTATACGTCTGTATTTTTATAATGAAACATAAACGCCAGATAGGTATCTTCATTTCTTAGGTACTCCCAAATCTGCTTGAAAATGTTCCTCTAGCATGCTGGCAAATAATTCACTTTCAGCAAGGTGGATGTCCTGCTCATAATGAGAGTTTAGTAAGGCGTTGTCTAGATCGCACTTACCAGGTTAATTGGATTAGGAAGCACGGTCCTATTCAGTGACTCGGTCCGTTCCTCAGACCTGACGCCTCTGGATACTTAAAAAATAAAGTTAATGGCAACTTAAACCCTGTTATCACCGTAGAAGAACTTAAAGAATTTCTGAAGCTGCGAAGAAATCCATTCTGATACTGTAATGAGTGCGGTCAATGAAAACTGGACAAAAAAAAGTGTTTAAGCTTATAGTGCCTAATTTAGTGCCCATTTTGAACAACTAATGTGAATATGTGTTTGCCTTATTTGACTATAAACTCAAAACAGTGTGGGAATAATAGCAACCAGAAAGCAGAGATTTTTTTCTCTAGATTTAGAACTGAATGGCTCAGTTAATATTCAACAGATTTCTCTCGTTCAATAACCATTTTTCTCTCTTATTTCTGCAGCTTAAAACAAATAACTGATCAAAAAATTAAGTAGGGTATCATTTGTATTTTTTCTCTATCAGCATACTTTCCAAGACAAGCGGGTGGTGCATGTCAACATTGTAACTTTGTAAATACACACGAAAACTTTTTCAGACTCAGGGCACATCAAAGCGTATTATTATTTCTCAATGAAAAATCCATATCATATATAAAAAAAAAAAATTGCTCCTTTCCTGTTCTACAATTCCAATTCCCTAAAACTGAAAATTCTAAATGACTGTTATCAATAATAAATTGCCATAAATAACCAAAGACGTCCTTCCATTTACCTGGGCTCAAATACTTTGTATACTTTTGATAAATAAAGTACTTTTCTATCTATCTATCTGTAAAAAAAAAAAAATTAGATCACAATATTTCTTATATATATTTAACAAAAAACCGAACAATATGTTATTTTTAACCTGATAAAATTCCCTGGAAATTGTAGAAGTTATCATCAAAGTAACTAAATAATATATGAACAGATAGAAAGAGTACTCCACTAGTCTCATTTTTTGGTCATTAGTTGTTAACTGTTCTGAGTTTAAGACGAAAGTTATAAACAACGTCGGGAGAAGGGAAGCGTTGAGGAGTTAAAAAGTTGTTTCCCTTGATAAGTTTGACGTAAATACTCTATACTTCTCAACACTTGCCTTATTTTCTTTCCCCTTTTCGATGTGTGTGTGTGTGTGTGTGTGTGTGTGTGTGTGTGTGTCCAACTTTTAAACCGATTTCTACAGAATGAAATTTTTTTTCAGTATCGCCATTTTGGGAAATAAAAAATTAAAATATCTACAGAAAAAAAAGTACATTTTTAATTTTTCTTACTGATGTATGAGAAATATAGCATGCATGTCAGATTTTCATAACTGAATTTTCATCTGAGAAAAATATGTTTTAAGGTCCCTTGAGTCCGGCTTTTCTCAAATGGTTTGTATTTGTTTGCGGAGTTGTATGTAAGTGGTGTTCGCATTACTCAGAAAATTCAGTTGTGTAATATTCACACACACTTTCTCTTCTTACAGTTATAATTGTTATTGTAACAGGCAGCAATGATTGCCAAAGATGGTGAGCGACTTGTGACTTAACTCTTTCAACGGTCAAAACTTGTAAACAGCAGTTTGAATTTAAGCATAACTCATAGGTCCTTCCTTCAAATTCTTAAAAATCAATTTTTTGGACTAATGTTTCAAAAATATATCAAACAAAAAAGTGATATGTTTATAATTGTGCAGTGAGCATAACCAATTTTACAGATAATCACCGTTGGATTATTGTTAGAGAATTCACAATTGCATAAACATTTAATATTTACACAATTGATATTCAATGATCAAAACCTTGATGTCAGATGCAGTGTCTCATTATCTAAACGGAATATGAAGTTTGCGTTTCCTGCGATTTTTTTTTTTCGTACTCTGCGGATTTCAAAACAAATATAACCAGTGAAAACTCAATTTCGAAAATTTGATATGATCGTAAAAACTTTCCTTTCTCTCTCTCTCTCCTTTGGCTCTAAGGTCCACGAAGGACCTTGGCCTCCTCTATCGCTCCTTCCCACTCCTCTCTTACCAAAGCAATCCTCTTCCATATCCTTACTCCCAGACTTCTGATGTCCTCCTCTACATCATCCAGCCACCTAATCCTCGGTCTTCCTCTTTTTCTCCCTCCCCCCACAGGGTGCCCATTCATTATTTTCCTGGGGAATCTGGAATCTTTCATCTTATTATATGCCCTAGCCATCTCAATCTTCCCCTCTTAATCCATCCTACTGAATCTTGCTCCTGGTACAGCGCTCTTATTTCACTATTCTTCCTAATCCTGTACCTTTCTCCTTCTTTCACTGGACCAAAGATTTTCCTTAGAATCTTCCTCTCCCAAGCATTAAGCAGTCTTTCGTCCTCCTTGGTTAACGCCCACGTCTCGCTGGCATACGCAACCACTGGCCTCAATATACTTTTGTAGACGATCAATTTTGCCTCCCTCGATAGTACTCGAAAACTTAACACCTTCTGCAGTGCCCAGAAACACCTATTGCCTGCCGTTAACCTACCTTTTATTTCTGCACTCATTTCATTCCTTTCAGTTAAAACGGCTCCCAGATATTTGAAAGATGACATACCCTCTCAAACTTGTAAGGTGCGCATATAGGCGCTTCATAACTACCCAGGTTTCTTTGAGAACACACCATAAACTTCGTCTTTGCCTGATTTATTTTTAGGCCCAGTTTCTTCGAGGCCGCTTCAAATTCTTGGAAAGAATCCACCAGCGCTGCTTTGGTTCTCCCTGTCAAGACGACATCGTCTGCGTATGCCAAAATGTTGGCTTAATCTATTATAGATTGTGCCATTGAGACTTGTTTGTATGGCTCTTACGGCCTTTTCTAGAGCTAAATTAAAAAGTAAGGGGGAGAGAAGGTCACGCTACTGCAAGCCTTTACTTAAGAGAAACGGTTCCGAGGTATTACCTTGCACCTCACACATCCTTTTGTGCCGGATATGAGCCGGATCAATTTCGCTGGGATGCCAAAGTGCTTCGTATACATCAGCAACTCCTTTCTCTCCAGACTGTCATGAGTCTGTGGGAAGTCGATAAATAGATAAAAACGTTACTCTCCATCATCTATTTATCGAAAACTTTCCTTTACAGCAGTAAATCATTGATTCTAGCTTTCCAGGGTGGTATATACTAATGGATACCAAGCGCTCTCAATATAATGGCAACGAAAACTGAGTCGTTGAAAAAGAGATTTTGACAGGAAATTTGGCATGTATTGGAGCCATTAAAAATTTTAGGAAATATATAATTGTTTATTCAAACCGATTGTAAATTAATGTGATCAAGACTGCTGATTACAATCTATTTTTCCATTATATGATTAGTAAAAAAGATTATGATAAAACTATCATTTAGATATACTTACCACCTCCTTCACATTTACCATGAAATTTTGTATTGGATAAAAGAATTTCTCCCTTTTTTGGAAATATAAGACCACCATCAAATGGGAGTATCAATTCATATATTTTCATATCATCTTCTGGTAATTCCACTGGCATATTCAAATCTTTTGGAAATATAACCGTATCTGTTAAACATGGTACTCGTCCTTTATTCCAATTTTTAGAATTATTGTAGTTTGTATTTCTAAGCCATTTTTTAATAGCACATTCTCCTCCATTAATTAGGAAAACTGTAAAAATAATAATAAATAGGGGTTAAACTCATCTCATAAGGGAGCAGGTAACAAGTTAAACAGGTATACTTTCTCTAACCCTTGGGATTACCGCCGGCTTTTGTCTGGCCAAACAGTAAATTCCTTTTTTACCTGTCCCCCACGACATGATTTAAGGGACATTTTCAAAATTTCTTGACCATTCGTATCCCAGCACTTACTATCCCAGTTTACTATTTAGAGAGGACACCTCCATGATTGACCCACTTTGTTGTTGATGGTGGTGTAATGACATATCAGGGTCATAGCAATGTCAAAGTGGCTCCAGCCAGCCGCCATCTTCACAAAGGATGGCAGGAAGAAAGGATAATTTATAACTAGTGGCCCAGCTGGCCGCTATCTTCAAGACAAGGGCCGCGGCCAAACAAAAACCCTTTTCAATACAAGGGTCAATACATTACATCAAAGACAAGCACCGATAAAGCGGGCCACTGACCTAAATCACTGGTCACCGAACTAACCAAGGTCGCACGCTACGAGAGATGTCTTAGTATGAGTACTTACTTACACACTTGACAGTGTTTGAGTAAGACTAATATAAACTTCGCCTCACTGGAGGAGGGGATCATTATATCAGTAGCTACAGTATCATCAGTATCCCCAGTATTATCATTATATCACTACAGCTTCAGTCTATAGTATATATCATTACAGTACGAGAGCGCGTCCCTATACAAGGTTAAACTTATAATTATTTTCATAGTTGTGCATATTAGTTTATTTATTTTAATCATTTTAAATTATTTGTTGTTTATCTCCTATTTATTTCTAATTATTTCATGTTAATAGTTAACATTTCTCACATTTAAATTATTGTAAAAATATAGTCTATTTTTATAATCTTACTAAGTACATACAGATTGAAATGAATAGAATTATGGAATTTCTGAAAAGTTTAGCTAGTTATGGGAAACATGTGGCACCAGTACGAATCGCACAATTTTTAGTAACACACCACCTAATAAGTCAATTTATGGTATGTGTAAATTGTGGATCTGATTACAATCGATCCCAACGGTACGTAATTATATAAATTTATATATTTAAATTAATAAAAGCAATATGTTTATCTTTATTTTTGTTATTAAACTGACCAAACGTTTGACCTAATACGTAATACGGCAAAGGTAATCTTTCTGTAATCATGCAATGTACACTTTGACCGATTTTTAATTTACTTATTTTGCATTTTGTTTCTTTTTGTTTCCCAGGCGTTGGCAAAGAACCAGTTTATCGCTGTCGGAACCGAAATTGCCGAAAAAATGTCTTTTTTTTGAGAACGAACTCTGTGTTCAATTTAGTAAAAGTGCCATTGGATAAAATAGTGCTAGTGTTAGTGGGGCTGGATACTCAAATATCCTCGAAACAGTGTTTGAACATTTTTCTGTGATTTCACAACATATTAATTTTCATAATAATTTTGATCCGTTAGGAAATAAAATATTGGAAAATCCTATCTTATAGTTTCCTTCTTGTGATTTAGAAATTACAAAATGTTCCTTAAACCATGTGATCGGGGGCAACCCTTCATAACAGGTGCCTGCTACTACAGCTACTAGCAAACCCTTTCAAACAATAGCCACCCTTACTTTTACCATAATTTAATATTTTTTATCTGCCCCCTATTAGATGAGTTTAACCTATAAATAGTTGTTTTATTTAATAATGGTTGTTTGATTATTACTAAACAAATTAATAAACATCTGGTGTGAAAAACTCACACAACATTCTTATTGCAGTTAACGCAATGATAAAATTGACAATTTTCTTTAAAATTGTATTTTCGTTTTCAGTGCTCTGACGTAACCATTAAATGGAAGGTTGCATGCTAGGAGGCATCAATTGGCTTAGGTAGTCATTACAATGTACGTAGATATATTGTAGTCCAGAGGGCAGCATTAATAGGAATGAAACCCTAGAACCGTTTTTCTGGAATAATTTTTTAAATAAAAGTTATGCAGTCATCAGCATTGTAAAGAAAATTTTTGTATCCGTTTTCGAGAAAATTCCAAAAAACTTTAAAACCTATTTTGTCTTCATTACCGATTAACCGATTTTTTTTTTTTTTTTTTTTTGGAATATATTTCTGTCAATGCTTCTAATGTGTATTAAATATATATTAACATAATATATATGGTAAAACTATAAATTGTAGTGAAATGGTACTTCACAGGAAAGCATAACGCTACTGTTCTTTTTGTGGGTTTTTGAAGAACATATTTTTAATGAAAATGAAAGTCAAAGATATGAAAGAACACTTTTTACTTTTAAAAATAAAAAACAGATCTAATTGGAGAAACCGCTCAAATTCAAGACCCCGTTTTAAGAAAGACGGCGCAATTTTGCTGGTATCATTTTACTTATGGCTAGAAGCCTAAATAATGTACTCAACCCTGCAACTATAATAGTAAGGAAAACAAGAAGGCTTGAGTGTTGAACAGACGACCAACCCTCTAAACCCAAAATCTAGTCGTCTGATTATCTATGACAAAAATAACACATTTTTTGGTAGATACAGGGGCAGATTTGTTATATGTCCCCCATCGCGACTAGATAAAAATAAAACCACCTCATAAACTGTTTGCGGCCAATAGTACCCCTGTTATCACATACGAGTATGGTGGAAAAATTAGTGCATTTAAACTTTAGGATTAAGACGAGTATTTAACTGACTGGCCGTTTGTGATAGAAAGATATTTCCAGATCTATTATTGGAGCTGATTTTTTAAAGCATTACAATCTTTTAGTTGACTTGAAGAAACAACGAATAATTGATGGAACAACAGGATGCAACAATTAAAAGCAATACCTGAATTTATACTTCAATTTTAGAAAAATTCCCTAATCTTGCCAAACCTGTGACTGTCAACAACTTTTTGAATATTTGCACCATAAGACACACAATATAACACACTCCATAGAAACAAAAGGACCTCCGATTTACAGCACACCTAGAAGAATTCCACCAGATAAACAGAAAATAGCTCAAAACGAATTTCAGATAATGCTTGATCAAGGAATCTGTCAACCATCAAAAAGTGCCTGGACAAGCCCACTACAAATGGTATCTAAAAAAGGAGGCGACTGACACCTTGTGGAAACTCCTAGGATATGAGACATCTAAAAACCGCTACCAGAGAAAGTACAAATCATTCAACAATACGAGTATCCAAAAATGGTGAAGGGACTCCGGTGATTCAGGGGAATGTTGTACTTTTATTGACGGTTTTTACCCCAAACGGCGCGAACTCGTGACCTCATCAAAGGCGAAATAGATTTCCTTCTGAAGGTAGCTATGGACCGATTATATCTATATTAATATGTTGCATTATCTGGGAGGGGGAGCAACTGATAAAATAATAAATCGATTCGGTCGATGAGGAATAGGGAGATTATGCTATAGGGTTGCATGATTATTATATTGTATTTGTATACTCGATCCTGATTTGTGAGCGCGAAATGCGTTCTGTACTCAATGCTGCATTACAGTTATTAAGAGAGACAATTTGTTGCTCAAGGCTTTCTAATCTGTTAATTAAGTTATTACTATTTAGAGAGGACACCTCCATGACTGACCCACTTTTATTGTTGATAGTAGTTTCTACTATTTGATTTGGCAGATCACTAGTTTGCCTAAATTGTCGTCCCTGACACCAAAATTGGCTTGTACTTTACTAGGAAGGCCATCTATCCTAAGTTTTTTGAGAACATCATCATTTAATTTGTCTCCAGCTAAATTACCCATTTCATTCAAAACGTCCGATTGTTTAGTCTCCAAACTCAACACCAGCTAATACTTTTTTCAATTATTTTCAGGAGGCGAAGTTTGAGTAATATCGCTTACTTTTGATAGTATATCACTTTCGACATTGGCAATAACATGGTAATACTTTGTACTGTCTTTTGTAATACCTGTTGTAATGTACTGGGCCTCAATTTGGTGGAACCATAATTCCGGGTCTGACTTCCAGAATGGATAGTTGATACTTCAGCGATTTTGTCGTTCTTCTCCAGCTACTTCTTGTTGTGGTAAAGTCATTTTAAAACAATGTGAAAGAAAAAATACAAAATAAAGTTATGAAACTTAAACATCAAAGTGTAAAACTGTTTGAAATAGTTGAACAACATTTTTCAAGTTTTAAAGTGATAAATCACGTCGGGGTCACCATTTGTGGGTCTTTGGAGGATATATTTTTAATAAAAATGAAAGTCAAAGATATGAATAACTAAGAAAAGAAGAATATTTTTAATTTTAAAAACACAAAACAAGATCGAGCAATTAAACACAATATAATAATCATGTAACCAACCCTAAAGCATAACCTCCCTATTCCTCATTGATTTTATTGTTTATCAGCTACACCTTTAAAACCTCCAAAGGGATTTTCCCTGAAAAATGTTTAAAATAAAAATTGTAGGTCTATATGTATGCAGATAGTATACGAATATTAATGAAAAATCGTTTCTCGAGAAAACGGAAAAAAGTTCAGTTCCGGTGCACTTCCGGTTGAAGGATTTTGTCCGAAACTTTAGGATACAGTAGGGGTGCTTAAAAAGAATAAGTTTCCTGCGATTTTTCGTTTTTGAGATATTTTTCTCACTTCCACTTTTATTACACTCACATTTCTGATATTTCTGATGTATTTATTCATTCACATTTCTTTATTTATTCCACATTTTCATTCATTTCAAACAGTATCAGACTAAATCTAAGTCAAAATTACGAAACACAATCAGAGTTTAACTTCAAACATTGTCCCAAGAAATTGTAGGTTTTAATTAGCGAACATTGGCTAATTAATATGTTATTTAAATTAACTAGAATTCAGCAATAAATATGAAAAAGAGAATTAATATGTGATTGTTCATGTGGGCAGATTACTGTAGGTTCTGGTCGTCCATCTTGGGGGCACGCTTGTAAATAGTTACCTTGTAAATAATTACACACGCACATAGAACACACACACATCAAATTCACAAAAAACTTTTTTTTCGTGCCTAACCGAAAGATCTCAAAACAGTATTTCCGGTGAAAACTCAATTTCGAAAATTTGACGCGATCGCAATATTTCCTGTTACCAGCAGTAAACGAAAATAAAAGAATGTTTTATTTAATTCTTAGCAATAGTTGTAACATAACAAGGTCTATAACCTTTCCACTAGATTGCCTCTATCGGTTCTATCGATTATTTTTAAATATCGATAATAATTGCAATGAAATACATTTGCGAATATTTTTTCGAATTATATGAGGATAATGTTGTGATAAGATGTGCTGACGTCTTATTTTAAAAAGTTTGTTTTTCAAAAACTTATTTGAGGAGCAAGAGAAAAAGAAAAGTGAGAAAGGGAGGGAAAAAGTAAGCAATCTGTGACAAAACTTCACAACTTTTTTAGTTTTGTAATATTGCAATTACAACTTTACAAATTACAACTCATATAAAAACTTAAATATTGTTCCAATTTTCTAGAAAAGTACTTACTTGACTTCTAACCAATTTTCATGAATGTACCCACTTAAGAACTTATGTTTAAAGTTAACTTCTATTATGGGACTTTAGTTAGAAAACAAAATATCTCTTATTTTACATTTGGTTCATGTTAGTAAGCTTGTATATTTATTTGACTTAGTTTTCATTTTATTTAATAAAATTTCTGATGTTGAAATTTTAAAATATTATATATGTTCGAGATAATGAATATCTAGAAAGAAAATGATTAGAAAATTTTGGGTCTCAAGTTATTTTACATAAGTCTGATTGGTTGGTTGAACGAGTGACTAATCATATGATTAATTATTAAATATTCAGGCGTAAAAGTTTATTAATAGTTACTTGTAGCTAAAAAAGTATTAAAGGCATACTCCAGGCTCATAAAGACAGAGAATCATATAATTAGGGCAAATAATAAAAGCCTTTGCAGTTTGCGTCATGAAGAGAGAGGGAAAACATCACTGCACATATTGTATCAATGTGAATGTCAGATTTGGTTGTAGTTCCAAATTCTGGGAGAAGAAAAACAAATGCCTTCAACCTTTATATAGGAGTGTTCTCATGGCGGAAGCCTGAAAGAAGTAGGTGAAGATTTACTAGTTGCTTTTAACGGGTGATATTTTTTTAAATTGGACTGAAATATGGTTGCTGCATTAATATACAACCCTCTCTTTCTTCATTGAAACTTATGTGGAAGTATACGAATAATCATGTTCTAATTATAATTCTTTTGTGTATGAAATTTTCAATTGTAGGAAAAGGATTGTGAGATTCGGTCTTTTTGAAAAATAAGAAAACTTAAATTCTTACCACGTTTCAACGAATATATTGTCTTTTTCAAGGCCTATAACATATAAATACAACAGGTTTTTTTAAAAGAAAAAGTTGGTTTAGCTTCACCAATTGTTTGCAAGTTATGATTAGCTCATATTTAGGCTTACATTAAAGTATTTAGTCCTCACGCATTGGCTAGCGCACTCACCTTTGGTGCGAGAAATCAGGATTCAATTCCAGTGGGGCAAAGTCGGTGGTGACCCAGCATGTGAGAAAAAGTGGGAAGCTACAATTGGTACACCCTAGATAGCGAAGGCCGGAACTGAACCGGCGAGGGAATTACGGCATGCTTACCACATGCCCCTAATACAAATCTCGTCTGGCAAGCCTTGGCCCTTCATGGGCTATGCGCCATAGGGTTTAGGGGTTAAAGGATTTATAAAAGCGAGATAAAATATGTTTTTTAAATAGAACGATTGATAGGCAATATTAGGCAAAAAAACGCTCCGTCCCGTTCTAAACAGGACACTATATACGGTTTAATTCAATAAGAAGCCCGAACAACATTTTCTGGAGTCTTAAACTAAATGGCAAGAAAATGCAGACCGTGAGTCCATTATATGAAACACAAAACAAGAATTGCGAATTTTTAATTTCCAATTTTTTTTTTTCTTTTACTAAATTAATTTGTTAAAATTCAACAAAATTCTTAGTTGATAAATTCAGTCAAGAAATTGACGCTAGTGAACAGGTGGCATGTAGAAAATTGGATCCATTTAATTCTACTTACTCGCAAGTTGTAAGAGCCGGGAAAAAATATGGTCTCTCATATGGTTTCATTTGCCAAAAAGGTTTTGGTAATTTGGGCTCAAGTCAAATTGTATTAAGTGAATGATATTGGAACTTAGGTGATGTGGCAACACTTGTATAAATTAAATTAGAAAATGTTCAAAGATATAAATTGATTGTAAATTATCCCAATGCCCGGCTACATACATAGAACAGATATCTCAATAATTAAAAAATAGACTGTACCAACATAAATACGCAAAACTACAAATCCAACTGACATGGCTGCAGCACTAACCAAACATTGCGAAATACAACGCAACCATGAATTTGACATGGAAAACACTAAAATTCTCTCCATTAACAATAATAATAAAAAACGAAATATATTGGAAATGATACATATAAAAAAAGATAAATTAACTATTAATTTTAGAACAGACATCAAAAACCTATTCCTCAGTTATAACATTCTCCTGGAATTTCCAAAACAACATACAGATTAAGACACGGTTTTCCCCTCCACTCTCCTAGCCCTTTACAAACCTTGGCACATCCAATTTCCATAATACTCGGTGATGGTATGTCACAGGTTAAACTGTAGTGTTACGGAATTCAAACAAGAAAATTTTTGTAAGTACACTTTTTAAGTTAGATTTCCATATTTTACAGTTTTATATACCACATATTGTTTAAATTTTAATGAAATATCAAAAGTAAAAATCTGTTGAGAAAACCTCACACAACTTTCTCTTACTGCGATTAATATAATTTAATGAGCGAACTGTCTTCACAAAATGCAATGCTTACAAACTTTTAGTTAAGCTGGCCATAAAAAAAGGTGGTAGGTGTTTTCATACATATTTACACGAGTGGATCCGCAAGGGGTAGCTGTTGTGCGCAGCTACTGGGGCTTTACGACCCCCCCCAGTTCCTGAGTGCACCGCACACAGCCACCAGAACATATAATCTCACATGCACGCATACGCGCATACATACACTGACACAAGCACTTAGACAGTACACACCCTAGGGTTACCGCCCCTAAGAAGCCGCCCCGGATGTGGGAGCAAGTTAGGAGGCTCTGAGAGGGCAGCCCCCTCACCTGGCTCGGGGGCAGTAGGCTAATAAGCCGCTTCCCTTACATTAAGAATATTATGAGACTTCAAAGTGAAAATGCTGGATTGCTCTATGGTAATAGACACGGAAATCGTCAAATGGACTTCAAATTAGGATTTTGGAAGTTTTATCTTTGTACAGACCGGGAAGACTCCAAGTTCTCCTTACAGAATTAGATAACGACAGAGTTGGACCTCGCTGCGATTCAGGAGATTCGTTGGACTGGAAGCGGGCTAATTGAGAAGAAATTCCACACCATATACTACAGCTGTCATCAGAAAAACACATCTTTGGAACGGGCTTTATAGTAAGAGGAGGATGAGGCATCAAGTAATTGGGTTCACTCCTCTCAATGAACGCCTGTACCCTCCAAATCAAGGGAATCTTTTACAACTATAGCATAATCAGCTGCCACACCCCCACAGAGACATCATGCGATGAGGATAAGAAAGTTTTATATGATGCTCTTGAAAGAGCGCATGATGTATGTCCCAGGAGCGATATCAAGGTCTTGTTAGGGGATTTTGATGCCAAGATTGGCAAGGAGGCTATATATCGACCAACCATTGGGGCTCACAGCTTACATGAGGAGAGCAATTACAATGGGCAAAGAATGATAAATTTTGCTGCATCCCGTAAGCTAGTTTAGGAAGCACGCTTTTCCCTGATCGTCGAATTCATAAGGGTACGTGGAGATCTCCAGACGGCATTACCCTTAATCAAATAGATCATTTGCTAATCAGTGCACGCCATAAATCGAATTCGCTGAGCACTAGGACATTCAGAGGAGCCAATGTAGACTCCGACCACCAGCTAGTGATTGCCCGGATCAGAGCGAGAATCTCCAATGCAGAAGGCCGACTAGATCCAAAATGTGGAGATATGTGCCTCTCTCCAGCAACAATTAGACCTATATGTAATCGAAGCACTTGGCCAAGCTGCCAATAACGATGTCCAAGAGATCTGGAATGGCCTGGAAAAAGCAATGGCCAGGGTAGCAGAAGGTACAATCGGTGCTGGGGAATCAGGAAGAAGATCACCAAGGTTCGACGAAGAATGCAGAAGAGCTATTCAAGCAGAGAATGAAGCTTAAAAAACCATGGTACAGAGGCGCTACACGACAAGAGCCACCGAGGATTATAGTAATAAGGGGAGGGATGAGAAAAGGCTACACAAGAAGAATTGGGAGAAAAAGAAGCTCGAGGAGATAGAGGCCCATAGGGATGCCAACTATGGCATCCTTCCAGAAAGTTAACAAGGGGAGAGCTCCTTTTAAGCCTAGGATTCAAGCATGCAAGAAGGAGAAGACATTTTAAATGCCCCTTGACGAAGAATCTGATAGGCAGATGGCGTATGATGGGGAATCAGATTGGGAATGATGTCGTAAGAGACGAGGTAGGAGAGGTAGAACCCCCAGATTTTGAGGAGGTGGAAAATCTGATTGGGAATGATGTCGTAAGGACGAGGTAGGAAAGGTAGAACCCTCAGATTTTGAGGAGATGGAGAATCGATCCAGCAAATGAAGAATAATAAGCCCCTGAAGATGACGGGCTTGGCTTCCAGCTGAGCTATAAGCAAGGAGGCGATAAACTGCACAAGGCACTTGGGACCTAATTTTTACAATCTGGGTGCAAGAGAGAATGCCACAGCAAGGAAGTAAGGCCATAATATGCCCCTGTACAAGAAGGGAGAGCAGCTGGAATGCACAAGTTACCGCGGGATTTCGTTACTGCCATCTGCATATAAGGTCCTCTCCAACATACTTTTCAACAGGCTCAGCCCCTTCGCTGAGAATGAGGTAGGAGGCTTTCTGGCACGTTTTCGAAAGAGCAAATCTACCGTGGACTAAATCCTTACGCTCCGGATTATTTTAGAAAAAGGGCATGAATATAAAATGGCCACTCACCACCTCTTTGTCGACTTCAAGAGAGCGTACGAGAGCGTTAAGCGCCCTAAGCTCTATGATGCGATGGAGGAAATAAAAATCCCCTCTAAGTTAAAATGACGATGCAGGACATGTACTGCAAAGTGCCTGTCCACTCTGCTGCTCTGCAGAATTCCCTTCTATGAAGGGACTAAGACCAAGGGATGCCTTAACATGCTACCCTTCAATGGCCCTTGAAAAAGTAATAAGAGAGGGAGGAATTCAGACTCGGGCATCCGGAGTCTGAATGGAGAGCGGCTGCACAAAATAGAGCTGAATGGTGGAAGCTCATTGAGGAGGAGGCTAGGACCCACCGCGGGTTGTAGTGTCAATTAGATAGAGAGATACATAGATTTCATGAGTGGACCATTTGGTGGGCTGGGCGCCCACTGTCATTACCAAGATTTCTTGTAGCGGCAATTTAAATTTAAACCTAACTGACAAGCCTTAAAAAACTACTCTAAAATCAAATTTTTTGGAGAACTGTTACAAAGAAAAGTGATAGGTTAATAAGTAATAAGGTAACAACCTTATTACAAAAAGTAATAAGGAAACCGTTATAGTCGTGTTCGAGAAAAATCTGAAAACTTATTCTGTAAAGTGACAATTCCGATTTTTTGAATTTCTTCCAATGTTGAATTCTGACAATGCTTCTAATGGATATCAATATTCTTTGATATGATAGGTGATAGTAGCACACATTATATTGAAGTGGTAGTTTAGAGGAAACTTTAGCGCTGCTGTCTCATGTCTGTGTCAGTCACAAACATAGTCTCTCAACAGGGCCCGCTCTAGGGGCGGGCAACCCGGACATTTGTCCGGGGCGCCATTTTGGCTGTAAGTGTGGGAAAAATATTATGTTAAATACTCAAATTTCACTAATCGATGCTAAAAATTTATAAGTGCGTAGCGTATTGTTTATGCTTTAAGGCTAAAAATATTTACACTATTATTAAATAATTATCGCAGAATTTGTAAAGGGCGATGCTTGAACTTGTTTGAACAAGCACATACTCTCTAAACAGAATAGCATTAGCACGCAAATAGGTGCTGCTTCAGCTTGTGTTTGAACTGCATAGACTTGCTTAAACAAATATATACACTGCTGGTAAAAAGTTTGGACCCCCTAGAATAAAAATGTATTATATTTATTTTTGGTAATTTAATGATTTGTTATGAATAAATAAAATGTCAGTAATTCAAAAATGTTATAATTAATCTATATACAATGTTATAAGCGATAACAAATTCATTACAAAGTGTAAACCTTTCTCAAAAATAAATTTCGACTAAACGGCCTTTTCATCAAAGTGACCACTTCTCCGCTTAATTACCTCTCTTATAATTCTAGGCATTCTCTCAATCAATTTATTGCTTGTTTCGAATTCAATATTACTCCACACACTGTACAGTCCCACAAAAGTTCAATCGGGTTCAAGACCGGGAATTGCGACGGCCAGACCATATTGACAGATATTTTTCATCTACTTTTTCCTTAAGATATTGTCTACATAATTTGGAAGTATGTTTAGGGTCACTGTCCTGTTGCATAATGATTTTTCCCCCAATCAATCGCTGTCCGCAGGGTAAGGCATGATTTTCTGAAAAGCTTTTATAATTTTCTTTTTTCATTATCCCGTCAATACGGACGAGATTCACCTATTCCATACCCTAAAAAACATCCCCAAACCATGACCGAGCCCTCTCTGTGCATAACGGTGGGTATTATGCATTGTGGAACTAGTTTTTTTGAGCTGAAAGATTCCTCCAACCTTTCATTGTAAAGTCTTTGTATTTCAAGCCCACTCTGAACGATTCTTCTTGTTTGCACCCTTTAATAATGGTTTCAGCGTTGCAACTATTCGTATTAAGTTCGCTTGATGAAGTCCCCTTTGAACAGTTGAGACAGAAATTGGTCTCGAACTTGTTTTAATAACTTCCCCTCTGATTTTTGGAGCTGTGCGTCGTCTTGTTTCTTTTACTACATAAAATAATGAACTTATCCTCACTTTTGGTTGTTGATTTTGGCCTCCCGGAGAAGTGTAAACCTTCATGATTACCATATTTTTTAAACTGTTTGATAGCACGGTGAACACCATTTCTTGAAATTTTAAGTTCAGTTATTTTTCGTTCTGAATTCCCTATTTTATGTAAAGTTCAAATTGCACTTCTGATAGCAACACTCAGTTCTTTAACTCTGACCAATTTGTATTAATTCAAAAGAGGAAAATTCAACGTTGCAATCGTGAAGATATACTCGTAACCATGAAGATATACTCGCAAACGCAAAAAGATATACTCGTAAACCGTGAAGCTTAAGGAGTGGACTAATCCCAATTAAATAAAATAGAATACAAAGTGAGTAAATAATGATTTTTTGACAAACAGTACAAAGTCCTAATCTATAAACAGAATCAATAATTTGAAAGAAATTATTCTCTGTGAATTACTAACAAATCAAAGAGGTAAATTGTTTCTCAAAGGGCAAAGTAATGGGGGAGGGCCACGCATCATTCCACTGCGACCTTCATCGGATCCCCTACGTATGACATCCGTCAGCTTCGCCCTCTTAATCAAGCCTAGCAAAGCTGAAAGTGGCGCCGTCATGAAGCTCGTGGCTTCGGGATTGGTAGTCCCGAGTTGAAGAAACTTTGTCCTCGCTAGGCCGACTCACATACACACAAAGGACAGGTATCGAAGTTTCCTCCTCGGCCCTGCAGCAACGGCATAACGCGTTGTCTGCTAGTAGTAAATGGTGTATGTGCCTATTCAGCCGCCTGCAATGCCCTGTTAGTAGACCCACTATTATCCTTATATCTCGTTAGGAATTGTTGGTAGTGAAGGGACTAAGAAGCAGGACAAATATAAAAAATATGTATATTTTTATATATATGTAATTTTTAATTAAAAATTTTTTAATAAATTAAAATTTAAATATTATTGGAATATCATCGGATTATTGGGAATAATAGACAGATAGGAGGAAAGGGAATTAGCAGGGGAAATTTGTAGGATGGTGACGCTAAGGACTGGGTGGATGCAAATATGTCTACTTTAAGGAATGGAGGATGTTGTTGTAGAGATGATTAGAGTAGATCCCTGGTGAATGTAGGTAAATGTCTTAACAAAGAATTCAGCCTGCCTCTGCCCTGGCGTTCTTTCCCACCATCGCAGATGTTGGTCTTCTATCCATTCCTTTATAGAAGCGTGAATGAGGCTCCGGGCAGTTATCCGGTATAAAGGTATCCTTCGAGGTAATAATATTTATTTTGAAAGGTACCATTTAATTTGAGGAAGTATTATGCATAAATCACGTTACTGGAAAATTCTTATTACAATGTAACTGTACTTTTATTTAAAGAATTTTAGTAAATAACTACATTTTTTTACTGATCCCAAACTTCTGATCGGTAGTATTTATATATATATGAAGGGGCGACAATTTGTCTTTTTGTCCAAGGCGACGTAACCGCTAGAGCGGGCGCTGCAACTAGCCATAGAAGTGCAAAAGCTTAACTTTGCAAACAAATTAAGAACAAAACCAGTTAATTAATTCAATTTGCCAGAATTTATCTTTTGGATTGCACAGACGGCAAAATCCATCCGACAGTGCAAATTTACTAAATGTTGTTTTTTTTCACTTTTTCGTGATTTTTTCGAAATTGCTGCAACAATTTTCTTTAAACGCTGAATACCATCCACACATAAATTCCTAACACTTTTATTTGCCACATTTTTCTAAGGGAAAAATAACAATATCCTTTTCTCTCAAGTATGACTAAAATAACTGATTAGCAATATGCTTTTCTCTAAAGACCCACTAAAATAACTGATGACTGATGAAGTCCCGAAAATAAAACTTTTGAGACAAACAAATAATGCGAAAAATAAGATTCAAATAAAGTTTGTACAAGAAAAAATTATGTTCCTAATCAAAATGATGCTCTGTTGACAAAGTCTGCATTTTCTCTCTAATCTAGATTTGACATCCCTAAATTTATTTAGTCTACTGCCGCGATTTAGGAAAAAGAAATCTGGTATAAAGCAATCACCCTTCATTCCTTTATTGTATAATTCATTTGCAAATTAACACTTAGTGGACATGTATTACAAATAAATAAAGGAGGTTAGGATTACACTATTTACCTAAATAAGATTGCATTGTACGATAGCAAGTTCTCTATAAATCCAGTAGCAATGCTTGAGACGGCAGTTTGCAGGACAATTTAAGTCTCAGGATAGAACACCCTTCACAATTATTTGAAAGAATATTTTAAATCGGTATTAAATATAATAAATACATGTAACTTAATAAGAGAGAAAATAATTAATTTTAGAGTCACAATTAGCCCCCTTTAACAAATAATTGAATAATTAGCTAAGGAACAAATATAATTTTTTTTTTCCTAACTGCTTTAAGAATGTCATTGTTCTAGATGAAGTTTATACTAAAAAATTAGGATTGTTTTTATAAAACAAACAAACAAAAATCAAATTTTACATTTTAGTTGAAATAAAAAAGGAAAAATAGTTAAAAACGAATAAAATTAACGTTTCTGAATTAACCGCCAGGTAACAGCACTTACTTAATTTAGAATTTTTAGTAGTACAAATGGTTGCCGCTAGAAAGCATAAGCTTTTAGAACTGTACAATTGTACAGAATTGTAGTTCCAAAATTTGCCACCCGATCACAGCGCCATCCTGTGATGTAAACCATTTTTCAATAGTTTAAGGAAGTAGTTGGCGTAATGGAATCCCAAAAAAAAACTTTGGAAGTAGCGACACCTAGTGGCAAACAATATAACCATAAATAAAATTGATTTCTCGGTAGGTGTTGCTACCTGGTGGCCATATTTATAACTACAAATATACTAATTTTAATTAGTTGCTGTATTAATTAGAAAACAAAAAAAATATTCACAAAAGTTTCTTTTACTCCAGTTTTCAAATTTAAAATCGACAAACTTTATAGGTTGTATACCAAATTTAATAAAATTCGTCGGTGTTTTTATGGAGAAAATCACAAAAACTGAAAAAAATTACTTAGACATACATTATAATTGAAAAAAAAAGTCATCAGAAACACTTCATTTTTTAAACTAGAAATAAATGAATATATTAATTATATTCATAAAATTCAAATCTTTATCTTTTTTCTAGATTATATTTCTTGAGCAAGCTATTAAGATAATTCTTGGCATATTATTTGCCAAGATATTTTTCAGAAATAATGCTTGTCATGATATCTTTCCCTCCTTTCTTTTTCATGAGAGAGTTCAAATTTTTTACATTTGTTTTACAGCTAGAAAGCTATAGAGGGCTGCGAATATTTATATTATCTTATGTAATAACGTAGATACAATGTTAAAATGAGAAATTTAAGACTATTGAAGGATAGATTCAAATCATGATATAATCACTATTTTTATAAGCATTTATATGTTCCATATAACCAATATACAGTTCAAGAACTTTTATCTAAATCTTGTCAATAAAATTTACGGGTTAATTTAATTTGTTGGTATTTGACTGAATATTGTATTTGATATATTTTTTAAAGCAGCTTCAGAATCTCTTGAACTGGCTGGTCCAATTGCTTGAAACATTTCGTGAGAAATTTCATTCAATATTTATTTATTGCCTAAAGAAACTACTATACATTTCTATAGCAAGAGATTGACCTCTGCTAAAAGCTGAACAAAAAATACAAACATCACAAGAAGAAACATGATAAACATTACAGCTTAATCTTCAAAGTAATAAAATAATACTAAATACTTGATTAATAAAGTAGATAGTAACAATGATTTAAATAGACTTTATTCATTTATACAAATTATTTTAGGGAAGGAGTTTGAGGGATCTCCTCGTAGGTATTAAATAATACATTAAATAATAATTGAGTTAGTGTGAAACTAAGTTGCTCTGTGCGAGTCTGTGTTGTCACTCACTTTGTCTGATAAAACAACGATCTGAAGATGGGCAGACACGCCCGAAAACGGTCGATGACCACAAAATGAAGCAGGCTACCACGGAAAATGTCTCTGATAGTAAATAATACCTTTCAAACTATGTATACGATTTTTCTTGAAAGCCTCAAAGATAAAATAAAATAAATGGTTCAACTTTTCTTTATTTTCTATAGCTAGTAAGTTAGCAAAAACATAAGAACTATGTGGAGGTAAATACCTATTTAACAACCTCCTTCTCAAACATTTATAATAATGGCATTCCAAAATAAAGTGCATATTATCATTGTTGCCCACCGCACAAGTAAAGCAGCTCTTTTAGGATCAAATAAAGGGGCTATTCCACTATAAAAAATCCTGGGGTGACGATCACTAGCTACTCTAATTTGAGCTATCAATCTGGTTTTATTGATATTGCACCTAATATTTACAAATGTACTACCATTAGCCAAGGGACACATCAATCTACAGTGGATGTTATATGAAGAGTTGAGTACTTCATTGACGTCAGACTTTAGAGAACGATTTTTTAAGTTATTAGAGATTACGACCGCATGCAGCGCCTCCCAGATGTCTTGCGCTCCTATAGAATAAAGCATTTTTATGTCAGAACCATCCACAAGCTTCGCAAGTCTTCCATAGCATATCTTCAGAGCTGAGCTGCTTTACATCGATAAAATCTTCAGCCAGAATCTTATAGATTTATTAAAAATATTGGTTTTCACTTGCCATAATTCAACTTCCAGCGAACGAAACTATTGGGGACTTCACGTGGCAGATTTAAGAGCAACATTAAGAATATCAATTGGACACGATCGTCTATAGTGAAGTAGTTCAAGGCCCAATTTTTTAACTGATCCCAAACTTCTAATCGGTAATGTATACATTCTTAAGGGGCGACAATTTGTCTTTTTGCCCGGGGCGACGTAATCGCTAGAGCGGGCGCTGCTCTCAGACAAGATAATAGTTACGCTACCACAACATATTAATAGCCTCTTTTAATATTTTCAAATGTAAAAATCTGATATGAAACATTCAATCAACTTTCTCTTACTGCAGTTTACAGAATTGTAATCGACTAATATCTTAAAAATTATAATTTTTACTAAAGTTTATTTTTCTTAAATTTCAGGTCAATGGGAGTATGTAAAACTTAATAAAATATACACTCTCCCATCCTCAAAACTTCTTAGAAATAAATGAACTTTCTTAGAAATAAATTCCCAATCAAAGTGATAGGCTCTGTATTCATAGTTAGTGTAACGAATTTAATATAATTCGTAGGTATTCTAATCGATAAAATTGTAAAAAAAAGGAAATAACTGTTCAGTAAAAACACCACTTCCGATCAACCTATTTTCTTCAACCTCAGAATTTTGATAACATATTTAATTCTAATCACTTTTGAGAAAACCATAATCTCGCCTCCTTCCTAA
Organism: Triatoma infestans; assembly: GCA_011037195.1. Classification (NCBI taxonomy): domain Eukaryota; kingdom Metazoa; phylum Arthropoda; class Insecta; order Hemiptera; family Reduviidae; genus Triatoma; species Triatoma infestans. The sequence continues at coordinate 116,024 of JAAEAF010000376.1, forward strand.
AAGAAATTTTACTAGTGAAAGAAATGTTTCAAATAAAAGTTGTAGCTTTTTTATAAAATCCATTCATTAAAGTGGCACTTCCAATTGAGAAATTTTGACCGGTAATTTTCTGTCAGGAATGAACTTTCTGCGATTAAGTGGAAACATTGCAAAACATAGAAATTTTTTGGCGAAGTGAAAATTGTTTAAAGTGAGTTTTATGCTTTTAATCCAAACAACTTTAAAATTTATTACAAAATAAATTTTTGGACTAATTTTCTTAAATTATTGAACAATTAAGAGATTAATCTAGTTTAAAAATAAATTATAAATTATGATTACTTACATGTAAAAAACAATGCACCAATAAACATGATGTCTATTTCGTTTGTTAGCTAATTTTGAAAGTGGGTGTAATAGAATGTCTATCTGGTATCAACACATTAAAAATTTAGATAGGGCAGAATCAGCGTTTCGTCTCTGAGGAATTCAGTAGAATGTTTTTTGTTGTTTTTTTTTTTTTTGTAATCTGTGTATTCTATTAATGAATCTCCCAGTTAAAAGACCAAATAAATTATAATTCCCATGCGTAGCAGATCATAATTTTCAATTATTGCTGAGTATTCAATGTTCTTGTTCAATAATAATACCAAAATAATATGAATATTTTCCTAAATAATTAAAATGCTAATTGCAATGTATGCTTTCATTTTTTTTCCGTTATTACTCTCTGTTTGTATTACGCATTCAAATGCAATTGTTTCTTTCACCATATAATCAAGTGCACTTCAAGCAAGATTAATTTTAATTCCATATCATATAGATTTTATTGATTATACTAGCTTTATTCTTTTTCTTTTTTAAAAAAAAAGAGAAAAATTTCTACTTTGATTTATTTATTGGACTTAAAAACTTTTACAAAATATGGTGTTAAAATTAAATGATCAAAAGTTCTTAATTTGTATAAAAAAAAAAATTATTATACAATAACGAGCTTTCGATCTAGGAGCCAAGTTATTTTCAATATAACACTCACTGGAGATTACAGTATTAAGTTTAGGAATGTTTATAGTAACTCAATAAACTGTAAAGAGTAAAAAAAAAAAATACTCAGAAATTTGTAATCTGCGATGTTGTTCTTATCCAGTTGAGTGTTATCTTTTCGAAATTGAGTTACCGGAAATATATTCGGTCCAGTGAGTTTGGAGAAGGTGGATTTTTGAAGTTGGTCTATACGACGGTCATTTAGTAACTAATGAGACAAATCGCTGTAGCTCAGAAACGGTTTGTTTAATCAATGCAGCAGTTTCAGTATGTCAAGTTGGCATGCTTGCACTTAGTTTCTCATTAGCTGTTCGAGAGTATTTCGTAAGCATAAGCTCAAATATATTCAGTTAACTCTTGGCGAGTCTAAGAGCATTGCACCTCGGAAGAACAACGTTCAGTGATTAGATTTTTGGTTGCAAAGGGTATATCATAGGTAGTGAAATCCACGAAAGAATATTGAAAGAGTACAGGAATAATTGTTTGAACAGTTCGAACGTTTACAAATAGGTAGAACAGTTTAAAAGTGGCCTGGGAAGTGTCTGTGACGAGCAACGAACTGGACGACCGGTTGTCCACGACCAGGTGCAACTTCCTCCCTCGAATCTTGCATTAACGCGTTAATGCAGGTCAACAGGCGTATTACTGTTGAACTGATAACTGAAGAAGTGCGAGTGTTGGAACTGTCCATAACATTAGTCAGAATAAGCTGCTGTAGAAAAAAACTTGTGCGAGATGGGTTCCAAGACAACTTTCGGACGCCCACAAAGAAACCAGGTTTCAAATCAGTCAACAGTTGAAAGAACGATATTTAATTAAAAACAATTTTTTTAGTAGAATTGTAACATGTGATGAAACATGGATACATCATTTTGAGCCGGAGTCAGTGAATGGAAGTATACGGGTTCTCCCACTCGAAAGAAATTCAAGACCCAGCCTCCGCAGGTAAAGTCATGCTGAGAGTATTCTAGGATTCGCAGGGGCCTATTTATTGTTACTATCTCGAAGACCAACGAACTATCAACAGCTAGTATTAAAGTGATATGCTCACAAACAAAGTAAGCCTTGCCATCCGAACGAAACGTCCTGGACTCTTGACTAAAGGCGTGATTTTGCTTCATGACAACGCGCCCACACACGGCACAGTTAACTCAAGAAACACTTCAAAAAGTGGGATGGGAGATCCTTTCACATCCCCCCTACAGCCCCGAGCTCGCCCCATCGGACTTCCATTTGTTTGGACCCCTTAAAGAGGCTCTACGTGGGAAACATTTTCAATCCAATGAAGAAGTTAAAAATCAGGTGCAAAACTGGCTTCGAGATCAACTCAAAGAATTTTATGCCAGAGACATATACAAATTAGAAGAACGATGGAACAAGTGTATAAATGTTACTGGGGACTATGTTGAAAAGTAGCCAAAGTTTTATATTGATTAAATAAATCGTTTTTGAGCTACAACGATTTGTCTCGTTACTTATTGAATGATCCTCGTATGTTTGTGTATTGTGTCGGAAAATCACAGTAAGCTGAAATTTGATATTTCGTTTAGTTCCTTCCAGCGGACGTGCAATAAGGTTTTGTAAAAATAGTTCGGGCGTTTAAAACGCTCGTAATTATCACTTTATTGAATGAATTTTTCAGTTTCCTGAACTTTCATTTTAAAGTGTTTCTGGGAGAAGGGTTGGCGATAGGTTTTTCACTGAAGTGGTATTTCAATATATTATACTGTTCAATAATATTGTAACGCAACCATTGGTGCCACCTAGGAGAGAAAGCAGGTACCTCAAGTTCTCCTAGTTGCCGCTAGGAAGTGCTAGTGGGCGCTCTAGCTCTTTCTGGAAAGTTCTAGAACTATCTAGACCCTTCTCCACAGATATAAATAGTGAACTACAGCTAGAGTAAGAGAGTCTTGTTACAAACGCGCAGTTAAAATTGGTGGTTATTTTTTTAGAAGTTTAGTGTGCTTTATCCAAACGGACCCACTTAGCAACTAGTTGCAGTAGCTAGTTCAGAAGGAAAAACGTTACAATATTAATGAGAATTAAATATGTTGCCAAAATTCCAAGTTTGAACAAATCAATTTATTGGAAGTGCAAATTTATTATCTGTTATTTCCGGTATCCATATTACAATTGCAGTTATGTGTGAAATTTATAATTGGTAATAGCCGGTATAAATACAAATAAATAAATCTGAACTGTGTATAATAAAATATGCCAAGGGAAAGTCGTGAGATTGTCACGTGTTAATTCAACAGATTTTATCAATACTTTAAATTAACAATTTTAATATCATGAAAACCTTAAATTATTGCAACATATTTAAATGCCATAACACTTTACTGAATAACTGGTAGATAAGACAGGTCCGTGAGTAATGCTAGTACCAGCGAAACGGGGACACTGACATAAGTAGTGATACACCGTTTCCCTAACTCCATCATCACAGTTCTGACATATGGGACTAGACGTCCTCCCTATATTATGCAAATGACTAGACACCCATGTGTGTCCAGTCACTACATCCACCATGGTCCTCACTCCTGTCTTACTAAGGGACAAGAGGTCATCTGAAACCCCCTGCCTGGTTCCTTTAATGAATCTTTTAGCCTCGTCTCCCTAAGTCTGATCTCACTATCAAAAAACCTCTTAGTGACGGCAAGGGCTGGCTTAGGACCACAATAAGGTAAAGAGGATCCCTACCTAGCCAGCCGATCCGCCCTCTATTCCCGCATGTCCGGGTACCAATAGAGCTGCACCTTTCCCCTCCGAGCTAAGGCGTTAAGCCTTCTCCTACGCTCTCCCACCAATTTCGAACTCCAACACGGCTTGCTCAAAGCCCTCAGTGCGGCCTGACTGTCAGAGAATATCCGCACGTCTTTAATCTCTCCCTGCCACTCCCCCAAAGGCAGCAGCATTCGATCATACCCACAACCTTGGACTGAAAGACAATAGCCATACCTCCCAAGGCCACCGAACTCCCCCTGTCCAACTCCTGCAACCACGCTCCCGCTCCTGACAGGCTAGTACCCTCCTGCCTAGAACCGTCTGAATAGCAGCGAATAATGCCGTTACCCGCCTCCGTTAGCCTCGTGAGGGTGTTCTCCCCTAGACTACCAATGCTAATCTAATATCCCTCTCAAATCCCCATTTCTTGCACCTCGCATCAATTTTAGAGAGCAGAAATTGGTTTGCTTGCCAAATCTCATCCTCGAACCTAGTGCGATCCCCCCGAAAGGTTCTCACCCATTCTCCCTTATTCTGAGATAACCCTTCATCGCTTCACCCACAACCACATACTGAAGAGGAGTTAGCTCTAGCAACAACTGCAGTGCCACCGTCGGTGTCGTTCTTATCGCACCCGTTACAGCGATAAAGGCCGCACGCTGCACTCCTTGCAGCTTCTTGCTATTCCTCCTAATCAACCCGTCCACCATGCCACTGCGTCATAGAGAATCCTTGGCTTTACCAACTACTCATAAATCCAATAAAGGCCTCGTGGATTAACTCCCCAAGTCTTGCCCGCTAGTCCGCCAGAAAAATTTCTGTCCCTTCTCGCATACATATTCAATATGAGCCCGCCAATTCAACTTGTTGTTGATGAGGACCCCTAGATATTTGACTTCACTGCAAAAGTACACTTCCTTACCGAAGAGCCTAGGTCTCCTAAGCCCTTCCAGTTTCCTCTTCCTAGTGAATAGAACTAAAGAACTTTTGTACGGATTTACGGACAAGCCATAGTTCCTACACCACTGCTCCACGTATGACAGCGCCGACTGCATCAGGTCGCTCACCACACTCAGATGCTTCCCTGTGATAAAGACCACCCCATCATCATAGTACATCTGCAGATAGAATCCCCTGCGATTCATCTCCCAGAGGAGCTCATCAACGATGAGACACCATAAGTGTGTCTATTCAATTATTTATTCGTCAAACTTTCGTCAATGCTTACAATATGACAAAAAAGTATACAATTAAATCAAATTTAAACATTACTTACTTTTCTTATCGTTGTTTTGAAGTTTTCTGTGAATAAAAAAAAAGTAGTTTTCAACAAATGATGTGGGCGTATATAAGTTTGAACGAAATATTTAAAAAATAAAAGATCCAAAGAAGCTCAAACCCCATATTCATTTAGGGAATCCATCATGTAGGTTCCGCCAAAATTCGTTTAACCTTAAGTGCAAATTTTCTGAATTGATTTTTCAGTTTTTTTGCAATTTTTCAAAAAAGGTTCCACCAATTTTTCTGTAAATTTCACATACGAACTACACATATTCAGACACAACATTTTTTATTGAAACATTTCAACAGGAGTAGTAGTGAAACATTTCAACAGTTAGTGTGAAACTAAGTCTCTGTACGAGTCTGTGTTGGCACACTGTCTGAAAAGCGCATCCTGAAGATGGGCGAACGCCCGAAACCGGTCGATGACCACAAAATGAAGCAGGCTTCCACGGAAAATGTCTCTGATGCTTTCCAGCTCTGCGGAACCAACCACCACAACAAATTTCAACAGGAATCTGCAAATCTTTACTTCTTACTTTTCTCTCAATTGTCATTTCAATACAGACTTGCGGTTGTAGTACCTGACCTATTAAGGTATATTAAATGTTCTGAAAACGAAAACGAGGAAGTATTATTTGATTAATTAACTAGTTTTGGCCTTACTCATATTATTAATGGGGAAATTTCAATTCAAGGGTAGGGAATTTTATTGCAGGTAATTTAATTGATGAAATTTTGTGAGTGTTCAGCAATTTCCCATTTACGCCTTCTCTAGATCAGAAAATAGTTGTTTGCGATTGCTATAAAATGCCGCCTAGTGGATTATAATGTAAGTAGTATTTAAGTAGCTAGTTCTATCCAAAACCCTCGAGAATAGTATTCTATCATTCATTTGTGTAGGATGGAATTGGAGGAAACACTTATTGAATATCCTGGTAGATAGATCCTAAGGTGTCAGATTGTGAGTAATACATGAAGAAACAGTTCAGTTATCGTTGTGGGTCCGGGCAGAAAAGATTTACAGAATGAAGTCGCTTTGCTTATCTGTCTACCAGTTTCTGTTCAAAATGTGTCTTTATTTTATTTCTTGTGTGTTAGATTTCTCAATCAGTTTTTTTGTCTCCATGTTATTAATTTTATTTAAACTGCCTTTTGTATTTCCCACTTGATTTTGTTCTCTTTAAATGCATATTTCATTTCATTCTGCCACAAAGTCAAAAACGATTAATATATTTGTAATAATTGCAATGAGATATTATTTATGTGAATGTTGCACATTAGATTTTTTTTTTCTTCACACAGTCAATATTAAAGAAGATATTTCAGTTTTAATGATTATTCAATATTCTTTGAACTAAACGAAACGGATGACAATTGAGCCTCGAGTGATATACATTGTATTTTTTTGGATTTCTCCAACAGCATAAGTTTGGAAAGCAACATATTTCGTCTAATATCAAATAAAACACCAAATACTTTCTAATGAATATAGATATATATTTTTTCCTTAAATATTTTTACAAAATTAGGATCATATTTGAATTCAGACTATAATACATCCTCGGTAAAAATTATTCAATTACTTATAATAACAATACTGAGGAATTAATTGTGATTAAAAATATCTATTTTTATATTTATTTTTTTAATTTTTACAAAAAATAATCTTCCTATCTATACAATTTTAACAGCAAAGTTTTTTTTTTTTTTGAAATTTCTTTGTGATTCTTTGTTTTGTTTTTGGTTTTTAATCTAAACAATTTTTTTTGCATAATATTAGAGTGCACGGTTTTTATTGTATATAAAAAAAAAATAATTATCCAAACTTTATTTTGAATCATTTTATTTTTGTTTTTATATTATAATTTATTCAATTCCTAAATTTTATTACTGTCAGATTTGAATGGATTTAAGCCTATAAAGCCTCAAATTTTTCTTTGGTTCTTTGAAATTGTTTCGTGCGTACATCAAGCTTCAGCAAAATCTCAAGACTATATGTTCTCTTTTAAAGTTTCGAAGTCTCTTTTGCTCTGTTTTATTTATTATTTTATATTAATTAAAGTATACGAAGTTTTAAACAAGAGCTATACTCATCTATGTCGTCTATGTGACATCTAAAACCGAATAGTACGGTGCAATTAGATTTTGAACGAATCAGAATTCTTTACAATAACAGGTACGAAGAAGAACGTTAGAAAAACTGCTTTCAGATTTTACTCCACTCATTTTTTAGGGATCTCCATATTAGGCACACCTGCTTAACTAGGGCCATGAAATTTAAGTTCATGGATACATATGAGCCAATGGGTCTGGTTGACAATGATCATTTGGCTTGACTGAGAAAGGAAATCTGGCTAGAGAGAGCTTCCTTTAGTTGGACTTCTAATCTTCTCAGAGTTCAAAATATTTTATATGTTATTTAAAGTATATCTTACTAAAAATGAGAACGAGGAATAAATTTATATGTTTAATATAATGTATAAGATTATATTCCTGATATTGATTCCTTCACTTACGAATAAATTGATTTATTATGACATGAACTCCCCGATCGTTATTGCCGACTTGGAATAGTTGAAAACCTTTTAAATTAGGAATCTCCTTAGTAAAAGAGACCTCCCCAACTTGGGTCTTGGTTATAGCTTCTGAACTCAAATTTGATAATACTAAGTAATATCTGACCCAAAATACAAGCAAATATCCAAAAATATTGCTTAGGTTATCAAGTAAATAAGTAAAAAGATAATTGGGTATTTTTAGATAAAGAAGCATGTTCGGAGCTTAAATTCTTGGACTCATCTCCAAATGAATATTTCAGGAAGAGCTATCTTCCTCTAAACATGTTCTTCTGATTATGTAGCAATGTTGGAGGTGGACAGGTTGGCCAATAAGGTGTCTCTTTCTCCCCTTCATTGGGCACGAGCCTGCTGATTGGCCTGACTTTGAGCATAGGTCTTCCAGGCTTTCAGGTATTGACAGATAGCTTGACAGCCTAGGAAGAGCTCAATGGTTTATCGACTCTCAGACTCATAAGGATGTTGCTACATCTTTCATGAATCTGGTTGTATCCCTTACTGAGCATTATAGTTCAAGGAGATATCTCTATGTAATGGAATCATTCCAGATCCCTTTTGCAGAATTTGTAATACCCAACCATGTTATGACAGATTAGGTTAAGAATCTTTGGTTCAGAAATAGGATGTTATCAATAAAATGAGTGTTTAAACACAACAACAATATACCATGTTGACACTTTTCACTTGGGTTGGGACCGATATGAGATGAACTAACGAAGAAAATAGAAGCAATGAAGAGTTGCAAATCATCAATCGATATAAATAAATCCAAATTTTCTAAACCTGGGCTCCCATTTCACAAAAATATTTGTAGATATTTAAGAAAAGAATAATACAAACGTACATTAAAATATTTTTTTTAGTATAATAAAGTTTGGATAATTATTAAAGAAAAATTCTTTTTCTTATTATTATTAATATTAAAGCATTCCACATACATACTTATATATAATAATAATAGTATAATTTTTAAGTCTTTGAACAATTTTTTTTTTTTTTGCACAATTACACTTATCAACTAAAAACAATCAGTGTAATTACTTTAATAAAATAATAATAACTACACTAAGAAAAAAAAAAGAAAAGTAAAATAATGAAAATCAAAAACAGCTTTACATCCCAAGAAGCACCAATTCATATTGTCTATTTGATCACCATGATTTCATTTACAGTTTACACTTATAATCTAGAAGGTCAGGTTGTTTTATAAGTAAGTCATTAAGTGTTTAAAACAATTTAAATTTAATACATTAATTATTGTTATTTACCCTTTATTTATTACTATATTTATTTTTAATTAACCTTCTGGCTTTAAACAATTTTTTTTTATTAATACTATTTTGGGTTCAGGATTTTTTTTTTTAAAGAATGTGTTTAGATTAATGTATTAAATCGAATTTTTGAATTAACCACTGCACTTTCATCTAAGAAATTGTAAACACTAAAAAGATATCACATTAAAACAATAATTTTTTTTTTCTATTCTTTATAAATTTGTATACAATAGGCCTATTTCTTTTTAAAGGCAAAAATATTCCCATCACAGTATTCTGGCCTTAAAATATAGGTTTATTTCTTATTTATTTTTTACTACAAAGGCCATACACAAATATTTTAAATCGGCCTTAAAATAACTGTATTTTTCTCATGAGGTTTATGTTTCCTCGTATTTTTTTTTTTTTTTTACAAATATTCAAAAATTTAAGTTTATAATGTAATACCTTCCAAAAAAAAAATTATTTATTTTTTTTAAGACTAGGGATGTAAGAATGGAGTTTTTTATTTTTTGTTAAGGAAAGGAAACGTACTTATTTCAAACAAACCAAAAAATCTAATGAACGGACGGAAATTGATGTATGGTTTTTAGTTTTCAGGTTTTCTTTTAAGGCGAGGCGTCAACAATATATTTTTTTACATGATTTATAATTATTTTGTAATTAAGAGTAAGTTAAGGAATGGTAACTTTGTAGTGTATGCACTAGAATTGGAACGAATAAGGCGAGAAAAATGTGACCTTCACACACAGGCTCTTTGTTCAAGAAATCTAGGGCGTCTCTGCGAATATTCCAGGCGAACAGCACGTTTCCTATTATTCTCAAAACATTTCTACACTACATACAGGCCCTGTAATGATTGCTGAATAGTGCATGCGCCCATATTGGCAAATACTAATTCATGGCCAATCCAAGAGTGTTCATGGCCAATCCAAACTTAGACGTTCTAAATTGCCTTCCTTTTTGTCTTCTTGTCTATAGTTATAGAAGACTGCCGGCATGATTGTTGGTTTCTTTGTGATACAAGCCAAATTTTAATGCATGCTTTGACTGTTTTCCCACATGAGACAAGAAATAATGTGCTATCCAAGCTCCCCAATTATTATGAACTGCCACAATGAAATAGGTTTTTTTCTTTCTCTCTCTCACACTCTTTTCCTACACGTACATTCTCAACTTTAAATAATAAATTAATTAAATGATAAGAAGTAATAAAGTTTGTTCTAAATTCTATGCACTAGCTTTGTTTTCTAGAACTCTACACTAGTGGATGTGTAGTGAATTAAATTAAAAAATGATCAAATCATCAATTCCAAGCTTTTCCAATTCATGGGCTGAATCATATTCAAAGCTGGAAAAAATCCATTTTTATTAATGAATACTTCAATTTATTTTGATTATGAGCAACGAAGTGACAGGTTACCTAATTTTTTTTTTTTTATTTTGTTTAGCGAAATATTTCTAAATAGAAGGGGGATCCAACAAATGAATGAGAAATGAAATTGTATCTATTATATAAATTAAGTTGCTCTTTTTCAAATTATCAAAAAGTAATCATAGACATGAAACGATAATGGAAAAATATACCTCTTAATTTTTTTTTAGTTGATTGCTTGGTAACACAACAAATCAGGAAAACTGATTCTTAATTTTAAATTGATCAGGAAGCAGATTTGGATTATACACAAGAACATTTTAAAATAAGTTGTAAATTCCGTGATTTATTTGTGACTCTTTGAAAAATTCTATCCCCACTAATTCATGAATCTGAAATTAACTAGTTACATATACTAAAAAAAAAAAAAAAAATAATTAGTCATTATATATTTTTATTTTTAGGATTTTTATTTTGGTCGTATAACGTATTTTAAATACTTTTTCACCTTTGTTAAAAAATTTCGCAGAAAATGTCAATAAATCATCTAAATATTCACCAGAACGGTTCTTGTCTTCCAAGAATTTACTATAAAATGAAGTCAAAAAACTTTAAATTCGCAAGTTTTATGATTTGTTTACATTTTTTTTTTTTCTTTCTTTCTTACATCCTTAGTTATTTTATTATTTATAATTTTATATTTCCAAATTTAAACAATGGTAGAGGCTTAATTAATATATATATTACAAGTGAGTTTTGGTGCTATAGTATCACTCCTCAAAACATAAAATCCACTACCAAAACTATCTTTAATATTATTTAATTTATTTTTTTTTTAATCTGCGGACTAATTTTTTTTCCAATAAGTATATTATTACTTATAAAACATTTATCTATATCTTACAAAATCCTTCATCACAAAGTATACTTTGTTACAATTTTAGGAGGATGGATTAAAAAAAAAATAATTAAATTAGGAAGAGGAAAAATTAATCTAAAATTAATTACGCAAAAAAAAAAGAAGATAAATTAATTAATCACTCTCAGTACAATTTCAATAAATACTAAACTATATTCTATAATTAAAAGATCTGGCCATAATTAGTGATTTTTTTTTTTTGCAAAATTGAGCGAGCAAACTTGCTGATGTGATTGGATTGGCCCATATATTAAACAGTAAGTGAACTTTTTTCCAATTAAAATTTCATTGCTTTGAATATGGAATTTACTCAAGTTTGGTATTCCAATTAGAGGGGATTAAACAACAAATTTTTTTTAATGAATTAAATGGCCCAGAAAGATTGAAAAAATATACATAAAAGAAAAAAAAAATGGCTGATATGTTTCGTGAGACATTATAAATACAAAAATTTCATATTTTTCCCCAAAAAATATGTCAATAATTCTATCAAATTTTTATTTTTCTTTTTAATTTTTTTTTTTTTATTATTAAAAAAAAATTAAATTTGCAACATGAATAATACCTACAACAAATCCTTTATAATAGTTTTGCATTGATTTGACTAAACTATATATATATATATTTTTTATTTTTATTTTTTTTACACAATTAATATTTTAATGAAATACTGTTTTGGTCTTGGGCAAAAGTATTGGAAATTCTTGGTAACATTTGCACAACCATTTTTTTTTTTTTTTTAAACAGTTTTATAGATATTTTTTACATCTAAATATTAAAATTCATTTTTATCACTAAAGAATACTATTTAGTGTAGAATACATGTGATATGTTCTTTCAGACACATTTAATTCTTTCTATGAATGAAAAAAAAAGCTTTTATTTTTTTTATGTTTTCAAGTTTTTTTTTTTTTTTTCTAATTTAAATTCAGGTAAATTATTATCTTTGTTTTATTTTAAGGCTCACCGAGCATCAAATCCACACAATATTTTCAATTTGTTTTATTTTTTTTTCTTTAATTATTTTACGTGTTTAATTTTTCTTTTTATTTATTTACTTTATTTGAAACTAACCTAAGAGAATTTTTAACCCCAAAAAGAGAAAACAAATGAGAAATGGAAACAAATGTGGACTTTTTTACAAAACAAAACAAAAAAAAATCTAAACAATATTTTCACAAAATGTTTAAACAAAAAAATTTATATTTATTTTTTTCCATTTCATCAATTTTTTTTTCTTTATTGTTTAAAAATTCCACTTTTTAAAATTCCTATTTACAAGATTTTTTTTTTTATCTAAAAAAAGACATCTCATAATTTTTATGTTAATTTATTTATTTATTCTTATTAAGAATAACCATCAATTGCTATCAACTAAACCAATGACAGCAATTATTATTATTTTGTTTAAACAAATATTTACAAATTCTAGCTTTACATTATTTAAAGCTATATGTTTTTTTTTTCTTTGATTATATTCCATGTACAATTTTTGTTTACTTAACTTAATATTTTAAATACTAGTATTCTCATTTTTGCCAATTTCTATAATACACGTACCATTACTCACAATTGAAGCGTTTCCATTAGCGTGTGTTGTAGTTTCTTCTTCCTGTAAAAAGAAAAATGGACGGAAAACCTCTACAATAAGATACTAATTAGTACTTATTACCTAAAAATAAAGATGAGTAATTAATACAATAATTGGAAAGCAACTCAAAAATAAATAGCCACTTTCGGAGAAAATATATTTGCCTAGTTTCTTCAATGGACCATGGGCGAATTATAGGTTTAAGGGCACAGACAAATTTTAGCCCTGTTACCATACAATATATCCATATTGCTGAGCTTCGGACACAATTTGCATATTGATTGATCTCTTACAAGATGAGTTCTTCATGAGTAATTTCTTGGCTGGACAATAGTCTTGATAGTTTTTCAGGCATATTACATCTCTATGACTGTCCTAGGCTAACAACGACCTAAGACGTTTTTGAGGTGTGAAATGTCAATGTACACTGTTCTCCTGCCCTAAAGAGCTCCTGAAGAAGGAGCACCAATGATACCCAAAACGTAGAGCAACAAAGAATTCTTTTTCTTTGAACACTCCTCTGGCCATTGCCGTATATAAGTCTCATTATTATTTTATGAATACTATGCAACAAATATTTCAGTACAACAGTTAATTAAAAGAATATTACCAAAGGTACAGCCAATTCTTTCTTTGATAAACTTTCTACTACGGCACAGGCGTAACAATCACCCAACAGATTATTAGTTGTTCTTAATCGGTCTCTGAAACAATGAAAATGAATAATTATGTTAACATATAACTAAGAATGAATGAAATTAATATTACATCTACAGAAAAATAGAAAATTATAAGTTCTCGGATAAGAATGCGACAGTGATCTAGAAACAATTCGTCTATATTGCCTGTAATGAGCTTCTTGAGCAAGGTGTTGGTCTCTCACCTCGAAGTATCAGCATTCCCCAACTAGAGAAGACAATTTCTAACTTTCTAACAATGGAAAAGGAAGTGCTCCACTTTCACTTAGGCAAATTCTTCCACTTTAGCAGAAAGAAACAGTGCAATAAATATGTCACAAACCACATAAAGATTTAATATTTACTAACGACCACATATGACATAATTATCAAAAATTTACAGTTCAGCATAATGCTGTAAGTATATATGTGTATGTAGATAAAATGAATATTACAGACAATCCAATACGAAGGATTCGGCCAAAACTTGCCTGCTTACTTGTTTCTATTTTTTGGCGATTTTATAAAAAGGGCTACCTACATCAATTTTCTTTATATTCTTTGAATTATATATTATCTATACATTTTGTAACTCCGTCTGAACAAGACAGGCTAACAAATTGGATTTAGAACTTTCGGGGGAGGGCAGGGTCGTGTGACGTTAAGTTTTTCTTTAATGCATGATTTTAAAATAATATACGGTTCTATTATCCCACATAAAATTAATAATTTATGGAGCTGCGATATACAGGAGAGATTGTTATGACTTTTCATTGACATCTTTTCTTTGTTCACAAATATATTTCATTATTCCCGTAAGGAACAATTTATAAAGGAACAGTATAAGGTACACTTTATAAGAATCCAATAACGATACTTAAATCAGTTTCACTTTTAGTTGCATATCTGATTACTATAAATTCTTCACTATCTGATTACGTTACATATTCTATCCATTCCATTTAAAGTTCCAAAACTAACCTATAGATCTCAACTGAGAATTGGAATAGTGAAATTCTGAAATATAGCTGGTAACTGACGAGGTCTTGATGAGCACAACAGTCACACAGTGATAATATTAGATGTACAAGTCAAATATTTTTCGCATTCACTTGCAGTTTATAAAGCTTTGATCTAACATAGGAACAATATTATTTTAAGTTAGGTGCTGTCCTTGGCTGTACTCTAATTTTAGTTTTTTATCTAACACGGAAAAAGCATAAGGAGGTTTAAGCACGACACTGAGAAAAGCTCAGCAGAGGCAAGTCAATGATTGTATCCCTTCTACCATTAACTAATTAAAGAAAACAATTTACCAAAAGCACGCAAAAAAAAAAATTAAAAATAATACTTACACAAACCAATCAACTGCAAACAATAATGAAACATCCTCTGCAGGTGCGTTAATGGTACTGCACAGCATCAAAACTAACACTAACGCTGCACTAGGTACTGTAGCTGAGGACATGCTCGCTGCAGTACATGACAATCTATAAAAAATGTATTAATTCAGATTGTTTAACACTAAACGTATTTATATATCGGCGGTATACGTATACTCAATCAAATTATAAACCGGTCAAATGACCGGTAGGGAAATAAAGGTCATATTTAACCAAATTTAATTAATATAGGTAATGGTCAATTTAACATGGGAAATAACGCTCAAAAATACTTTGAGACAGCAAAAAAAAAACAGTGCAGTTTTTTTTATTAATTGAAGGCGCAACAACAACTATGGTCATTGGCGCCCCCGGAGCCTTCTTAATGCATTGCCGGTCTCCGGACAGTGTTATCTCGCTACAAACAACACTGACCACCATCACCGAACAGTGAGATGCACTTCTTTTATTTGAAGATAATGATAGATATTTTACTTTTCAGAGATTGTGTCTATCATTTTCATTTTGTGGTCATCTACCTCTTTCGGGTGTTCGCCCATTAATCAGGATGGCTTGTTAAACGGTATGGTAACACAGACTTAATCACTTTACACACTGTTTTGAAAAGTGTTTTGTTATGTCCTAACTGCATATTATGGAAGTGCTTTTTTTCTTTAACCTTGACTAGGACCCATTTTGTTTTCATTTTTAAAAGTCGTTGTATGGTTCTTTGCAATGAAATATCAATGA
Organism: Triatoma infestans; assembly: GCA_011037195.1. Taxonomy (NCBI): domain Eukaryota; kingdom Metazoa; phylum Arthropoda; class Insecta; order Hemiptera; family Reduviidae; genus Triatoma; species Triatoma infestans. The sequence continues at coordinate 131,602 of JAAEAF010000376.1, forward strand.
GTGGAAATTTGAAGCCAAAACCAATGTAAATATGACGCAATAATAAATGAAAATTAAACATTAATTTTAGTTAATGTGTGGATGGTCCCGCAATGCTAGATAACATCTGGTATTTTATCCGTCATAGCATGCATTTCATTTGTTTCCTGACCGGTTTCGGATTTTCATCCATCGTCAGAGCAAATTCACTAAGTTCGTGTAGAGAGTTCACTTCAACGTAATGTTTCTGTTACACTCACACTCGTTGATTTGTTGGTTGTATATATGTGGGAAGGTTATGAGGTTATGTTACTATGTGTGTGTGCTTAATGACAAAATGGAATTATTATAAATTATGATTAGAAATTACAAAATAGTATATATACTTAATAACTAAATTTTAATAAGTGTTGTTAAGTATGTTTAGTGTTTTATCAAGTCATTTTTATTAGGGGGATCGATAAGTTATTTCAGGAGTATACTAATAAGGATAAAGTTTGAAGAAAGGCAATGCAAAGTTTATATAGTCAAAAGTATATTTATATAGTAAAAGTGTAAAGTTTATAAGTCAAAAGCTTGTATAAGTAATAAATAAATGTGAAATACAAGCAGGGTTAATACAAGAAAATATGTAGGTAAATTGATATGTAAGAAGGTTGGCAACCAAACGGCAAACTGGAGATGATATTAAAATAAAAAATAGAGGAAATCAAATGTATTCATTTTTATTTACATGCTTATTTTTAAATGATATTAATTTATGTTTAAATTACATTAAGTATATTATGTTAAGAGAGATGTGGTGGCATTTGTTGAGGTATTTCTTTTTTATAATAGGGCACGGTAGATTTTAAAAATATATCATTCAAATAATCTGTATTTTAATCGGGAGAGTTCCACAGGTTAGAATTTAATAAGAGGTGCATACATCTGCTTTTTTTTTTGTTTTATATAAAAAATATATGTTCACAAAAAAAAGATTGTAACAGAAACATTACATTGAAGTGAACTCTCTACACGAACTTTGTGAATTTGCTATGACGATGGACGAAAATCCGAAACCGCTCAGGAACAAAATAAATATGCATGCTACGATGGATAAAAGACCAAATATTAATTTGGGTGCTAAAGAAAACCACCGAAAATAAGATAGTAAATTAAATAAACAAATAATTATCCAATAGCAACTACATAAATTTTTCCCCATAACATAATTCATACTTTATATTTCCACTCATTGATTTTTCAATTTTTTTTAAAGAATCAAAAATACCTCCTTTTAAAAATGGAAAACCCCTTCGATAATATGTAGTTGGGTCATAAAGAAACACTTCCCAAAACAATGTCTAAACTGATTTTGTTCTGTGCAGTCTGTATTATCACACTGTTTTATCACTGTTAACATCCTGATGATGGGCGAATGCCCGAAACTTGTAGATTTTTACATAGATAATAGATTTAATAGATTTTTTTCTATAATAAATTTTCCGCAAACATACTTTCAGCACTGTATACAATTTTGATGTTTTTTATTATCTCTGACGTTTCTTATTCTACATACTAAATACTATAAGATTTGTTTCACTTTTCACTTGCTTAATGGCTTTTAGATTTTGTTGGTATCCTCTTTGACAACAGAATGTTACAGTATTTCTGATTTCATAACTGATTGAACTAACTGACTGTTGTCATAAGCGTTATAGTTATTTCTCACATTTTGAGAATCTCATTGTCAGATTTCACTGAATTTCAGATTAGATTGGAATATTTGAAGCTTTTTTATCTTGTGTGAAAGTGGCTTTTACAGATCATGATTCAATTGCTCGCCACATTCACAAGATTTCATATTTTTAGTTTTCCAGATTTAGTTCCATTCTGAACTGCGATTTACATCCGGATAATTTTATAGAAGTTCTTAATTTGTCGGAAAGTTGCAGTAAATAAGGTAGAATAAACATATGTACATATCTCAAACCAAAATGTGCAAAAGGAGCGATAAACAAAAAAATTAAAAATTGATTAAATGAAAAATACAAAAATTGTCGTAAAGTCAAATGGTACGAAAGAAACAAACATTATTGCTGAATTTTGAATCGATTTTTCAAACCGATCATTTGTACGGGCATGGTACATTTAGTGTTTAAAACACCTGTAGGTTTTCAGCGTTGTTAAAACTTATTAATATTATGAGTAGAATAAGAATTAAATTTATCATGAATGGGCGGCAATCAAACTAGGATTTACGTTGATAAATGATGTATGCAAACAAGTAATCAACTGTAGATAAAAAAAAAAATCGATAACTTGCAAGTGTTTAGAATCAAGTAACTATGTAGTAGTAAGTTTTCATTTCAAAATAAAAAACAAATTTGCGTACATCTGATAATTAATAATAAAAACCAAAATTTATATAAAATAAAATTATATAAAAATAAAAATGATATTAAACAGTAAAAATGGAAAAAAGTAAATAACAAACCCAATTGTCATAATCTCTCCCATACCAAGATAGATATTGTTCATTTGGGCAATGAATATTACTGATACTGTTAAAAACAATGCTGTTCCATCCATATTGATGGTGCCAATTGGTAAGATGAAACGTGTAATTCGTTTGTCTACTTTAACCTTATCATCCATCACACGGAATGTAATAGGCATAGCAGCAGATCTGGAAAAAAAATCAATGGTATTAAAAATACGCAGTAAAATGCGACATAGTTAATATTCAAAATATTTTAGATCAAGTCATGAAATAAAGGGAGGCAAGTCGTAAAAAAGGATCTGTTTGCAACACTCACACGACGTTTTCTTTGTATTTTCGGGTTACAACTTGTACAGGTTTTGACGTCGCATCGCCTCCCAAAACAGCAAAAACTAACTAAGTTTAAAGTTGAGCTAATGTTAAATATTTAGAGGGGTGTGGGTATTATTAGCTAAACCAATGCGACCTGAAAGTTCTATTGATCTAAAAAGGTGCCTTATTTGTCAGCATTTGTACATAAGATGTAGACGTCTATAAAGTATACAATCTACAAATCAGAGTCAGTAAGTGTGTGTGGGTAAGGTGTTGAGTTAGAATTTGTCTATTCATACGCAAATCCATATAGACATCAAACATTTCTGCCCTCTTGTATCTGTTATTGAGAGAAGTCGGTGTAAGTGTTTTAAGGCTGGGATAGCCTTAAGGTATGTCAGAAATGATTGTGATATCTAAACGAAATATCAAGTTTGAGCTTCCTCTATTTTTCGTTATTTGGTATATTTTGTTCACAAACAACTCACGCAAACTAAAAAAACATCGCTCATACTTGGTATTCGCTTCGACGGTACATATATTTTCGGAACCTCAAAACATAGATTCCCGATGGAAACTTATTTCGAAAATTTAAGACTATTGCAGTACTCCATCTTAAAGCGAGCTCTAACAGCGAGTAATGGACGACTACCTATTTAATTTTTTATTTTATTTTATTATAATTCGAAAGACGGATCAGTGATCCAGTTTACAAGTTTAAACTAAAAATATACCTAAAAAAAAACAAAACAAAGCTTTTCACAATATAAACTATAAAAATATAAATATAAACACTATAATTACACAAATACTACATAAAAACTAATAATAGGTTAAATTTTATTCTAAGTAAAATGTACTTATTGTTTAATATTTGATTAATCAAGAGTATAATATAATTTTTACTTTATTAACAAATTCTGGAATGTCCATATTAAACATATCCAAATCAATCTGGTTTGCTGCTCGCATCATCCGGTAGCTAGGGGAATGGAAGATATAATTTTACTTGCAGTAAGGTATATTGAAAGGAAACGATTTTCTTGTAGAGTGAAAAGGGATATTTAAAGAGATTAAAGAAAGAAGGTGAGGACTGTCTATTTGAGAATGGATAAGTTTACATAGGAAAGAGAGATCATAATAATCTCTCCTGGCTGACAAAGGAGGAATATTGAGAGATAGCTGAAAATCAGAATAGATAGTTTTTTCTTTAGGAATCTTTAAACGAAATGCCAACCACCGAAGGTACTTGTTCTGAATAGACTCAATAGTAGCCCTATGTACCTTGCAAAATGGACTCCAAATTACTTGACCATATTCAAGATGAGGTCTTACGAGGGATTTATACAGAGTAACATAAGAACGACTATCAGAAAAATTCCTCGTGTTTCTGAAGACAAATCCAAGCATTTGCAACGATTTGCTTTTGACCTTGTTGATATGATCAACGAAATCCAATTTAGTGTTTAGGGTTACGCCCAAATTATTCACAGATGATACCTACAAAGTGTAGAACCATTTAGGGTATATTCCAAGTTATAGGAGTATACTGCCTAGTGAAGGAAATCACACTACACTTGGACGAGTTCAGTTCTAAACAGTTCTCAAGACACAATGAGATAAGGAGTCCAATGCCTGTTGCAAGAGACTACATTCTTGAAAAGACGAGATTGCCGAAAATAATTTTAGGTCATCTGCAAATAACAAAAAAGGAACATCATGAAGATTGAGTTTTATATCATTAATAAATAAATTAAACAATACGAATGAATGAATGAATTTATATAAATTGTAGAAGTTGTTGGCCGTTAGAAATGATCTGATGTATCTCTTAGTTGGCTGATCGGCCGGGGGTATCATAAGAAAAACACTAAAAAATTGTTTAAGTGTTATAATAAAAAACACTTAAACAATTTTTTAGTGTTTTTCTTATGATACCCCCGGCCGATCAGCCAACTAAGAGATACATCAGAGAATTTATATAATGAAATTCACATACAATCAAACATAGATGCCATCAAAAGACAAGAAGACCATATAAACAAACAGCTTTATTATATACACAAAACTGACATTATACACATGGAACACAGGTATCAAGTATTCTAACCTAACACACAAACAACACTTACATTGACAATACCAAAACTTACACAATACACTTGCAGAGATTGTTAGCGGGTGCAACTCTTTGTGTTTGACGTACCCACTGACAAACTCTGACACCATACATACATAGACACTCATACACATTCACGTCTCTACAGATGACCAGATTTTATGTACAAACATTGACAAATGAAAGAAGGGCACAAAGGCTACAGTGGATTTTCCTTTGTAATCACTCCCTCTACATATCTACATACTACATGGATTTTAAACAAGATAGTAATTACTGACAATTATTGTTTATCACTTTATGACACACACACAATAAAATATAAATATAAAGAATGTGGTCAATGGAAAATAATGTATCTTAACAGAAAAGATTGATACTTACTTAGACGCAGTTGCAAATGCTGTTATAATACTTGGTCCAAAAGACGTATAATATTTAAGTGGATTTTTCCTTACAAAAATGTAATAAATTAATTGTAAGATAATAAATTGATAGATTATAATTCCTATAGCGACAGTTATAATGAACCAGCTGAGCTGTGTCAATGTATGCGCTAACTGTCCCAATGATATAATTTTACCACAAATAACACTTCCTACACCAACTGGCGTAAACCTTGAAAAAAATTAATAAATACAATTAATACTAAATCTCATAGATTGTACGAAATTTATATTTACTAAAGAATCTGGTGTGGAACAATCACAGAATTTCACTTAAGCTATTTATAGAATTATAATTATAATTGATAATTTTTCTTCAAACCTATCATTTTTATTTTTGTGTTCATTTTCTATCAAAAGGAGAATCTAAACTAATATGATAATATGGAAGTTGTTGGAAAAAATAATTTTAATATCTGTATAATTTTAATAAGAATTTAATAGGTGCTCAAAATTCCGAGTTCGAAGGAAATCGGTTTATGGAAAGTGCGATTTTACAGAACAGATTTTTTGTTTTTTTGTATTCTGCGATTTTGTTTTGAACTTCATTACTAACGATTATCGTTGAACTTCGTATACTAACTACATATATATGTAAACGTTTTACTTTACATATAAAGATTACTCCCAAAAGATTTTCACACCAGATTCTTTTTCTATAAAATCTTTATAATTTTAATTACACATAATTTATTAAAAAAAAAAAAAAGAAGCAAAGATAAATATGATTCTTTAATAGATTAACACTAAATAGTATCTAACAATTATAATTTTTAAAAAATTTTGTTGGGGAATGAAAAGAAATGGGATGCATGCAAAAAATTTTGATTACCTTTTTCAAAAAAAAAATAGAAAGCAATCCAGTGTTCCATCTTTTTCATAAATGGAAGCTAGACATTTACTTACAAATATATAGAATTTTTATAAATAATATTTGGTAAGTGATATTTTGATAATGTCCTAATTCACAGGTGTAGGAATACAATAAAAACTGAAATTATGATTTGATTGGCAGTTGAATTTTTTTTTTATTATGTAACCAAGTTCAGTAATGTATTTGTATAATAACATTTGATAAAGAATGCAAAAATCTGGTATTTTGAATAGATATCTAACAAATATAATTTTCATTCAGTTATTATTTATATTCAGTCCAAATTAAACATTAAAAAGGAACAGAATTCCTTTTATATTATGCCTTCATAGAAGGCATATTTGTCTTAATTTATATATATATAATTGATATCAATAATTTTTACCAAACATAAACAATACTTACCAAATTGCTCCCATTAACATTTTTAAAAGGACCTCATAGATTACATTAAAAAAATTGATGACAACAATTTTATGCGGTCCAAGGGTTCCAAGCACTGAGCCAAAAATTAGACAGAAGAAGATGATACCAAGTGTATTCGTTCCATCTCTATACAGTTAATAATAACATAAAAAGAAAAAAATAAATCAATAAATTAGAGTTATAGATTTAATATCAGTTAAATGAATAATGGCTTTTAAATTTAAATAAGATTGGATTCCCCTTCTTTAAATTTCCCCGTTTTAAATTGGTTTTCCCCTTCTTAACTCAAAGATTACATTAAATCTGAGATCCATCTCGGAAACTACAAATGCAAACGCTTCAACAAAGTCACTAACTGATTTGTATTAAATGTTTTATTGCAATTAATATTATATATTTGGGGAGAACCTATCCAACAATGAAATGGTACTTTAGAAGGAAGTGTGAGACTCAACTCCCCTCGAACCTCTAGAATCAAGAGATTCAGGGAGGAAATAGAAAAAGGAGGATTCAAACAAAAAGAATGGTTCTAAATATATATTCTTAGTTATCAAAATTAAAGGAATGCGCTGGAATCAATTTTGAAAAAAATAATGAATAAAAAGTCATTCAATATAGTTGACTTCCGGTCACCTGGTTTTCTTCCAAAGAAGACTTTAAGAGGAACCTGTGTTATGTGTAATAAAATGCACTAGAGGGAAGCCTAAGATCATCCGTCTTCCCCGAACAATTCTAAAATCAATTTTCCCAGAAAAATGTTTAAAATAAAAGTGATAGGCCGAAATATATGTAAAGTGCATGCAATATTTTGAGAAAAATCATTGAAGCCTTTAAAAAAAAAAAAAATTAGCGATAAACTAAAAAAATGCATTTAGTAAATTGATATTTCCGTAAGAGAAATTTCGACCAAAACTCATTGAATACATAAACGGAACATCGTGACTAAGCCATGTTGTAATGTTTTTGTTTACGGTCAAACAAATGCAGACGAGTTTTTCAAAATCACTTTTTCATGCTACGGCACCTCAAAACATTTGCATTTCCGGGTTAAAACCCCATATCGATAATCTGATTCGAATGAAATACTTTCTCTTACAGCAGTAAACGTGAAAGGTCAAAGTAAAAACAAAAGTCGACTATTTTGGTGAACAGCACTTATGGGTACCAGAAAACAATTCGATAAGTTAATTACAAAATGGCCATAATATTGCATCCGACTGCAAATTGCTAGTGTTTGATCGATGCACAACCATGGGAAATAGGAAATTATGCTTGCAGAAATTATGTCTTATTAGTGACGCAAATAGACATAAATTTACTCTCAGACATATTTTTTTGCCGTCTTGTAAGGTTTATCTTTGTTTGGCATCTTATTAATAGCACATTCTGTTGATTATTCATACTTAAGAAATTGTATAATTTGTATTCATTAATGTTTTATGCATGAGTTATTAGTGCAATAAGAACATATTTTTTTTATTGTTATTGCATGTTTATTTCAGGGCTGCAAATTGGCAAGATGTTGTTATATAAATAAACAAAATAAATATCAAATAAACAACTTGCACAATCTGACGATTCTTACGATTCAATAATTATATCTCAATCTTATAAATATTGAGTGGATTGTTAAAACTAGCTTGTTCTTTGCACATTAGACTCTAATTTTGAGAGACAGTTGAAATTTGGCTAGTTTCAAGGATTCTTTTTTCTCGTCTTAATCCACGCCTATATTAAAACCTACAGTTCATGAGGGACTTACACGTTAATAAACAAGAGACAAAGATCTTTGGGCCTCAGAGAAACCAGGGATTTGGGATTGTATGGGATTTTCATCAATGTCATAAGAACTCTTCTTAAATCTGGTAGGCGTAATAATGGTGTTACTTGAAATATGCTACCCAAATGCTTGCATGTCGTGGTTCAGTATCCTTTCAATAATTTATTGTTAGAGATACTGCATTTAGCCATTAACGCGGATTATCTGAGGTGAATTTATAGAACTCGCTAAAAATGAGATCGTGGCTTTAAGACGCTGAAGTGGGACATTTTTTTTTTTTGTTAAATATATTGCAAATCAGTATTTCTTTTAGTATTCCCCTTATCTTCTAATCAGAAAGTTTAGCATCTTAATTTGCCATATTATCTTAGTACTAAAATGGTAAAATGTAAGATGGGTAGAGGGAGTGGCTAGCAAATTAAGTGTCATGGATGGAGGCAGTAGCACATAATTACTTAATCAGGTTAATATAAATTTACTGGTATACCGACTCCAATTGGGAACTCCCCGTTTTACTAAATCACTCTACCAAACGTTCCCTCATGTGCCAGTATTGTAATCATTGTAAAGTAGCAATGGATGATAGTAAGCTAGAGGGTCGTCAGTAACCTTAAATTTTACAAATCGAGCAAATGGCTCTGCGTACGTACGTCACTTCCATGAAAAAAAAAGTACTTCAGTAAAAATCACGAATAATATTATCAAAAAGGCCATTAAGAGTATTCTCCTTCATTCACCCATTAGTTTAGAGCTGCAGTACGGCTTATTCAAAGCTTTTAGTGCAGTTTGGCTATCAGAGAATATCCTCTCTACTTTAACTTCTCCCGCCACTGTTCAATCATGCAGCAGCATTCATGATACCAATGATCTCAGCTTGGGAAACAGTTCCCTTACCTCCTAGGGCCACAGAACTTTCTTGGTTCAACATAATAATAGTCCTTGGGCTAGGACTTTAGGTCTTATTAATTTATTACAAAATATAGTACATTTTTTGCAAGTGCAGACTCTTCCTAATGCTAAGTGCCCACTTGAGACAAAGTCTCGAGATCAGTTTCAGGGAGTTGTCCATTTGAGATCACTTTCGGTCTCGAGACAGTTGTCTGAACTCGACAGTCACTGCAGTCTCGAGACCAGGAACATTTCGTGTCCACCTGAGAGTCAACTCGTAATCAGTTGTGATTGCAGTTTGTTTATTTTTACTTTTTCTTTCCTAATGGATTCGCGTCAGGCCATAGCTTTTATAATTGCGTATAAGATTGCGAAAAAGCGGAAAGTGGAAAGAGTAGTTTTTTTTTTTTTTAATAATTGTTTTTGGCGACTCGCCTGTACAATAGAGTTTGGTTACAAAATTATGTTCAGAGTAGTTTGTTTGTTTACGTATATAAACTTAAATCTGTGAGTGTAAAATCGAACAGAAGAAATTATGTTTTTTCTCAACTTTTGTTTTTTTTGTGTTTGTGTTTTATTTACAAAATAAACATTCAAATTCATAATGGTGGTTTTCTATTTTTTAACATGCACCTGTATTTGGCAAAATTTGGAATTAACTGAACATCATCGCTTGGAATTTACTTGATGAATCTCTCGGATACTTTGCGCCTTTTCATGTCCCATTTATATGCGCGCCTATTAGAAGGTCAAAAAAGTATTAACCAAAATACAAAAAAATGAAATAAAAATATACAATTTCGAAATAAAAATGAAAAATACACACAAGAATGAAATCAAATCTCCGAAAGCTGAGAAAAATGTGTTCCAACACTGACAGAATTCTGGAGACAGAGTCACGAGAGCAGGAATGAACATGTCCACTTGTGACAGTTACGTGAGCTTGTCTCCGAGACTGCTCTCAGGCTTCTATCCATTTGTGACAATAGTCTCGAGACTATTTTGTCTCAAGTAGACACTTAGCATAAATAAGATCGGACACAAGGAATGTTCTCTTTAAATTGTATTCAACTTATCTATTTAATTCTTTTTGGTTAATTTTGTGAAGAAAAAGAAGAAAAAAAACTATATTCACCTGAATTGTAACTGCCTTTTGGTAGCTTTTTGTATAACACCTAGATTTGATGACGTCTTATTACTATTATTATTATTATTATTACTGCCAGTCTCATAAGATTCATACTTAATGGATACTGGAACATATTCTGTGAATGTCTGTAACAAAAACACAAGATCATGCACATTTAATTGTATTTATACAAAAAAAATTAATATAATTTTTTTATCTTTATTTATATATAATTATAAAAAAATCAATGTTTTTTTCTCAATGGTATACATGGAATCGCATAACAAACCTGTTTAGTGTGTAATTTTTTTTTTTTTTTGAAGCTATTTATAAATGTACATAGTATGATTAAGAAAATTAAAATAATAATTATATGGATAATCATTAATTTATTGAATATGATAAAAAAGAAATAACTGAAATAGGATGGTATATAATGTTCATTTCAAAATATATGATTTAAAATAAACAAAAGTATAAATTAAAATAAAATTAAGAAAAGGTCAATTTTTTAATGATAAAACTAACAAAAAAAATAAAATAAAATAATTTTTAATTTATTTTTTCTCTGTATGATGTATGTTTTTTGCAAACAATGAACATGTTTTTTTTGTCCGTAAATACTACATAGACTCACCTGTTCGAATGCTGCTTGGAACAAATTGTCAGGAACAAGATTTCTGTAACAAAAATGGCCTCACCCAGTCTATTTGGAAGGACATCCTTCCATAAAAATTACAGTTTTTTGTATGACTTATATCTAATCTAGTGATTTTCCTTTTGAAATATTGAATTTTTTTTTCTTTTTTTTTAATTAATTAATTGTAAAACTTTAATTTTAGTTTTATTTATAGGTTAATAATTTGACTGCAGATTTTATTTAAATGAAATAGAAAATGAAAAATAATCTTGTTAAATTGAAAAAGAATAAATGAAAAAACTAAAAATGAAAAAAAACTAAAAATGAAATTATTCTTTTGTAATCTATGAAATTATGCTCTCAGATATTAAACCACTAGTTTTATTTATTATCCCTTTCTCTTACTGCTGCTGGTAAGAGGAAGTATTACGATCGTGTCAAAATAAATTGAGTTTTCACCGGAAATACATGTATGAGGTTCTTTGAGGTATGGTCAAAGTTTTACTCTGCTTGCAAAAAGTTCAAAATTGATATTCCGTTTGGATATCATCCGACAAAGGAGTTACCTGTCCAAATTACTTGCACCGGAAGTAATTCCCACTTTACTCAATGGATTATTTTTTCTGTTAGGTTTTTGCGGTTCAATGGATTATCTTTGAAGTTTTTATGCCTATTTTACACATCTCTAGATCTATCACTAATTTGCATCTTTGAACCATTTCTCTAGAAAAATTCATTTTAGAAAATTGTGGGTTAACGGTTAGTGTAACCCTTTAAAATGCACAGGTCTTTTACGAGTATAATGTTAATGATAATTTAATATATTGCTTAAAATTCCGAATATGAAGAAAAATCGATTGATCGTAAGAATGAATTTCCTGATTTTTTGTTTGTTTTGTTTTGTTACCTGCGATTTCGTATATAAAGTATAAATTTTAAATTTAAAAATTAAATTTGTATGAAATGAAGTTAAAAGAAATAAAATTAAATTTGGTATTCTAACTAATCATTTATAGACATATCACTAATATTTTTCCAAGAAAAATCATTTTTCGAGAATATCTGTGAAAAAGTAACATGGAAATTTCCTGAGCAATTTTTTTTTATTTCCGCGATTTCGTTGAAAATGACGTCAACGGTTTATTATTATTATTATTATTCAAGGAGGGGGAGGGGGGCAAAACCCTACGCTATCCAAAGCCTTCCTGGGCCCATATAGCTACCGCTAAAGAATAAGAACTACTGGGTCTGGAACAAAAGTTCAGGCCCAGGTTTTACCCATCTAAGTTTCACCACAGACCGAACAAATCGGACCAAAACCCTAAAAGGACACAGCTTAAGATCCTCTACCGATATCCTATGCCGGCCGAAGGTCCTAAACCTAATCTCCTCACAGCCCAAACAATCCATCATCAGATGCATCCTTCTCACAAACTCTACAAAAGGAGTCAGGCATGAGTCCCATTGTATGGAGATGTCTCCTCAAGCCACAATACCCAGTGACGAAGCCAACCAGATGCCTGAGAGGGGTCCGTGAAAGACATCGGATCCCGCTGCTCAAAGCTCCGTCCGGACCCCCAATGAGCATCTTAGACTGCCGACAACCCACTGAGGTCATCCACGTATGGAAGCCTGACAAACATGTGCCAGAAGACACACCAACAGCAGGTTCTGGACCAATGAAGGGGAAAAAAGCGCCTAATTTGGCAAACCTATCCACCTCCTCATTCCCAAAGATTCCCATATGACCTGGAACCCAGACCAGAAGCAAATCATTCAATGAAGAAAGATCTTCCAGTCTTTTAGAATATTCCAACACCAATCTGGAAGTGAAGACACATGAACTAAGCGCCTTCAACGCGCCTGGCTGTCCGAGCAGAAACAAACACCTTTTAAATTAGTGTTACGCATAAACCTCAGCCTGGAAAACGGTGGCCCACTCACCAAGAGGCACCACCAAATGGTCTCCCGTCTCAAAATAGACGGCAGACCCAGATCTACCATCCATCCTGGAACCATCCGTGTAGCATCGGAGATAATTCTCAGGAATCACACCAGACGGACCCAGGGTTAACCAATCTTCCCTAGAAGGCAACCTAACCCTGTAGGAATGACCAAAGACAAAAGTCTTCAAATTCCTATCAGAAGGAAAACCTGTAATGGGAATCCTTAAAAGCATCTCACGATAAATGGTAGAATGACCATATCGCTTACCCTGCCAAAAACCTGCCTGTTTAATTCTATAACAGGCTTTCATGGCCTGCTTTTTCACCTCCACAAAGAGAGATGGAAACCTAACAAAGTCTCCATAGATGCGGTCGGTGTAGTCCGAAACGCACCAGTCACCGCCAGACAAGCCAAGCGTTGGATATGTTCCAGCAGCTGTCTAGCGGATCATGTTTCAATGCGACGCCACCACACCAAAGCCGCATATACCAACCCAGGTTTAATGACCAAGCACTAAAACCAGAACATCATCTTGGGAGTGATCCCCCAGTTCTTACCTACAACTCTTCGATATTGCCAAAAGGAAATTACTGCCTTTTGATGCTGTGTCTTAACATGTTCCGACCAGTTCAATTTACTGTCGAGAACTACTCCAAGAAACTTCCTGATTTACTAACCTGTATGGAAGTGCCTAACAACCTGGGAGGTATAAAACCCACTATCTTCCTTCTATGAGTAAATAGAAATGCCTATTCTAGTAAACGTCAACGGTTTGCTAACTACTCTTATGAGAAGACCTATCAGTTTTATTTTTGAAACTTTTTTCCAAGAAAATTATTTTAGAAATTTTGAGGAAGCTGGGAGGGGGTCACGCTAGTTTCTAAAGTGCCAATCATCAGAGTGTAGGTTCTCCTGCCAGTTGTCGTGTCAGGACTATATGTATTGCAGTAAGAGAAAGTTGTGTGAGCTGTTTCACACCAGATTTATATGAATATTTTATAAATTCAAAATAATGTTCACAAAAATTTCACTATACAATTAAATCAACAAATTAATTAAAAATACAATATCACCTCTCATTTTATGCTATGTTTCACAATTTTTTTTTGTCTTTCATTCTATGCTATAAAATTGATAACAAGAACTCTTGCAGTGAAGTCATCAATGTATCTAATAATTTTTTTCTTGTCTCTCTTATTAATTGATTGCTAAAATAACTATTCTTTTTTTTTTTGTTATATGGCTATTAAAAAAATAAAAAATAAAAATAATTGTATTATAGTTTTGCACTAACCTGCCCATATCAAGAAAACCATCCAAAGGACGGATGGACTTAACATCCTGTGATTGTACAGTAGAATTATATTTCACGTGCGGGCTACCTGGATGTATACTCATCACTAATATTATACCTAGGATTACGTTTAACACTGATGTTGTAATAAAATATGTCATAGTTCTCATGGCTATTTTTCCATTTTTTGAAATATTCAATGTGGCTGTACCTAAAAAAATCAATAAAAAGAAATTGTTATTCTAATAGCAAATTTTATACAAGCGTTACTATATCAGTCTTAGCTCTATTACGTCTTAGCTGTAATTACGTTTGAATGAATTCATTTATTTCATAAAATTATATACATAATTGTATACATTATTTACAAAATATAGAGAGCAGCTAGTAAAATAGCTTTATTCTCCACTAAAAAGATTTAACTTGTTATATCATTGAGGGGAAAAAATGTACAAAAAACCCAACCCTAACAGACTGTAATTATATCTTAAAAACAACAAGAGATGCCAAACATATGTAGCACTATAATTCTTTTCAATGACTGCGTGTGTGTTCTGGAACTACTCTAAGGTAAAGTTGGAGAAAAAGGTTGGTCGATCCCAGCAAGAAGGCTTGTTTGATAGGTAGCGAAAAATCGGATGGATAGAAGGGTCCGATGGAAAGAATAAAATGAATAAATAAGAACAGATCTCCTGATCCCATTAAGACATGCTTGTTTGGCTGGTTGCAATAAACTACCTAGTTGGACAAAAAGATATAGCTAAGAGTAGAGTGGGTGCTTGGCAACAAACCACCCAATCCCAACGAGACAGTCTTGTTTGACGCCGACAAACTATCTGGTCGAATCGAAAGCATCAAATATAGAGTGGACAGATGGGGCAAACCAGCCAATCTCAAGGAGACAGGCTTGTTCGATATGGAGCGGCATGTTATCCGATCAGAACGGAGAAGAAGAGGTTAGTTTAGAATAATAAAAACGACTTAGAAAAGAATTTACCTAATTGGACAGAGATTCAGGGTAAGTGAGACACAAGAAGCGTCTTAACACTGCGAATCCTCGTTATATATAAAAATGGGGGGACCCCCACCTACGTGAACAAGGGGAATCACTTCAACATTGTATTGTACTACCATGGGATCTAATCAATATGCATCCATACCACTTCTAAATTTACGTTAGATCAACTGTGTTACAAATTTCTAGTTTAAAAAAAGAATTGTGAATTTTATCATTGTAGTAACTGCAGTATGAGAATTTCGTGTGAATGGGTGTGTTTGAGTGTTCCACATTAGATTTTTTTACTCAATATTTTCAGAAAAACGATCGCAAGCACAAAACAAATGGTAGTCTATTGGACAGAAGTATGGGAGCATGATGGATGAGACAGAAATTAATAGCACAGCACATTTAATTCTTGGCAACACAGACGTGAAATATAAGGCCTAGCGTTGTCATACAGCAATACAGGACCTTCTATAGAGGTTAGCACCAGATGTTTTTTGAACAGGTTTATGTTGATACTGGCCATAGTCCACCAAAACATCGGTAACAATTTCTAAGTACACAGGACGGGTGGCCATAATTGATTCATTTTTTTTTTCGTAAGCTATGATGCACTGCAAAACATCCGAGATTTCATAATCCTGCCTCATGACCTAAGTTATTTTTATCCACTCTATAGATGCTTCGAAACTGTCATAGTTCTAACATTAACAACTGTTACAAGTTCTTTGAACATCTAAAGAGAATCTGCTACAAATGGTCTTCAATTAACTTGGTTTCAAGCTTCTTATATAAATTCATCAAATATCCAAGTTTATACAAAGAAATTTTGGAATTCTTTTGTAAGCTAAGAAGCAGGATAGAAAACAAAACAAAGGTAAATAAGGGATATGAAAGTGGAGAGACATGAATTCCATGTAAACAAGACATAGATGAAGAAAAAGTAACTATCTTTTAATTTACTAATAATGCAAGGTTAAAGTACACATTGACATTTAAACATTGGGTTATACAACCCAATACGTTTAATAAAAATGAATTTTACTTACCCATAATAAGGCAGGAGATTACAAAAGGTAGTATCATCAGTTTCAATACTCTCATAAACAATTCCCCTGGATAAGAAATGAGTACAACAACATCTTGACTCGGGTTTAATGGCCTCACCACAAATCCTGTAACATTAAATGTTAAACGTAAAAGTTTATTCTACTGTTTTATTTTAAAATTAGATAATTTATTCATTATTAATTACAAAAGTCCAATAAAGTATTATATGATATGACAGGTATTTGCTCTGTGCTAGTCTATGTTATTACACTGTTCAACAAAAACATCCTGATGATGGGCGAACGCCCGAAACCGGTCGATGACCACAAAATGAAGCAGGCTACCACGGAAAATGTCTCTGATGCTTTCCAGCTCTGCGGAACCAACCACCACAACAACTATAATTAGAATGTTATGAGATATGAAGAAACAAGGCGTATATTGTATTCGTTTTATTTGTTTTGTAGGTCTTTTAGCTGGTAGCTGGTTCTCATCAGTCTCTTTTTCATTTAATCACAGCATAAAATAATTTTATAAATCTAAAAACTAAAGAACTTAATGAAGAGCAGTTTATATTGTTCTAAAGTAAGACAGAGCAATCCTCAAAGCGTTCAGCACTTGCAACACGCAAGTGATTTGATTTTCTTTTTCAGTGTGGCAGAGGAAGTACGATAGTATTTCATTTAGGTCTGATTTTTGAAACTGAGTTTTCTTTGGAAATACAGGTTTTGAGTAACCCTGAGAGCATGAAGAAAAAGTGGTTTTCTAGAAATTGGTTCTCTCTCTCAATGTGTGTGTGTCAGTTTGACAACATAATTAAAAAGCAAAAAATAGTAAAAAAATTCAACTTGGTATTTCGTTTAGACGCTATTTCGTTTGGACGGCTCAACAATCAGGTTCTGATCAAAATCAGTTAATCGTTATTATCATTTTTTTAATTTCGAGTGAAATCGGTTGAGCAGAAATGTGATTTTACTGAACGGATTATTTCGTTTATTAGGATCTTCTAGACAAAGCAAACATCTTAATGTAACGTTTTCGAAACTGTGGGGCGCGCCCACAGAAATATCTTTTTTAAGTACTAACAACTCTTTTAAGTCATACCTAGGTTTGATAAGATATGTGTAAGAAAAACAAGTCCACCCATCACACTAAAATAGTAATATGTTGTATTGAAGTGTTGTTTGTATTTTTTTAAGATTAATTTAAACGTGTTTGATTGATGTTCTTTTATAATAAATCTTTTCTGTTTCCGTTAAGAATATTCAAAATATATAATATTGTTTTGAAATCCATTAAATGAGTTGTAAGGATAGTATGTATAAGTTGACTGTAATGTTATGAGTTGTTTCGTTGTGTTGAAATGTTTGTTTAGCTGCATTTTTTAAAGATTATTTTAAATGTACATACTATATAGAAATTACACTCACTATAATAAATAAAGACTACATTTTTCTGTTTAGAACTTTACAAAATATTGTTTTGTCTGAGTCATTAAATTAATTGTAATATAGTATGTATTTATAAAATTAAACTGTAAAAAAAAATTTCAGGGGGCACAACAATTTTGTATGAAGAAGGGAAGTGGTTTGGAAACCATTGACTTGACTTGTGTATTAACACGTGTATAAAGTGTGGCTAAAATATTTATTTGAAACCATTTTTTTTTTTAAAGAATTGTTTTAAAAAGGAATTTGGAAATCAGAATAAATATTTAGCAAAAATAAGTAATGCATTGTGGTTCCCCATGTTATTGTATTTTAGATTAAAGCCTTGATAAAGGCAGAAAACTCTGCCAAAAAAATTGCCTTATTGAATGCTTCTTTCTTGACCGATCCTCACCAAATTTCTTCATAATATTTTGTAAAAACTGCAAATTCAATAAAAAAATTGCCAATTAAATGCTACTAAATGAAAGTCGTTTGAATGTCATCCTAACTTTTTTTTTAATAAATTTAATAATATATAAGCAGAAATAGAATAAAATTTCAATATATAATATTCCTAGTTATCCCTATTTAATATTTTACTAGAATAAAAAATTGACTGTACCAGTATTAAGTAGGTTGCAATTATTTATCTTATCTTATTGGATATTCCAAACACAGTGACTGGCCAACTGTGATACAAGTTATTTTCCACTAATCGATTTTATTTTTTTAACATTTATTTCTATCTATTGCAAATTGTATATATTTTTTTTTTTGCTATAATCGTAAAGATTTAATAGATAAATGCATCAGTGGTACCATCACTGTTTGCATTAAAATGAAACATGCTCGATTTTCACTTACTACAATTCTGTAAAATCAAAATTTCGAGAAACCGATTTTCCCCATACTTCAAATTCCAGCGATGTATTAAATAATATATTTTTATACATTTATTAGATGTTTCAAATAAAATTGCTAGGCGAATAAATGTGTAGTTAATAATATGAGAAGTTTAAAAAAATTAGTACCATACTTTTTCAAGAAAATCTCGAAGAAACTGAAAAAATGCTGTAAAATCGCATATCTCGTTGATGGATTTTTACCAAAACATTCGTGTCGGATGCGATAGATGTTCGTACTAAATGGAATATCTAGTTTGAGCTTTCTGTGTTCCCCCACCCAATTTCTGAGATATTTTGTTCATCCACACTTTCTCAAAGAGACCATTTGTTAGTAACATTTTTACTTTTTGAAACTCTTGGTAAAAAGAGGAAGTATAGCGATCAAGGCCAAATTTAGTGAACGGAAATACATGTTCCTGATGTCCCATATGTACATGAAAAAAGCTTTTTAATGAATGCGTCTTTATGTGTGAAAGAAATATCTCAAAAACAAACAACAAAATCGCGGGAATTTCAAACTTAATATTCCGTTTAGATATTAACACCGCATCTGATACAAAGATTTCCGGGCAAAATCCATAAACCGAAAGTGCAATTTTATTATATATATATATATATATATAACCTCTTGTAAAATAACCTAACAGGCACTTGATGTCTCGGGAAAATAGATTTTGTTGATGGAGTTCTGGGACAATAGTAGCTTTAAGCATTCCTCTAATGTAGTAGCAAGTACTATTTAATACACTGCGTGATTGAAAAACCTATATAATATTAATATTCATCTACAAGTATTGATAGAATTTCAAATTTGAATAATATTGATTAACCGGAAGTGCGTCAATACAGAATAAGTTAGTTTTGGCAGTTTGGCTGAATTTATAGTATTAAATTTTAAATGTTACGTGTATGGGCTTAGTTCAACGTTATTGACGCTCTTTTCTCGACGTTTACCTGCCTCAGGTAGACGTTCCCGTCCACTAACTTCCTGTTTGTTAGAGGAAATGAGTAAAATTGAAGTTTAAACAAAATTGAAATTTTATATATATATAATTGTATTACCAGCAATAGAGAATGTCGTGTGAATGTGTTTCACACCAGATTTTTCTTTCCACCAGATCAGTTTTTCCGGTGAAAGCTCAATTTCGAAAATTAGAGATAATAGCAGTACTTACTTTTAAAGCAGTAAGAGAAAGTAAGAACTTTATCTTTTTGGGGAGGGGAAGGGAGAAACCTGTTGAATAGACTAAATCACTACATATTAAGGATAATGAAATATTGAATAATTCCACTTTATTAATTATTTTCTATTAAAGATAATTTAACTTATTGTATTAGTTTTTCCAGAGAAATTACTCTAGTGGAAATATTTCATTTTACTGCTGATTAAGAGTACAGTTACGAGAATTACACCCAATGAGTCAGCCACTTTTCTAGTCCTAAGTTTTCTATGAAAATAACATTGCACGCGATGATTATTAAATAGAAATAACACTTCAATAATATGTTTCTTTTAAATGAATCATAATTTTTACTATTCAAATTAGTAAAAAAAAAAAAATCTGGTGTGTGAAACACCCACACAACTTTCTCTTACTGTAGTTTACAAAATTGTAATTGACATATTTTAAAGTAAGTACATTTAATTATAAAACAAAATTTGGAATTATTTCGAAAAAAAATTGCCTCTGCTTTTGAAGATTCACCGGCTCATTATCATATTTTAGAGAACAATTCATAATTATGGCCGCAGTTATGAGTCATTACAGCTGAGAATGATGAGATTAATCTGAATACACAGATTTAATCAAAGGATATTACTGAGAACTTAAAGGATTTGAATATGAATTTTAAAAGAATGGAAATTTCGGGTTTTCAATGCTAAATCCAGGGTATATGAATGATTTTACTTTCTCTCGCAAAACTCTTTCGTCCTTATTAAACACTCTTTCAGTCTAGGGGACTTCTAAAGCGTATATTTCCTAGAGAAACTTACGGAAAATTACACACATGAATACTTGATGTAGCGGAAAATGAAAGCAAAAACAATCGATAGATTTTCTACTATAATACAATCTGATGCCAGTAGAATACGTCATTGTTGGTATTGATTATTTTAATTAAATTTTAATTGGTTATAATTCACTTGGTAGCAATCAATAAAATAAAAATCAAATTGAAGAGTTTTCAAAACAATTCAAAGTCCCTAAAGAATTCTACAATCATGATTACCAAAATTTTAAATTCTTAGAATAAAAATGAGCAAAGATGTTGAGGAAATAAAATTATTTATCTACTTTAAAAGTGAATCAAAATCGAAAGTTGAAATTAGAGATATAGGGGAAATAAATTAAGAGATTTATATGCTGAAATGATGAATATAAAGCTACAATTGCGCTTCTAGCGGCCAAAAAGTACTACTCAGCTTCTCTACAAAAAGTATAAATTGTAGAGAAATTACATTATTTTAAATGAACGACAAAGAAACTCATTAAATTATAATGGTATGATATATATAATTTTTTTTTTTTTAATTGATATTTACACCTGTTATAAGCTTAACAATAATAAATTTAATTGTGGACTATTCATAGAAACAGGAGCGGAGAAGTCACTCAGTAGTGAAACTCCGAGTTATTCAGTAATTAGATCACGAGGCCACTGACGTTTTAGTCTTCTTGTTGAATTTATAGGGTTAGTTAGGGATACAAGTTCACGGACGAGATGATTGACATGAGATGATAAACTGTTGTGAAATCTGTTGTAACGGAATAGGATTTCTTGACGGACGTATGGTATATTTAAGTCTGTGTGGATTGTATGATTGGAGGCAAAGAAAGGAGCTGAAACGATTTTGCGAAGGATTTTGGATTGGAGTGTTTGGATACGATTATAATAAATTAGAACGTTTGGTTGAACCCCACAGTTCTGCGCCGTAAGTCCAAATAGGTTTAAGTATGACTTTGTAGATTAGAAGTTTGCACACACATACACATGCTTTTTCCTGCCAATTGTACCTTACGGCCAAAGAAATACATCTCTAATGTGGGGGCCAGTTCGAGCAAGATCTGTAATTAATGAGGAGTAAAGTTTATAATAAAATAGTACTTTTCTTCTTATTCAATCAAAAAACCATTATATCATTTTGAAATTTCTTATAGGAATCATGATTTCATTCATAACTTGTAAACTATCGCTCAAAGAAAAAAACCGTTCAAGTAAATTTTTCTTACAAAAAATAGAGGAATCTATTTCTTAAATAAAAACCACTCCTCCCCATTTGAAAAAATGAAGTTGGTGCCTGTATCTCGCTTCTCGAAACACCAAAACAAATTTGCAAATTAAATTTGGATTTCTAACAAAAAACTACGGGACACGTAATTTTTAGTTTTTTTCTAGCTATCTTAGTTTCTGAGAAAAAGTCGTTATCCATATACCTTGGGACACCCTGTATATTAATATTTTGGGTTTTCTGGGTTAGCAACAACCAAACTTTCCTGTAAAGTACTATTCAGTATAATGTATGGTTTTGTCCATGTAAAATAATCGGAATTACGACTTTGTAACAGTAGATAGAGATTGTCGTGTGAATAATTCACACCAGATTTTGTAGCGAATTGACTCGTCGCCCTATCTCTCTCTATTCCCACTTTTCCGACTCCTAGTGGATGTGTATGGTACAATTTTGAAGAATTTTTTTTTCAGTTTCGGCGATTCTCTTGAAATCCAATCTTTCTTTTTTTAATGTACACATAATTATATATTTTAGGCCAATCGCTTGTATTCGAAAGATTTTTCTGGAAAAACTGGGAATTTACGACCTTCTCAACAAGCTCCAACTCAATTTCATTTAATAAAATCAGTTTTATTAACCACCAAGTTAACCATAATTTTCAGAGCTTAAATAACTTTGGAGCTTTAAAACACTTTCCATTTATTTATGGGTTGCTGAGTTTGGTTACAAGGCTGAGTTTACTAAATTTCTTTTACTTCGAAATCCTATTTATAATGATATGATTGTTAAAAATAGATTTTACTATTAAACTATATAAAGTTAAAATAATAACGAATAAATTCAATAAATTTTATGAAAAAATAAATAAACTACATTATTAATGGCTGATAATCAAATTGATGCTAATAATCAAATTATTTGGATTAGAGGCATTTTGATTTTTTTGTTTTTCTAAAGATTATAATCACCATTAATATTTTATTAATAGTAATAAACATACTACTTACTATTCAATGTCAATATGGAAGAGTTATTTGAACACAGTAAGAGCCAACAAGAAATATTATATGACATGTTGTTTAAGGGACGACAACACATAATTGGCCTTAACAAATCTCTTTAACCAATTTGTGGACATACAGAAGACAATAGTGGCCATGGCTCTTCCCGTCTTGGATTTGTAAACACATATCGTGTTCTAGTTATCAATCCCACAATATGTTTATATTCAGATTCACGTAAGAAAAAAAAAGAAGAATTTTACGAAGGAGTTTACTTAGTCCTGTTTTTTCCTGTGTTGCAAAACGTAAATGAATACAACAGGAAGTCTTTGTTTGGACATTATTTTTTTCTTTAAAGTTATTCAATCCTTTTAACCCAAGAGCCCATTTGTTTACTAAATTAGATCGTAAAATAATCTTTGTGGCTTTAGAAATAATTTCTGCACGTATTATTCCTATTTGTATTCATAAGTAAATCTAATTCAAGATATTATAGAACTTACCTAACACTTATTTAATTCACCTATTTGAAAGATCTCTTGGTTTCATAATAAAAGCATAGTTTTTAATCAGGAAGAGCTCTTTAACTCTTTATTTCTACACTTGCACGAATTACAGAAAACAATGGTAAACAAAAACTTACAAGGCTGAGTTTGCTAAATTTCTTTAGCTTCACAAATTTCTTGCTAATCAACGAATAATTGTTAATAACATTATCTGATTCCTTACCCAGAAATACAAAAAATGACAACCATTTGTAATCCATCAGAAATTTTTCAATAATATATACACTCTTTTCGAATAATATGAAAATATCCATGTAATCCAAATATTCTGAGAAATTAACACTACTTTGTGTTAGAACCAAGAATAAATCACATGGTTTTTCAACTTAACACAAAAGTACATGTACAGGTTACACTTTTCTGTACCCTCCTGCGAACAGCTTCATTCGTACTCCCGCTCATCAACACGCACAATGCCAAATACCCTAATATCGATCTCACTCAACTCTATCTTTTTTCTAACAATTTTAATCTTGAACATATCGTTATATAAAAATCTTTTTCCTAAAAAACTAAAGGTTCGGCCGCTATTAGACTAGGCCACTGGTGGCGTAATCTGGTGGCGCAACTAGTGGAACCAACGTATGAAAATCGTAAAAATTAAACTGCCCACTGTAAAAAGAAATACGGGTTGGTGTTGAGAAAATTGCATCTTACGAAAGTTTGCTTTTAGTTGCTCTTTTATTAAAACAGACGAGGATGAGAAAGAGTCGGAAAATTTATATACATCCAATATTAGCTTCAAGGGAAGACAAAGAATTATATTATACGTTGTTTCATGAACTTTGTGCTGATGAAGTTAAATTTTTTCGGTACTTTTGCGTATAAGGTCTTTCGAGCTCCTGAATTAAATAAAAGAAGACATGCGTATTGATACAAAAATGAGATGTATTCCACCTAAAGAAAAACTTTTTATTATCATCTATTTCACTGTTTCCATCTTCGCATTTTTTCTTGTCACTGCCATCGTTATCTGTTTCTATTTCATTAAAATACGCAAACAATGCACTAAACAGAACATAAAAGGCTCTATTACGTCAGTTGATACACGAGCAATGCTGGTGGTGGCGCAACTGGTTGCTTAGTCTAATATTCTACACACGAATTAACGCCCCGGCTAGTGGCGTCACCAGAAAATGTTGCCCGAGCGGTTGTCGAGGTTGTCCACCAGCCCGGCAACAATTTTTGGTAGCGCCACTTGACACCACTTTTTGGTAGTCTAATAGGTTTCATTAACTTTAATATCTCAAGACGTGCTAAGCCACAGGTTGATCAACTTGGTTACGCCACCAATGGCCTAGTCTAATAGTGGCCTTAGACCTCCTTTTGTTAGATTGGTTTTTGATAAGTTTTGCCACCACCGTAACACTTACTATCTTGGGATCATTAATTCGATTTCTCCTTAAAAAAAAAAAAAAAATCTGGTGTGAAACACTCACACTACTTTGTTTTACTACTGTTAATAAAATTGTATATAAAATGGCCAAGTTTCTTTAAACTTCCATCTTTGCTCATTTGTCCTAAAATGTATATAGATATAGTGGGAGGGAGGACAAGTATTAACCTATCAAATCCAAGCAGGTACGGTCGTGTAGAGCTCGCCAATTACAATGAACCAACCTCCCCTATATTTGAAATTTAATGTCACAAAAAAAACAGAACCAAAATATTTTTTTTTTGCACAAAATGATTTATAAAAACAGTGATAAATTTATATCTGTGCAGTTAGCGTTCAAGATAAACGTTATAGTTAGTGGTTTTCGAGAAAATTCCATAAAACTAAAAAACTAATTCTGTAAAGTTGTACTTCCGGTTAGCAGATTCACTTCAAAATTGGAATACCAGCAATGCTTCTAGTGTATATTAAATATTATACAAGTGATAGAATCATATAGTGAATTGAGATAGTACTTTTGGGGAAAGCTTTAGTTACTGTTCCCCCCAAAAAATCTATTTTCTCAGGAAAATGTTTCAAATAAAAGTGGTAGGTATTTATGTATATAGATAGAATACGTGGTTTGAAGAAAATAGTTCAAGCCTTTTTCGAGAAACGCGACTGGATTTGCCTAAAACCGTCGTGTCAGATGTGGTATTAGTACTTAGTAGGAATTCCATGTTAAGATATTTTCTCAGACACACGACCATTAGCAAAAACGCCCTTTTTCGTACTCAAGAGCTCTCAAAACTGTACCTCCGATGAAAATTGAGTTCCAACATTCAAAAAGTTCTATTATTTGCTACCTGGTGGCGCCCAATGTGTGGACGATATAGCTGCCGCCATCAAAAGTAGGCTATCTCTGTTGGTTATTAGACGAAACATCTAAAGAGTAGGTACAAACTTCGTGTGATTGGCCCAATTCATTTTTCATGTTTATATCATACGTTTCGCGATGTTATTTCGCGATTTTCTCGAAAGCAACACCATCGATTTTCTGTAAATTTCCTATACTATCTACACATCTAAACGCCAATCACTTTTATTTGAAACATCTGTCCAGGAAATGTTATATTTTGAGATGTTCTAGGGGAGCTGCATCATTAGTTTCCTTTGAAGTATCACTTAGTACAACGTATGATTGAATATGTTTTTTTTTTTTTGCCTTTTTTGACTAAACTCAAAATGGAATACCTCAGTAAATATTCATCGGATTTTTCTCGTTCAATAACCATTTTCCATTGAATATTCCATATGGTCCAATTTGAAGTAAGAAAGTTGGTTTAGAAATCTCTTAAAACTTTAAAAAAATAATTGATCACATATTCTGAATACTTGAAAAAATTAAGCAGAGGATCATTTGGAATGTATATTTCAATGTGGCGTACTTTCCAAGACATGCGAATGGTTATGTTAAAATTGTCTCCCTGTATACCAACATGCATTCACTAAAAACGCTTTTCTCTCAATTTTTAAACTTTGACACGATCACAAATATACCTCTTAACAGTAATAAGAGAAAGTAAAAACATAATATCAATGAAAAAACAAGGATCAGAAAATTCTTCTAGTTTTATCTTCAAATAAAAGATTTGCAATGTTTTCCATCCAACTATAAATATTATCTAAACGAAGCTAACGAGAGGCCGAAGATCGATAGGGGAACTGTGACCTTCCGTTCGATCTTCCAGTTCAATGAACTGCATCAATCACTGTCCCCCATCATCTTGACTAATATTACTACTATTCAGATTACTTTCTCCTAGTTTCTTTTCTTTTTTTGCAGTCTAATTCACTGCTTCATATCGATTGTATGTTTTTCATTGACTGTCTTTTCTTGATGTTTTTACACAAGTCCATTGGTAAACGTCTATCACTTTGTAATACTCCTATCTTTATTTTTATTAATACTCCTATCTACATTAAAAGTCTGTAATAATGAAATAATTCGGTTTTTGTAATTTCTGGAAAATTCGTTACACTTTTGGATTTCCTCATTAAGTATTATAGTTCGAAACAGCACGGTACTAATAAGTGTACAGTATTTAGGAGAATTCAATATTTTTTAAAAAACAGAATGATTTCAATTGTTTCATTGACACGATACGTGGACGATTTATTCCTCATATTGCAAAACGACATAGACGTAGACAAAATAGTACAGTACCTTAACAACATAAACAAGAAAATAAAATTCACATACGAAAAAGAAACGAACAACACCCTCAACTTCTTGGACATGAAACTCACAAGAACCGACCATAAAATAGAGTACGGAATATACAGAAAAGCAACTACATCGGATGCTATCATACCGCACAATTCCAACCACCCCACCCAACACAAACTAGCTGCACTTAGACACCTAACGAACAGACTTAAATACACACCCCTCACACCCGCGAACCACACACAAGAATTGCAGACAATCTACAAAATAGCTGAAAACAATGGGTACAATACAAACATCGTTAATAAACTCCTCAAAAACGAACCACACCACCGAAATAGGACTGACAAAAAAACAGCAGACAAATTCGCCACATTCACATATATTGGAAG
Organism: Triatoma infestans; assembly: GCA_011037195.1. NCBI lineage: Eukaryota > Metazoa > Arthropoda > Insecta > Hemiptera > Reduviidae > Triatoma > Triatoma infestans. The sequence continues at coordinate 159,108 of JAAEAF010000376.1, forward strand.
CCACACGTACAAACTCACAAATTTTTTCAAAAAACTGGGCATTAAGACATCCTTCCGGACAAACAACAAATTAGGCAAAAAACTCCGCACTCTACCGAGTTCACTGACGTGTATGACAGCAGTGGGGTCTACGAGTTGAAGTGCCCGGACTGTGACAACATTTACGTGGGGCAGACCGGCAGAAAAATCAAGGAACGATTTACCGAACACATCAGATCATACAAATACGACAAAGTTGACTCAAATTACGCCAATCACCTAAAAACTAACAAACACAAACCCGATGACATAACGACCACGATGAAACTAATACACTGTGGCCACAAAGGACGACGACTTGACATAGTAGAACAACTCGAAATATATAAACGAAAAACACAAAACTTAATAAATGAACAGACAAAATTTGCTAGTGAACCATTATTCAGAACACTCTTCCCACAATAGCAACAGAAACACAATTACACACGCAACAAATAGTACTTAAATAGATTTTAAGGTTAGGTTTAGTTTTAAATCTACTATGTACATATAACTTTACTAGTATATATATATAAATAATAAAAAAAAAAAAAAAAAATGCGTATTTGGATGATGTATGTGAGTGATGATGTGACATGGTTTGTGGGATGCATAATAAAAAACTTAATTATATAAGAAAACATAATTAGGTATACATGCTTGCGAGGATGTGAGGGTTGCGTGAAAAAGTGAAAGAATGACTGGAATTTCTTAATTCTTTGAAACTGGATAAACTTAACTTAATTTTATAAAAAAATCGTTAATTTTAAACGAATGAATGAATTTTAAATGTTAGTTTAATCGTTGTTTAATTTTATTTAGATTTATTTTGTGTATCTTATTTTTTATTTTTGTATATTCTTAATATTTTGGTTAGTTAATTGTGAAATAAGTCTCCCTCCAACAACAGAGTTTAAAGATTAGACCCCCGCGTCCACTGTAAGAAAAGAATTTGCCATTTAACAACCCAAACACGTGTTTTCCCACCCATCTGGCCACATCCCTTTACCTAGTTTAAGAGTTTAGTATTTAAAAAACACCTCAGTTAGTGTGAAGCTAAGTCTCTGTACGCATCTTCACACTAACATTGTCTGAAGAACGCATCCTGAAGATGGGCGAACGCCCGAAACCGGTCGATGACCACAAAATGAAGCAGGCTACCACGGAAAATGTCTCTGACGATTATAGATAGTTCGATAGTAATTTTTATCTATAGCAGCGTCGATTTGGTAAAATCTATTGCATAACTCACCTTGCACACAAACACTCAACAATTATCTATTGCTTTTACAAGTCAGTTAATGTGTTTTTTGACAACAGATGTATTTCATAAAAAAAAATATAAGAAATTAGCACCCTGAAACAACTAAGAAGAAATAAGAGGTTAATTTAATGAATGGATTAGATGTGACAAGATGTGACGATAATACCTTTTATATAACGTTTACAAAAGGAAATGAAAAATATATAAAGTCAACGCTTTCACTTCTTACCAATCAAGGCACTCTAATCCGTTGTTGAAGGTAGTGAACTGGCCAGTTCTTCCGGCATATTCTGCCCTAAAAAAACGAACAACACTTACAGTGATATCCCTGGGCTACCATACGTGCTCACCCACGCTCTAGGGCTTGCAAATGATTTGGCTGAAGTACCTTGGATTTGCCTAACCGCAGGCAAATATGTAGAGGGGGTAATGACTTTAGAGTCAAATTTACTGCGAGAGAGAAAGAGCTACAATTTGCTTGTGGCCCACTATACCCACGTTATCGCTTACATCATCTACTCTCTGCAGCCCGATGTGAATTGAGTGAATGTTGGAGATATCGGTGAAGTGTTGGTTGGGCTATTAGATTGAGATACCAGCAAAGGCACCAAGCAAAAGTGAATTATCCACTCGCTCCAAGGAGGCAGGAAAATTCTAAATCCTTTGTACACATTGTAGTATGATTTTTGTGGGTTAAAAATTAGAGAATGAACTTGATACAGACTTTCACTATACGCTGAACTTACAGAATAAGACATGCGCCCATACGTAATCTAAAACGTCACAGGAGGCGTAGCAGTACCTCCTACCCTCAACTGCCTAAACATTACACCCTAGGGAAGTGAAGACCCGCCTAATTGCTCTTGGCAGAACGAAAGAGGGGATAGGCTCGACCATCATAAAAGCGAGAGAGTTTTGTACTAGAAAAGAGTGTTTCTTTAATTTTCAAAAATGCAACATCTCTACCAGCCTAATCTGACACGCCGTTCTGTTCTATTTGCCTATTTAATTGTAAAGTCCTTGCAGTATCTTTTCCTTTAATTAACATATCAATGAAGCGTGGGTGTAATTCCATTCTCTAACTCAATCAAACAAAAATCCCGCTACAACACACTTCACTTCCAAATAAAATAACGATTTGATGTTTGATTTAGTATAATCGTTGCGTTGCGAAATCGATCACTGACTAAGTTTTGTTTATAAATATTTTTATATTTTGTTTAAGCTTTGCTTTAACTATTTGTTTTTTTTTAACTATTTTATTAATTTATGTAACTACATTAAACTAAACAGAAACAAATTAATTTTTATTAAACAAAATGATAAAGTTTAAAAACCATCATTTTATATTCTGTGAGGGTTTGCTATTAAACCAAGGACACCCGATCCTAAAGGTCTATTGTGGCCCAACCACAATTTTACATTAAATTAAATTTTCATTTTTTAATATAGCAAATTACAAACAGAATATACTACCAAAATTTGCAACTGTACTCTTGACAAGAGATTGCTGACTATAGACTATTTTGTCTTATATACCATGCTAAGAGCAGAACAGAACATGGAAGTCCCAACATTTCTACCTATTTCTAGCAAGTTTCCACATAGTTGTTTTTGTTTCTATTTACTTCTAGAATGTTCTAGAAAGTTGTAAATTGTCCCAAAATTCTTTTCATTAAATTTTATGAAATACATGAATTTAAATCTAGATAATATAAAAACACTTTATGCACACAACACCCTATGTTCGTCTTAACTAACGTGGTATTTAGTAATGTTTTAGTTTCACAAGTATACTTACTTTAATGTAAAACTAATTTGTCACTTTAAGTCCCTATAAACTTTAAAATAAATAATACATCAATAATAAAAACAATCTCTCGGAAGAGTTCTTACTTTTCACATATTCATTAAATAATATTGATGAACATCAAACTTGACCACACGTCAAATTTTAACATTAATTTAAAAAAAAATTATATTTTATTTTGTTCAAACTGGGTTAAATTTTAGGATGGGACTTATGAATTCTTAATTAACTATTTCTTTTTTACGTCAAGAGCCATAATTCAATTTGTCTTATTGCTTAGAATTACAAAATAAAATAGAATTCCTTAGATTATAATAGCCAATTTATTGAATATTTAAACATAAATTTTAAAAAGGTAGCTATACATTTTTTATACAAAAAATTACTTCAATTAAAAAAAAAAAACTTCTGTCTCTCTGTCCGATATCAAAAGTAAACTTAATTTAATTAATAAAATGTTGACATTTTTAACTTTATTAAAATGTTTATATTGTGAAAAACAAGTTAAGTAAAAATTGGGGCAATTAAGTGTAATAAGATTTATTATTATAATTAGAAATACTATGGATATAAATACCATTATAAATTACTGTTAAAATAAGAAACGAGTTCTAATTAATAATAAATTTATATTAAAATATTCATGCTAATAAATTTTACAAAGTTTAAATTTAATTAATTTTAAGCAAATATTTTTAATTAATTTTGTGTTGACTTTAATAGTGCAGTGCTCTGATATTGACGCAAAGTGAAAACACACACACTATATATGTATATATACAGGCGCCATGGTAAGCAGGGTAGTTAGATACGTGGACCGCCTATGTAAGTTGAGATATACTATGATTCTGGGATCGATCCCTGATCTTGGCCTTGGATTTTATTTGATGTATTAATATGAGATATAGATGGTAAAGTATGTTTGCTAACCGCCTCCGTCCATGGCAGATCGATAGTTGAACGTAAAGTCCTTCTGAAGAATTGACATCAGTTTACTTTGACTTAATTTTATTTAGATGTTACACATATAAATTCAGGTGGTAAAGGATCGTACTTGTATGCTCGCTTATAGAAATCTATATTCCTACCTGTAAAAAATATATTGTAAAACATAGGCAACGCCTCTATCAATCCCTATCAAAACTTCAAATCTAATTAATAGAAAAATATCTCAATCAAATAGAGACATCTATAAACATTGTAAAAGAAGTTGGCTGCCCAATAATAATTGGGCTCTACCAATTCTATATTGTACCAATGATGTCCCGATTTTAAGGTCATTAACTTTTCAAAACCAATGATGTCCTGATTTTAACGGTCATTAACTTTTCAAAGTCATTATTATTAAGACTAGTTCGAATTTAAGTCAACAATTTTGCAACCAACAGTGGTCCTAGCAAAACTTCTAATCTTGCAAAACGAAAATATATTCACTATTTTATTTTAATATCAATTGATGGGGCGTTTGGAGGTAAACAAAGGAGGATCCTAAAGGAAGTAACAATGAGAAGACAAAGATAACTAAAGAGGAAATTACATTCAAAGATGTGTGGGTGGGTATATCTTGAAGTCGGGAGTAACGTATATATTTTTACTTAAAAAAGTCGAATGAGAGATGATCATAGGGGAAGAATTCTAAAGAATATGATTTGAATGCTCTGATCAAAGTTAATTTAAATCCCTTTAGGCGATCTTCCTAATTATCTTTTAACAACTTCGTCCAACGCAATTCCGTCTCCCACCCATTGCAGCAACTTTGATGGTCATCCCCTCCATTTTTAACTTCTAAGTTTCTTAACTTTATTTCACTTTTCTTTTTTACTCTTCTTTGTAAGGATAGTATATTTTTTCTCCAACTCTTTTGATCTTTAAAAGGAGAAAAAGCTCCAAAAAAATCGTAACATAAACCCTATTTTGCATTTTAAAACAACAAGCTTTGGGGTTAATCATCCGACCGAATTTCTAGTAACGCCAAACTTTTAACATGAACCTCTTCAATGAGGAAACATGAAACGAAAGTTCTAATTTATTTACTTATTCTTTACAGTAATAACACTCACTTAGAACATAAACTTGCAGTCAAATACAAAGACAATATAAAAGTACATATAAGTATATATAAAAGTATATATATATACACACTTAATTATATACTACTAATAATTATATATATATATATATGTTAGTACATGTAAATGTATATCTAAGCGATACAAATATGTTGAACATAACTTTTAGTAATATAAATTAACTCCTCATGTGGCACAATAAGCCCTGTTGGCTGCAGTGCCGGGTTATAGCCTACCCGACGTTGGATGATAATAACTCCTCTTCAGAGGGAATAAAATTATCAACTTCTTCAGCAACGAGTGATTAAGTTTCTGTTGGCTGAATGATTGGAAGCTGATGCTGGTAATGCGAATATCGGAGTCCGTCTCAGGAAGGCTTGCTAATAGTTCAGGGCAATCTATTTCACCATTAAGCAGTTTGAATATAAATACGAGGTCTTCCCGGCATCGTCTATCTTCCAACGATTCCAATAAAATGTCATCTGTTAACCTTCCATTTCTCCACACGGGGTAAACGTTTTGAGGTTCTAATGGAAAAAACAAATGTTATTAACGAATAGTCAATATTGAATATACCCTTTAAGTATCGCTAGAGGTTGCAACATGATTCAGATAAAATCAGTAAACCAGAACGGCGATTTCATTAAAGTGTGTCTACTGAGTTTTTGGGGATTTTCTGGAAAACGGCTCAAACAATTTTGTTCAATTTTGGAATACTAATTAAATTTTTATTTGGAATACATTTGGGGGTAAAAATGGTGTTAGAGGATTTATGATGTTAAGCTCCATAATACCAAAGATCATTTCGTTGAGTCAGTTTTTCTTGTTGTTTCTCGAAATGGCCTCAACGATATTCTTTAAACTTATCTACAACACGTGAATGCTTTTCATTTGTATAAAAAGTATTTTTTCCAGGAAACTTGATTTTTTGGGGATTCCGGGGGAGCAGCAACGTTAATTGCTTCTCAATGGTCCAGTATAATATTTGGTTCAGCCACCTATATTAGAAACATTGCTACAATTCTAAATTTGAAGAAGAGCAGATAACCGGAAGTGTTACTTTATAGAATTGGTTGTGAGTCTTTGAGAATGACATCGAAAATGATTTTCTCTAGTTTTGGAATGCCACCACCCTGCACAGATATCAACTATCACTTTCATTTGAAACATAGTTCTGGAAAAATGTATTTAAAATTTCTGAGAACTTTTAAGTTGAATTTCAAATGTTGTTCAGTGTTATTGTTATTGTCTACTGGACTTCTAATACTACCTGTCACTGCGTCAATGTGTACCTCCACCATTTCTATTGGTAAAAATTTCAAGGTAAAATAAGTTAGTCAATTATATACTTATATTTACTATGTAATAGAATCAAGGGTTTTGTTGAGTAAATTCGTCCAACTGTAGCAATCAGGCGCACTAAAAACAACGCATTACCCTCTCTATCTTGTCATTGCAGTGTATGGGCAAAAGCCAGTAGCTAGAAGCCTCCACCAGGATCTAGGAAAAATGGGAATGAAATGGCGGCAATCTGAGAGCTACAGCAAGTTGCAAGATCAATCCAGAATGCTTAAACATGAAGAGCTAAATTAACACTTGAAGAGGTCTAAACACTTTATCAGCTAGAAGAAAACAGCTAGTTAAGCATTCAAGTGCAAGTCGTCAATACAAGTTTCAAACGTCGTCAATACAAGAGTTATTCAAACGGCCTGAAAAAAAGCACTCAAAAGTGCCCAAAGCACTTTTACAGTCCAGAAAGTTTTCACCAAGCTAGTCAGTCACATTATCTAATCGGCTAATAGATCAATCACTGGTTCTAGCTAAGCCACATCTCTTTCAAACGACACAAATCAGCCAATGATCAAATTCTATGTTCATCACCAGCATCATCACTCGTCGTTCGGTCATTCTGTCCTTAATGCACTCTTTTCTTCTCAGAAAGTTTGTAAATAATAATAATAATAATAATGTATTTATGCAAAAATTTTACATGTTACATGGGTTTGGTACAGAAATAAACAGCATTTACTTGTTTTATCCAATTAAAGAACAGAACAGCTACAGATTATACATAATCTAAACAGAACTATACATAATTCAATAGAATGACATGGAAATACCCTCATTCATTTAAGATAAAAGATCTTAGCTTTAATATTTGTGTGATATAATAGAAAAGGTTATTGGCTAAATAGGTATTATCAGGTTGCAGCAGATTAATCATTATTTGATCGAAAGGGGTACTCTGAGAGATATAATTGGCGAGGTAGTGACAGCGATCAGGTTTATAAATAGGACATCTAAAAAGAATATGAGCCAAAGTTTCCATTTCTTTCATATTACATATTGTACAAATTTCCTGTGTATTGATAATATATTTGTTACCATCGGAATACAGTTTAATATTTTGCTCATTGGCTAACCTTAATTGAGATAAAACTCTCTGTTTTTTAATAGACATGTTAGAATTTAAGTAATACTCGCCACAACCAAGGGAACTAATGGACCTAAATAAGGGGTTATAGGATGAATTAAGCGCCCGCTCAATGTCCTGAGAGTATAGGTGGTTATGCCATCTCTCAACTATATCGTCCCGACATCTTAACAATTGGTAATATGAATTAAGCTTGCCGATACTCTCACATCCCAAGGTAGCTAAAATATTGTTTACAAAATAAAACCAGTTATACATACTTGGTTTCTTGGGGTGAGCATGCGAAGTAACATAGTCGATTATAGCATCATAACAGCGTTTTGGTATTCTCTCTGAGGGCATAGCTAATAATTTGATCCACCAGCCGAGCACTCTTTCCAATGCCAAGATCTTGATGTTTTTACAGCCAGATTCTAGCCTAACAAAATAGTTCGGCGTGTTTGTTGGGAGATGGAGCAGCTGCTTGTAAAAATTAACTTGAACTTTCTCGATAAGATCCAAATAACCTAGAGACCAGACCTCGGAGGAGTACAGACAAGTAGCTGCTACGACGGAAAGAAATAACTTATTTTTTGCTTCCCAAGTAGTAGATTTACCTCTAACAAGAATCTCTTTCACTCTGCCCACCGATCTAATCCCTTTACTAATAAAGTAGTCAGCGGCCACTACAGCTGAAGGGCACTCCCAAGTATGTGAAGTTATTTACATATTCTACAACCTCATTTCCCAGGGTCACGGGTAATACTTTTTTGGAGCGAGGGGAGGGCCGGAAAACAACTATTTTGGTTTTACTTACGTTGGTCTCCAGAAAATTTAGCTTGCAATAATCCAGCAATACATTCAACTTCCTTTGTAGGTCTGTTCGGGAATCTGCAAAGATGACAATGTCATCTGCAAATAGTAAGCAAAGGACATCTTCCATCGAATCAATTCTAACCCCGAAACATTCATTCCTTCGGAAGTGTGTGACAAAATCAGAGAGATACAAAATGAACAGGAGGGGGGATAATGTTTCTCCTTGAAGGACTCCTTTTGGGATGCCTATTGGAAAATCAATTATATTATTATTAACTTTTAATTTGAATGCTGATTTATTATAGAGGTTTCTTAGAATACGAACCAATTTACTACTTATACCTAAATCATGCAATTTCTGCCAAAGCAGTGCATGGTTCACATTGTCGAATGCTTTTCGAAAGTCTACAAACAAAGCATAGAGGTGTTTCTTTTTTATCTGCGTGTAGATTGTAACTAAACTACTAAGAACAAAAAGGTTATCCACACATGATCTGCCACTTCTGAACCCGCATTGTTCTTCTGGTATAACATTATTCAATGCGCACCATTCTATTAATCTGTTGTTTAATATGGATGTAAACAACTTGCTACAAGTGTTTATAAGGACAATCCCTCTGTAATTATTACGGTCCAAACAATCACCTTTTTTATGAAGGAGCGTTAGAATAACTGATGACCATGATGGAGGAATACTTTCAGTAGTTAGGATAGTATTAAATAGATTTAACAGATACTGGTGCCATTCAGCGGGCAGTGCTTTGAAAATTTCAAAGGGTAAGCTGTCATCACCTGGGGATTTATTATTTTTGCATTTTAAAATACAAAGCTGAAGTTCGTTTAATGTGATTGGGCTGTCTAAAATGGGATGGCCCATATTGAAATAACAGACTTCGGATGTTATATTAATATTTGAAGAATAAAAGCTTAAAAAGTGCTGAATCCAATCTTTAACGGGAACTCTATTAAATGATAACCGTCTTGGGGACACTTTCTGGACAGCTTTCCAAAACTGTAATGAATTTTTAACATTAGAAATTTCTTGAGTTATTTGGCTCTGATGCTGCTGTTTTGCTTTCCTAACAGTTCGGAAATACTTTTGTTTTACTTCCTTATATTTCAGGTAAATTTCTTCAGCGTAACCTGATCTTCGAAGCCTTTTGTATAATGCCTTAAGGTCAGCCCTCAGGTCATTGCATTCAGAGTTAAACCATGGATTTTTGGATTTAATAAAAGATTTACTATTGTTTTTAAGCATATTCTGCTCGGCTGCAGCAGTGATACATATTTCTTTTAAATTTATGTATAGCTCTTGGGGCTCCTGGCTATTAAAATAGATACTTCTGGACTGTGATAGACAATCCTGAAAGTTGGAAGCTTTGCTTGGATTCCATTTGATTTGATTTGGCCTGGAAATAGGTATATCGGGCTCATTCAATAAGGGATGCGCATCAAATACAGGGGTAAGATCAGCAAGATTTGAGTACAACTCTAGGAGGCATGCTTTATGGTCAAACAAGTCAGAAGGGTTCAATATGGTCATATCTTTAACTGCATGTAAACCACCGTGGTTTACCCATACTAAATCAATGACGCTTTTCCCCACGCAGGAACAGAAAGTGAAATTCGCCGGCCTATCGGACACGGTGCGACCATTGCACAACTCAAAGTTTAGACTATCCATCATATGGAGTAAACTCTTACCTCGCTTGTTCAGCAACTTGTCATAAGAACTCCTAGGATGATGCAAAGACGTATTTAAAAAAATACCCTCTTCAGCATTATCGGCATCACCAACGCGACTATTAAAGTCCCCAAGAATGACAATAACTGTATTACTGCTTGAATTATCCTGCAATAGAGTCAGCTGCTCGCTGAAAAGCTCTACACACAATGCAATATCTGCAGACGGACTCCAATATGTAATACCTAAAATATAAGTTTGATTATTACCAACAGCCACACTGATAAATAACCATAAATTAGACTGATCAATTATTGATATCATAGGTGATAGGGACTTTTTAAAAAATAAAGCTATGCCAGCACTTGGACGGCCACGTGATTTCTCTCTGACTGCATCTACTGAAAAAAAAGAGTAATCACTCAGAAAGGAAGGAGTGCTCAGCTGGCCGCCTATTGCCCACGTTTCTACAAAACAAAACATATCAATATTTTTAAATGTATTTAATATATTAGAATCAAAATCATGTGAATATAATTTTTTTAAACCAGAAATATTCCAAAACATAATGTTCAGAGATTGAGAACACCTATCTGAATATTTAATACGATGAGCGGGTGTCTCCATTGGTATTTGTTCACTGGTGTCAAATAATTTCCTTGAAGAATGGTCCATATGAAAGCCAACATTAGGTGCGCCGGGTGCCTGATTTTTACTATTGAACAGGAACTGCTATTTTTCAATTTTCCTCTTCTTAGTTCTTTTTTGCAGTTTTCCTTCTAACAACAATGTTCTTAAGGCTCCATCCGATATATTAACGTCTAGCAGACTCTCTACATCGTCCTCAGGTTTCCCATCAGGCAAACCGCATTCAGAATCCACAGAAGTCCCCGCAGTATTCCTCTGTTTGGTATCGAAGTTATCTAGTTTGACTTCCTTTCCCTCGATGAAAAGCCTATCCTTTCTCAGAACCGCACGTAGACCTCTGGACTGGGCTTCTCTATAATGCGGAAGTAATTTTCTACGCATATCTCTTTCAGCTGGAGTAAAATCTTCAGACATACCAAATGTTGTTCCTTTTAATTTTCTACTAGCTCTTAGTATTTCCCACTTCTTCCGCAATGAAACGACACCAATTAAAATTGGACGATTATTATTACGTTTACCCAGCCTTCTGCACACATCTATTTCACATAATTGGAGATTAATTTCTAGCTTCTCATTTACAATTTTCAAAACAGTTGCTGCCAATGCTGAAAAGTTCTCTTCAGGATTTTCTGGTACATTGAACAGCACGATGTTCTTTCTTCTAATATATGACTCATACTTCCAACCATTTACACGCTGAGCTAATTCGATGAGCTCTCTGCTTATCTTTTCCTGCGTCAACTCCAGTTCGTTTAAGCGTTTATTAGATTCTTGAAAATGCTCCTTCAATAGAACTAACTCTTTCATACCATTACGAAATTCATGACGAAATTCAGTCAGTACATTCATAACATCTTTAAGTGTAGGTTCATCCATGGTGCGTGATAAAGTGCTAATTTATTTTCCTGCTGAATTATGTTAACTTATAACTTATAGATAGTTTCAATTTAATAGAAATAATTTCTAATAAAATTATATATTATTATAAAATTATTATATCATACTATATATTATATATACTATAAAATGTCACATTACATAATAATTTCTAATAAATAAACACAGAAATTTATTTTGTCTTGAAAGAGTGAAATGTTTATATGGGAAGATTAGTAGAACAATAAGAAGCTTGTTACTACGTACATACAGATATACACACTTACAGTACAGCGTATCCCCCACCACTAGCAACTGGCCACTGTCCTCACTGTTCGCTATTAATTTTCTTGGCAGATATTCACTGATAATTACCAAAGTACTTGATGAAAATCAACTAAATTTCACCACAATAACTAACACCACTCTATACCACTATCTGCCAATTTTTTCGGAAAAATATAAAGTGCAACCCAAGAAAAAATCAAAAAAATATAGAGAGCACTTTAAGCGTGTCTGCACTCGTTCACAGCTAGTACCAAACTCCCCGAAAGTTTGTAAATATGAGGTGTGTAAAAAATAAAAGTAGTGTGTTCATCATTTCATCAACCAACTGCTGCCAATAAGAGAATATCTCGTGAGTGAATGTTTCACACCAGATTATTCCTTCATTTTTTACTGTGAATTGTCAGTTCCTTCGCTCGTTTGAACATCTGCAAAACTTTTAAAGAATTTGTAAGAGAAGTGGGGTAAGGACTTCGGGTTATTTGAAATAACATATCAAGAGAAACGACACCATTATCTCTCAAAGCTGCAAACTAAATAAAGCGGAAAACCCCAATATATTTATATTTAACTATTATGAATAACAAAGAAATATAAACGTTTTTTTTGCTAAAGAAATGAAAAGGAAATAAATAATATAAAGTACAATAATAAAGCAAATTGTAAAGAATTAACTAGAGACAAATATGTATATAAAATTATACAGTGAATTAAGTTTGATGATACCAGTTTATCGTGAGTGCTTCACACCACATCCGTGGTGCCGTCTGTTGGGAGCATTGATGGATGAGCGACTTTTAGCGCCTTTCAGACTAGTATAGCTGTTCTAAACTTCTAAATCTTATTTTAACTTTTCATGTTTCTATCTGGTTGTGTTTTTATAAGTTTGTGAGTATAAACACTCACTAACTTCCCGCTGTAAATGTCCTCAGTGTATCAACCTAGTGTAGTGCAGAAAGATATCCACTTCAGATATCAATAATGGAATGAAAATTCAGAGTTTTTCCTGTAAAGCTCACATTAATTTTATAAAACAAAAAATAATATTTTAGAAATAACTTGATTTTTGCATTTTTGTCATAAAAAAATTTTATTTGACAATTTGATAATTTATAAAATACCTACGGAGGGTAAATTAGTAAAAAAATTCTAAACTAGATTTTTCATAGAAATAATGAGCTATAAATAATTAGCCAATTACAATGTAGAAGTGAAGGTGTCAAATGTGGGCGTATAAGTTAAACCAATTAGAAATTTAGAATTATCATGTTGGCCACGCCCACATTTGACATCTTCACTTCTACATTGTAATTGGTTAATTATTTATAGCTAATTATTTCTATGAAAAATGCAGTTTAGAATTGTTTTACTAATCCCCCCCCCGTAGTATTTTATAAATGATCAAATTATGCTATAAAAATTTTTAATAAAATAATCCAATTATTTCTAATATAATATTTACGGTTTTATATAATTAATGTAAGCTATAAAGAAAAAATACAGAATTTTCATTCCATTGTTGAATGAGAAAGCAAAAGGAAATTAGGCAGAAATGATCCAATGTAAGTCAGCCATTTATTTTGTATGTGGCCGTTTATAGTAGTAGGACAAAATAAAATGGTGTTAAACGCCCATAAAATTTCTCCAAGAAATTCATAATATCTAGTTAAAAACTTTTCTTTGACCTGAGAATTCATTACATTGTCCCTAATTGTATGTACATGTGACACAGTTCACAAATTAAAAAATTAGTTTGAAAAACTACATACTATGTAACTATGTAAAGAGTGATTCACACCACATTTTTTGTTATATAATAAAATTGTAATTGCTTTCTCTTACAAATAGTAGTAAGAGGGCGTATTGCAATTGTGCCAGATTTTTCGAAATTGAGTTTTTACCGAAAATAGAAGCTTTGAGGTCCCCTTAGTCCAAAAGAGTGGTTTTTAGAAAATGGTCTGTATGATTTTATCTGTGGATGTGTGTGAAAAGAATATCTCAAAACCGAAAAGTTGCAGGAAGCTCAAACTTGGTATTCCGTTAGGTACTACCAGCGCAACAGACACGAAGATTTCTGGTCTGATATCTAAAATGAAAAGTTGTAGGAAGCTCAAATTTGGTATTCCTTTTAGGTACTACCACCGTATCGTATCAGACACGAAGATTTCAGGCAAAATCCATCAACCGGAAGTGCCACATTACTGAATATTTTTTTTCAGTTTTTCGATTTTCTTTAAGCATCGTATATAATCTACATATTGAAGAAGTTACAAATTTTATTTGAAACATTTCTGGGAAAATTCATTTATGGGTCTTTTAGGTGAGGGGAGGGATTATGGTTTTCTCTAAAGTGCTATTTCATTCATTACACAATACCATCATCTAAATAATATTAATTAGAATTAAACTTGTTATCATAATCCCGAGTTTGAAGAAAATCGGTTGGCCGGAAGTGCGCTTTACTAAAAGTAGTTTTCAAGTTTCTGCTATTTTCTGTAAAGCATTCCAACGATTTTCTTTAAACTCATATGTTAACTACACGTATAAAACGCTACAGTTTTTATTTGAAATATTTCTCCGGGAAATGAGGGAGGGGTGGGTGGGCTTATGGTTCCATCTAATGTGCTATTTCTGTTCAACAATGTGCTATAAATTCTATCAACTAAATAATATTAATTTGAATATACAAGATGCGGCACGGGAACCAAGTGTTTTTGGAATGGATAGTACTCGTACATTAGAAAAGGGAGGGGCGCGCGGCAGGTTACAGGCCCGGCCCCCAACCAATAATTGTAAGTGAACAATAAAATTTGTTTCAAGCAAAAACTAACGTTTTATAATCATTTCATAAACGCTTGGTACCCATGTCCAGGCTCCATGTTAGCAACTGAAAGTGAAATGCTACGAGTCAAGGAACGGGATGTCACCTGCCGCGCGCCCCTCCCTTTACTAATGGGCGAGTAAACACCAAAAAATGTAAAATAAGAAGGAAAATTGTCATTCCGCAGTAAGAGACATTTTTTCGTACTATATTTATGATTTTTATTTTCTTTACTGGATAGGGGCGGCCAATTATCTACAACCGGCCCTGCAAATAATTATATAATCAGACTAAAAATGTTACTGACAAATATACTTTATTTAAAAAAAGGCTGATTTATGTTATGTTCATCCCCATACATAAATTTTGAAGAATGATGATCCCTTATGATCCTCAATATTGTAATAATAATAAGCATGGAACTACTCGGTTTGTAACGGGTTGTTATAACTCTCGACATTTTTACAATGATACTGGCATCCCTGGGGCTATTGTTTTGGATGATCCTTGCTTATTATTGTCCAGATTCAAATCTCAAGGAACACAGTTTTGTGATCTCATTTAGAGTGTCTTAACCGAAAGAAAAATTGATGTTTTGTACAGCCTAAGGGACATAACGTTAGCAAAAATTTGTCCTTATAGCCCAAGGGACATAACGTTAGCAAAAATTTGCCCTTATAGCCCAAGGGGCATAACGTTAGCATTTTTTTTTTTATAGTTAATTTAAGACAAGAAACTAGTAATTTTTAATTTTCTTTTTTATGTTTCTGCGATGCAACAAATGTGTATGTTTAAAAATTCTTTCTCCACATCTTCACGACTTTCTATATATAAAAGCCTTGATAAAGATAGGAAACTCTGTCCAAACGTTGGCATAATTGAATGTTTCTTTCTTGACCGATCCTCACCAAATTTATTCATAACGTTTCTAAAAATATTCGAATGGTTTACTGGCATACCTGTGTTGTATCCAAAATAATTAAATTTGAAGCCACAAAACTTACCTTAAATAAATTACAAAACAAAGCTAATGACCTGAAGTTGTTTACTTAGCACATAAGTAAAAGAGTCATTTAATTACAAAATGACCGCAAATTATAATTACTGTTGTAATTTCATTAAACAATATTGCTATTAATTTCAAAGTTGCCATTTATGATTATGTATGCGTTTAAATCTTGCATCAAATTATTAATTTGACTTTAAATGGATCAGCTGGTTCGCCATTATAGGGGACAGTTTATGCGATTTTTGTTTGTAAACTTTTAGCTTATTATGTGAAATAATGTGAACTGCTTTTGTTGTAACTGTGAATTTTAAAAGTGCTTTTTATAGTTTTGTTAATGGAGATTGAAAATGTACTGAAAAGGACAATATTTTAAATATTTTATTTTTCGAACTTTAAATTTTCTAGGTCAGGTAAGTTTTGTTTTAATTTATATCTATTAACTTTTACAGGACACCTAGTTCCAAAAGTAGCCACATGGCTCACAAGGAGCAACAGTCCGATTCAACAGGCATTGTAACATATGTCAAGCAGGGACAATAAATTAAATGAAAATAATGTTTTTTAATAACAATAATAATAATAGTAATGCATTAAATAATTACTCCACAAATAAAACTGCAAAACGGCCACGTAGTGCGAGTAATTCAGAATTACTTACTAAAAAAAATAAAGTTAAACCTCCAAAGAAGTGCAAAAAATCTACTGGTCCAAAAAGAATAATCTGATGCGCACACAATCTCTACAATCCTTAAGTGGATCCGCTAGAGACATTATACCTTTGTTATCGAGGGCATCTCCTTCGACATGTCCGACTAATACCTCGCCAAATTTTTGCACCCCAAATCCTTTTGGGCCCTTAAGCCTTAACGATGAGCAAGAAACGCCTCAAGAGAACCCATCACCTAGCAAGTCACCAAAACCACCCTCCAATTTTCATTTCGAATGTAAGTGACTACCTACAGTTTTGCAGAGCATGAACGGAACTACTTGGAGCCTCGACCTTTGACTGCAAATCACGAGTAGATACCGTAATGCTGTCTACTAAAACTGTGGATAGCTACAGAAAAGCAATAAAATATCTACAAAAAAATCAAGCTCAGTACCACACTTTCAGATGAAAGGAATTCAGGGTGGTACTGAGAAATCTACACCACACCATACCCGCGGATGCCATACAAGAAGATCTGGAAAAAAATGGCCACAAAGTCAGAAAGGTGACAAATGTGAAACATCCAGCCATTCTTTTTCTTCGTCGACCTTGAACCTCAAGAGAACTTTCAAAGATATTTTCAATATTAAAGCGGTAGTGTACACAGGGTCAAGGTAGAGGAACCATACAAAACAGCAGAGCTTATCCAGTGTAAGCGATGCCAACAGTATGGCCACAGCAAAACGTACTGTAACCATAGGCCAAGGTGTGTAAAGTGTGCTGGATATCATTTATCCACTGAATGCATAAATCATAGCGACATCTTGTCAAAGCCTGCAACTTGTGCACTTTGCTAGGAAGGGCATCCCGCTACTTATAAGGGCTGTGAAATTCATAAAGAGTTACAGCGCCTTCGTAGGAAAACAGGCACACCAAATGGCCGCAGTTCTCAACCACGTCCAAGGAATGAAGAAATGCCTCTGCCCAAACCGACAGACTTTCCTCCTCTACCACAGAAGGAGAATCCACAGCAGCAGCCACCATCTCAGCCATCTACCAGTTACTGGCATCGTTCCGCTGGGGTCTCGGGGTCACCAACCCACTCCACACCTATCTCTACTGACATGACTACAATGTTGACTTCCTTCATCTCTGAATTCAAATCACTCATCAATCCACTCATCAGTCTTCTTACAACACTTGTAACAGATCTCATTCCTAGACTTACAAAATGAACTCACCCTCTTCACTTAACAATCTTCCTCATTCACTTGCAGTCCTTCTCTGGAACGCAAACGGGCTGAATACCCACAGAGACGAACTAGATATTTTCTTGCATGACAAACGAATTGACGTTGCGCTAATAACAGAAACACATTTCACTGGACGATCATACTGTAACATAACCGACTACATCACTTACAGAGCAGACCACCCGGACGACACAGACCATGGTGGCGCTGCCATTCTCAACCGCTCCTCATTAATTCATCATCATTAGTTAATAGAACAGTCCGATTCTCTTCAGTCCGTAGCAGTGACCCTGTCTTGCCATCCATTCTCATTGAACGTGGCTGCAGTGTACTGCCCTCCTAATAAAGCCATCTCTTCTCAAGAATTCAGTGAATTCTTTCACAAACTGGGGCCCAGATTTGTGGCAGGAAGGGACTACAACGCCAAGCATCCGCAGTGGGGTTGTCGCACAGCTAACCCTAGAGGACGGAGACTACTCAACGTTCTTACTGACTCTAATTACCAAGTGCTATCTCCTGACCAACCCTCTCTACTGGCCGACAGTCCTCTCTAAATTGCCTGACATTCTAGATTTTTTCGTTACTTCCCGGACTTTTACGAATTATACGGATGTCTATACACTTACAGATCTCTCTTCAGACCACAGTCCTGTACTTTTAGTTCTTTTGCCACACCTAAGGTACTTCCCACCGCCCGACTCTAATTACTGGACCAATTGACTGGGACCTTTTTCCAGACTGGACTAGAAAAAAGTAAACTCAACTTGTCCCTTTCCTTAAAAACAGCCGACGAAGTAGACGAAGCAGTACATTTGACTAAATCAATACAGACTTCTATCTGGTAATCAACTACTCACTTAAACCGAAAGACGTACACCAGACAGTACAGCCTACCTGTTCAAATACGACAACTGATCAGGGAAAAAAGGAGAGCTCGAGCGACCTGGCAACGGACACATTACCCTAGTGACAAAACAACTTATACCAGACTTACAAGACTATTGAAACGGTGTTTACAAACACTGAGAACTCAGAAATATGATGACTATATTTTAAAACTCACCACAGATCGAAAATCTCTATGGGCAGCTACACGCAGACTGCTAGCACATAAATACATATCTTCACCTCTTAGACAAAATGACGGTACGTGGGCGAGATCAGACGAGGACGCAGCCACTCTTTTTGCTCAACACTTGACCAACGTCTTTACACCTCACCCAGATAGATGATTTACACACATCAGAAGTACAAACCGAACTAGATGTACCTCTTCCTCTCTCACTACCGCCTAAAGCGTTTACTCCCTCAGACATTAAGTACGTCATCAAATCTCTACCTTCTAGAAAATCTCCCGGCTATGACCTCATAACTTGTGAAATTCTTCATCATCTTCCTAGAAAAGCTCTTATCTACCTAATCTATATATACAACTCTATCCTTCGTACTACATACTTTCCTGGGAAACCCGCACATCTTCCTTCCTCCTATAGACCTATCAGCTTACTTCCGACATTAGAGAAAGTTCTTGAGAAACTACTCCTAATGCGCATCAGCCCCATATTTGCGGAGCTTGGTGTTGTGCCTAACCACCAGTTTGGGTTCAGAAGGAAACATAGCACAATTCAAGAGTGCCACAGGGTAGTAGACGAGATCGCTTCATCCCTGGAGAGAAAACAGTATTGCACGGAGGCATTTTTAGATGTTACCCAGGCTTTTGATCGCGTGTGGCATCCTGGTTTATTGTTCAAACTGAAAAAATGTCTTCCCTCTACCTATTTTCTCATCCTGCGTTCCTATCTATCAGAAAGGTTCTTTCAGGTCAGCCGTGGCAGCACTCTCTTCCTTTTAATCAGTGGGGGCAGGGGTGCCGCAGGGGAGTATACTTGGTCCCATCCTTTACACAGTGTACACATCAGACATACCTACAAATCCATCCACACTACTTTGTACATATGCAGATGACACAGCATACTCGCAACAAGTGCAGACATCACATCAGCTTCACACAATTTACAGACACATTTAAATACAATAGAATCATGGGCAAAAAAGTGGCGAATTAAAATGAACCCACAAAAATGCCAACATGCCACATTTACTGACCGGCGGGGTTCCTGTCCTCCAGTCTTCTTCAATCACAATCCTCTCCCTGTAACAGATCTGGTGCGCTGCCTTGGGCTCTTCATTGACAAAAGACTCACGTGGAACCCGCACACAAGACTTAAAAGACAAGCACTGACTAAAAGGGCCAAACTTCTTTACAGACTTATCGGAAGACGATCCAAATTACCTACAGAACTCAAAAGACTGATATATATTTCTATAATCAAACCAATTGGGACTTACGGACTTGAATTGTGGGGTTCAGCTAAACCTACAAACTTACGTACCATTCAGACATTCCAATCTAAGCTACTTCGACAGATAGTTGAAGCTCCTTTCTACGTGTCAAACCTTACGCTCCCTAATGACCTCAACGTCCCTTTCGTACAACAACTTGCCAAGACAAAATATCATAAACTGCATACTACTCTCTCTTTTTGCTCTAATCCTTTTGTACAATCTCTAGCCTCCACTACCATCCCTGACAATCCGCCTCGTCGTTTGAATCGCCAGTGGCCCGAGATTTCCTTCGGGACTGATCAGTGCTACTGGTATCCCGTAGAGAGTGCTACCGCTGGGTAGTTTCTCTCCTCCTACCTTCTCACAGCATCCAGTTTCATTATTCAACATCCTATTTACCCATTGTATGTATGTAATACAGTTGTAAATTTCTAAATAAACAAAAAACAAAAAATTGCACCTTTATAATGTACATATCTCAGTATAGCTCCTGATGAAAAGCGTCAATCAAAACGTGAGCCATAATGAAGAATACTTGAACTACAAAAATTTATTTTCTGCTGTAGTTGCGAGCATGCAAAATCTCTCAAATTCGGTACATATTGCACATATGTATTACATATATATGTACTCAATCGTATGTCACTGATTCTTGATTCCCCAATCAGGTATTGTAATGGTCGTAGGATTAGGAGGTTGTAAATGAAGTGAGAAACTCAGCTACAACTGACCCACAATCAATGCTGATTTGAAATTTATATTTTACGTTTCGAAGAATGATGGTGTTAGTAGCATGATGTAGAAAGGTAGAGTTGGCTGATGTGAGCCGCTTGAAGAGCTGTGTGACTAATTAGAACTCTTGCTTGAATGGCTATCTTAGTGAAACCTTGTTGATCTTGGGACTTGATAGCTCTTGAAAAATTTCTGACGTTACTCTTGTGCACTTAGATTTCCTATGTTTTGTCCCAGTTTCTCCTATCTTTTATTGAGAGGTCGAGACACCTTCTAGAGAGTTGAAACTGATTGGTCAAAACCTTGCAGTGAGCGTGACAGAGGCGGTAATGCATAGTTGATGTGCGCTTGGGGGCATGATGTTAGAGCTTCCTACAGCTGGTATTAAAACTATTCAGTCCAGCTTTAGTGTGGCAAAATTGCTGGCTTGATTCCCTTAAGCATCACTACAGGGAATACCTTTAGTGTTATGTCATTCAAGATAGTTTCTACACTGAAGATAGGAATATCAAAAGTAGCATTTTTTCCAGATATTTTTTCTCGCATACACATGTACAGAATATTAACTAGAAATTAAAAATTAATATTTACTATTTTATCGTATTTAGGAGAAAGAATATATTCGCGGAGAAAACTTAACATTGAAACTATCAGAACTTAAAAGAAATTAAAGAATTACTGAAATATCTTCCGTCGGAAAAGTTATATTTTTAGTGACACTGACGTTCCGTGCAACGAAAAAATGTATGTCAAGATGTTGTCAGTAAAGTGCACCATTATACGAGAGAATTCGTTCTCCAGCGATCAACCGATCAAGCTTTTGTATTCTTATGTTTATTTTAAATTTGGCTGAATAAATTCAGTTATTTAAAAACTAAAAAAATTTAAATTTAAAACTGAATAAATTCAGTCTATAGCTTTTTTTGCTGCACTCGAATGTACATTAACTTATAGAGCTTTATGCTAACAAATGTAATCAACTGCTATCAGTCCTCCTAGTAGCAAAGGATGTTATAAAACAGCATACAGATCTTGTAAACTCTGAAACCATTTCGAAAAATGCAGCAAACGAGAAAGTCAAATTTATGCACAACTCCTTTTAAAGGGGCTTGTCTTAACCATTTCCATAATTACGTGCCCTGGTTTTATGATTATAATTACAATATATTATATAAAGTTTATGTTTATGTAACTCTCTATTTAATGCATATATGAGATCAATGAGTCTCCATGGAGCACTTGTGATATAATATGTTGGAATATATATATTCCTTGAAATATAGGTAAACTTAATGGTTAAAATAGTGCAAACTTAAGATTCTACTAGATTATTAGATGTTTTAAGTTTCCTCTAATCTCCAGCTTAATTAAAAGTTATTTTCTCCACTGTAATAATTTTTAAAATTCAACTTTTTCATGTTTATATGAAAAATCCTAAGGTAATAGTAATCAAAAATAAAATAAAAACATTCTGGCGAAATCGACAGTTTTCATAATTGATTCAGAAGTGAATGCTGCCATTTATATATCCAAACAGTATCCTCTTCTTCCTGTTCAATTTAGTGTCTGGGGAATGGGGGTTCTTTAGCTCCCACGAGTACAGCTCCTGTTGATAAATTGAATTGGAAGAGAATGTTTTGTATTCCACACGTTTCCGGATTTCCAAAATAATAACTTAGATACCCCTGATAGTTTCTCCAACAGAAATCTTTTTCTAATGGCAACATACTATCTTTCATTTTTTTTTGTCTGAGTGCTGCTTTCTTTGATGATAATGAGTCTTTTTTTTTTTCTTTTTTAATTTACTTACGGATTTCTTTACTACCGAGTACTGGTTTTAATATGTAATTAGACTGCTTGCCTTGCTCCGATCATTTTCTTTGAGACCTCCATCTCGTTGGACCGGCTGCTAAGAGTCCAGCTCCTTGATACAATGTAATCAATCACAGTCACAGTAGAAGAAGTTTCGACTACGACAATACCCTTTTTAGACCTACTAATCTCTATGCATATCTGAGTACATTGCAACCAGGTTCAACATATTTTTTTTTCATATTATATTTTATTCACATTAATTTTTATTCATTAATTCATTTTTATTCATTTCGTATTAAATATTTTATATTTCATATAATTATTTACAATTTTTTTTCTTTCATTTATTTTTACTTTATCTTGTAACATTAAAAGTTGTTAGGCAATTTTTTTTTCTTTGTAACTGTACTGAATCGGTATATTTCAGTTTTTTTTTGCAATTTTCTCTTGGAAATCGTTCTAACATTTTTCGTCTAACTTTGTGTTCTAACAACAAGTCTAATGCTTCATCACTTTTATTTGAAATATTATTTTAGGAAAATTGATTTTCAGCGGATTCTAGGGGTGGGATGTAAATTGAACTTCCTCTAAAGTTCAATAAAATATACTTTGCTACCACCACACATACAATATTAAGTTACAAAAGAAACAATTGATACAATTCCAAGCTTGAAGAAATAGGTTAACCGGAAGCACGATTTTATACAAACCTTAAACCTATCACATTATGTTGATTCTCTTGTTCAATTTTAAGTAGAGGTTGTTCAATTATTCAGTGGAATTATTCTATTGAAGTTTGGTGACAATAAACTTCTCAAATGATGATGAACTCCTTAAGGTCGAAACGTCTCGAGGCAAACATAAAAACATAAAACAATGAGAAGTTTTACTGTCACCAATACTACAATAGTTATTTGCAATCCCCATAATATCACCACCAACTATGCAATGAGTAATAGAAAATAGCGGTAAGTTTTTTACACCAGATTTTTTTTATTTTTCTTACTGCTGTAAGAGGAAGTACTGAGATCGTGTCAAATTTTCTTTATCGAGTTTCACAGGATATTACGTTTCCAGAGGTCCACTGAGCCCAAAAAAAAGTGGCTTTTAGAAAATGGTGTGTTGGTTTATGAACAGCAAGCCCAAAAACGAAAAATCGCAGAAGGTTCAATATTGATATTCCGTTTGGGTAACCGTCAAAAAGTTAACTGTCAAAATTCCTCAACCGAAAGTACCAGTTTGTAGCGTGGATTTTTGCGATTTTCTCGGAAACGGCGCTAATGATTTTCTTTAATCCATGTATATCAATAAAACACATTAAAAGCCAATACTTTTTTTTGTGTAATATTTCTCCAGGAACTTCATTTAAAGCGGATTTGTGGGAGGGGGGGTTACATTTTCTGCTAGAGTGCGCTATCATTTAATAATAATTAATAAAAATAATTGTTTAAATAAATATATTTCAGAGAAAATTTATTTACACATCTTTGGGTGAACAAAGTCCTTTTATTAAGTTTATATTCTGCGAGTGACATAAAATTGAAGACAAACAAACATTTATGTAAAAATTATGAAGTGTGAAGGAAATTTACCATTTAAAACTTGTGAAAACTGCCGCAGTAAGAGAAAGTGGTGTGAGTGTTTTCCCCCAGATTTTTTTTCTTACTTAAGTTTTTTTAACAAGTTCAACGAGTTGGATTGCTTTGAACAAAAAGAACACGATTCCCAATTAATGCGATTAAACTAACAGTAGGGTGTTTTTTTTTGGTATATAAAAAAGGGAACTTTATTGGAAAAGTATGAATCCAATGAACTTTGCCAAATAAAGGCAGTGAATAATATTTTCAAACTTTGACTTAACATGAATCTCTAAATTCAAAACGAAAAAGCAAAGCCTCCAGATGACTATATTACCGGTCTATCCATTTCTTCCTCTCTCCAAACCGTAATGGTAAAACCCAACCTTAATGGGGGGGGGGTAGAAAAAATGGGAAAACCCAATGGACTGTATAACAAGTTACAACAGTTCAATAGAAGGCAGGAGATCACTGATACATCTGAGAGACATGAAAAACGTTCACTATTTTTTTGTTCACCCCCCACCACAGTATGAACACTACTGAACCATCAGTGGATTGAAATATATATGTACTGGGAGCGCAATGGCAACAAATTCCATTCCTTTTTCAAACAGTTCCTGTTATTGCACTTATGATAATATAAAAGTACCCCAACAGCTGTAATTCTACAAATGCCTTCTGAATTCGATTATAATGGACTCATTTAATTTTAATGAAAGCAGTAATAATATAAATATATTTTAAGAATATAATTAGCATATGAACAAAAGTTAATAAAATTGGATAAAGCTAAACTTTCGATATAGGATTTTATCCGTTGTTGTGGTGGTTGCTGGAAAGTATCAGAGACATTTTCCGTGATGGCCTGCTTCTTTTTGTGGTCATCGACCGGTTTCGGGAGTTAGCTCATCTTCACCGATGCGTTGGTCTGTGTTATCACATTGTCTGACAAACGCATCCTGAAGATCGGCGAACGCGCGAAACCGGTCGATGACCACAAAAAGAAGCAGGCTATCACGGAAAATGTTACTGATTTCTTACTGATATAAAGTTGTTTCTGATAAAATGATTTATAAATGACTGATAAATGATCCGTCATTGCATGCGTCTTTTTCGATCGATTTCGCATTCTCATCCATCGTCAGAGTTTGGCACACTCTACATATTCACTGAGACGGCAAAAGCTTGCCAGAAGGGGATTTTTATTGGGAGGCCTGTGAAGATGTGTTCCCACCGCATTTAGTTCTGGTCTACGCTATCCGGTTCACTACTAACTGTACGATATTTTTTTTACGATATTACTCAACACCCTTTGATCTTCCACAGGAATCAATGTCTGTTTTCCAGTGCAACAGAGTCAAGTGAGTGCGCCAGCCATTAGACCAACGATGTGAGCTTCTAAAGAACAATTGCTTTAAAAATCTGGCGACAGAAATACACGTGCGACATTCTTGTAACTTAAATCAAAGGACTAAGATTTAAAGCTTTCTGCAAAATTAAGAATTCTAACTATATCTAGACAACTTTATTGTTGAAGCTAGAGTTGTAGGCAGAGCTACATAATAAATTAAGGTTGCGGTTACACAACTAAGTTGTTTCAGATTCTTCCCACATTTTAATATCCACATTAAAATCTTTTTTCCCACAAAAAATGTTAGAAATGAACATTTGGTTTAGATCTATGCAATTAGCATTGGTTGCAGGCATTTTATTGTTTGAATGCATTGAAATGCATTCCAAGTTTAAACAAATCTCAAGTGTTTTTTTTTTTACCAAAAATTTCCTTTAAAAAAACTCAGAAATCTAATCTGTATATACATACATCCGGTTATACGATTTTCTTCAAACTTTTGCAATTCAAGCCATGTTTTTAATTATCTTAAAATATATAGGTGAAAGACCACATACATTGTAAGAAAGAAGTACCTTAGATAGAATAACTTAACACGGCAGTAAAGGTATAAAAGTGATAGCCCTTCGTGTGTTCATTTGACAAGTACGGTAAAAGCGAAGTTTAAAGAAAATCGATAGAACCATTTTATGAGACAATTGTGACAAAAAAAAAATTTCTCCGAAATCTACAGACAATTGAATGGCAATAACTACACAGAAGCTCAAGTTTTGCCTTCGTGCGATTTTTCGATTTTGATTGTTTACACGCACATACCTACAGATAATTCGATTAAGAGAAAACAATCTAATTCAGGGGGGGACCTTAACAAATATATTTCCGGTGAAAACAAATTTTCGAAAATTTAATACAATCGCATTCTTCCTTTTCTTACAGCAATAAGAGCAAGTATTGTAGTAAAAAGCAAAATGAGAAATGTGCATGGCAAAACAATAAAATAAATATAGTACGTAGTATGGATTTTGTTAATAACATTTCTGTTATTTCCCTGCAATTTCATCTGAATTGAACCTAATTTTAATAAGATATGAATATTCAACATGAAATAATAAGAATGATAAAATTACATATCTTCTCCATAAATATATATTTACTTGTATAATAAAACATGAGTCGATGAATCCAGCATGAATTGTATTGGAAGTTGATATATGATGAAGGGAAGTTGTACGAGTAGAAGAGGATGGGAAAGCA
This sequence comes from Triatoma infestans, assembly GCA_011037195.1. Lineage (NCBI taxonomy): Eukaryota > Metazoa > Arthropoda > Insecta > Hemiptera > Reduviidae > Triatoma > Triatoma infestans. The sequence continues at coordinate 185,804 of JAAEAF010000376.1, forward strand.
AGCGAAAGGAGAAAGACGTATAACTGTCACGAAGTACGTTACGACATATGAAGCCTCCCGGCATGGAATTAAATTAATTTTAGATTTTGGAGACGGACGGTAGAGGAATTGAGAAAGGGTGAAGGGGGGAAGCAGCGTTCTATAGACCTCTCTTGGAGCATGGAACTGCACAAAATAGTCTGGAAGGAAATTATGTGTGTATGTGTATGTATGATAGACAGGAAGCCCTCTCTCTCTCTCTCTATATATGTATATTTGTGCCCCAATATGGAAGAAAAATAAAGAGAAAATTAGGGTGTATTGGGGAAAATTTTCATTTTTAACCATACGCCATACACTTCATTTCTGCGCTGGCTGAGGCTTATCTATTTTACTATCTATCTTCTAACGACAGATGTATTTGTACTTAATAGCAGTAGCCGTTTGATGTAGCTACTTATAACTCTTGCTTGTTCCAGCGATGGATTAGCTAGAGTGGCCAGCTTGATTAGATCCTTTCGATGTTGATAGTTGATACATTCTTACTGCTTAAAGTTGATTTTTTTTTTTGCTCAAAGTTGATGTGGCAACTCTGTGTTAAGTCCTCAGATGGTCGACCTTTTATTCTATTTCTCCTACCTTACAGACTTGGGAGATTCGCTGTCAACGTTGAAGCCCATTCACCGACACATTGTAATGGGTGGAGGCTCAGTGATGGCGCCTCGCTGCGGTTGCTAATCCAACTATCGAGTCCATTTTTTGTATGGCAAATTTGATGGTGATTTCTAGGAAAAAACTTTATTTTTGAAAGTTTCTGGAGATCGCCGCTACGTTTAGCATTCTTCTAAAATGTCGTTTAATCCAAACTGTTGTGCAGCAGGCCAACTGTTCTATCTATTTAATATTAAAACACATTAAATGCACTGCTTTGAACTGCAAGTTTAAAGCAAAATTTTCCATATTTGTAAGTTATTTCTGAGTTTATTGCAGTTTTTCGAAAACTTATAGCAATGTACGAGTATATATTTATTAGAAATTAATCATAAAATGGTTAATGACCAAAATAACTAAATTCAGGCTTAGCAGCTTACTTATATCTGTATAAAGAGAATAAAAATTAATGTAACAATACAAAGTCAAAGATTTCTGTGTCATGATGTGTAATGACAAATCTTTATTTTGCAATCCTATTAACTTTTAATTAATTTAACAACTAAAAATATGGAAAACTAATTAAATTTAATAAATTAATAATGTACGGCTCCTCATTTCTCCTGATCCTGAAAAAATTGCAGATAAAATTTCAAGCAAAATACTAAAAAGCTAAGGAAATCCTAATAGTCTCCTTCCTGTGAAGTGTACACACAACACAACCAAATCAAAACCCTTCTTCTCTTCATTTCCACAAATTTTCTACCATCCTTTCATTTAATTTATGTAAATAAAACAGTGCTATCTTCTCCATGAAGTTTCTTCTCTCTCTATCTCTCTCTTCTTTTACTTTCTAAACTTTGGTAAATTTACTAAGGGAGTTTCCCAAGTACTCAATGTTTTTCTTGTGAGAAAATAGAATATATTTTTATTAGACCACATCTCTACTATGTGTCTATGTGTTCTTCTCTTCTTTTCTATATCTCTTCTTTTTCAATTCTTTTCATTGCTGGTGCTACTACTTCATAGGAAGTCTCCCACTCCTACTTTCTCTCGGGTATCATAATAAAAGTTGAGCTTGGCTCTTATTACCTCAACTTTCTTAGCCTGCCTATTTCTATAGATACATCACAACGGTTTGTCAAGCTATTTTTCTAATTTTACTTCAGTGATCTTCTACACAAATTTAGGCAAACCTTGACTTAAACATGGTTTATGATTAAGAATATGATTGAATAATTAGCCAAGAACAATTAGTTGTTAGTCGCAAATCGTTTGAAATTATTCCTTAGAGGTTTTGATTAAATAATGTGATATACAGGCAACTAGTCGGTGTTTGATTATTAGCCATTATTCATGAATATATAATAGTATACTTATAATTTCATTATCAGACATCATTTCTTTGAAATAAGAACATACCGCAATAGAGAATTGCAAGCAAGGTTTTATGGGATCATTGATTGATTAGGATTGCATTTGCATAAACATGTTGTTTGAACACTAGTTTCCTTGAAACGGTCCAGAAAAACAATCTAAGGGTCGGAACTCCGGCATAGCTTTAAGAGCTGAGGTTTCTTTATTTATTTATTAATCGATTTATTTGTTTCGTAACAAACAATCGATGAAAGACCATGAACCAAACAAATTAATCAAAAATTATTAAATGACTCTAATGTTTCTTTAAATATCGTTTAAATATTCCCATGGAATCAAAATTCCTTTCACTCTCTATAAATTCGGGACACTATGCACTCCTGTAAAAGAAGAAATCTGAAGAATGTTGGCCTTCATAAAACGCGTGATATTTCCTCAGTGACCTTTTAGGAACCTGGTACTTGACTCTGAGTAAAATAACAGAACACCCCTCCAAACCGTGAATAATCTTGAAAATGATTGGTCTGTCTTGGCTTCCGATTCTTGAACGTTTCATTAAACTCACCTCCATCCTGTAAGAGAGGAACTACTGGAACTTCTTCTGAATTCTCTCAAGTCGTTTCGACGTTTTTCACAATGTAAGGTGACCATATGAGAGAAGCATCCTCTAAGACGGTCCTCATACATAAGTGCCTTATACAGGCATTAAACTGCATCACCAATTAATATACTTTTTCATCACCTATTAATATTAATAAGATATACATTCTCTAAGCAATGAACAAATGACTACTGGCTGATGGGTACTGATTGTTGACCAGCGACTATACCATAAAGACTGATAACTAAATAGCAAGTATGCTCTTGATATCTGCTTTTTTGTTTTTAGCCAGATTACATTTTTGCCTGTTCAGTCCACTGTGGTTTCCAACTCTTTCAGAATTCAGGAAGCTTTAGCTTAAGGTTTCAAGAGAAGGACGAGCTTCAATGTTCGATCTATTTAATAGTAGAGTTAGCAGAGGAAACAACCGATCTTTATCGTATGGCAGGATTGTTTAGGTTTAGAAGATGAGATTCAGGATTTTTTGATATTGTAGGTTTAAGAGCTGATACTGATTAAGTCACCGTAGAATATTTATTATATCAGTTGATGGAACCTCTAGAGCTATTGGACGACATCTGAAGATTTCGATCCCTGTCAAATTGCAATAACAGTAATTAAACATCGGCAGTTTGGAATAACTAACTGCGAAACAGCACTAGAATTCTCCAGCAGGTAAACTCTATCTCATCACCAAACGCATTCATGAATATACGTACATTCTAAATGCAAATAGTGACACCTAAGGAGTCACATAGATATTTTTGTCGCTGTACATTAGGCTGTACAGCTGCTCCCACTAGACATTTACCAGCTAAATATTTATGATCACTATAGCTGATAGTACAAGCAATTTGTGATCAAACTCACAATGCTTGGTTAAAAAAGTATAAAAATATGTATGACAATCAAACATAAATATCTTCATGAAACTGTTAGCCAAAACAGTTGGACAAAGTGCCTGGCAGGCATAACTATCAACTCATAAAATATGAATAAAGCTCAACTTATGTTAAGGGAAACGAAAAAAGAAGTTAAGTCACAGTTTAGTTAGATGATTCAAAAAACTACCAACTTACATATTTCACATCTGATAATGCACTTGGGTAACATGATTAGGCCATCAACAGAGCAATGACAGTATAACCACAGCAATGGCAGCTGGTAAACTAGTTTACTAACAAGAATTGAAATACGAATATTTAATATAACTTAGGAAGGTTTTTCTCCTGAGTATATTTACTAAGGAGAGAGGAAAAAAAACTGTTGAAATGAAATAGAAAACTAATGTGCGAATAAAATGAAATATAAAATTGAAAAAGACTAATTAAAACTGCAAGCTCTTTTTGAATACTTGTTTGGAGAATATGTCACTGTTAATAGTTTGCTGTTAGTTGACAAACTTTGTTTTCTTTTAATATATACATCTGTCCTTTCAATAATCCAAGTGTTGGGAGAAGCAAATTTAATGGAAACAGGACCATTGGGGAAATGTTGAGAATGAGAACATACACCAACTGGAACTTTACTCACGTCACAATTTATAATTTAACAGTTTAATTAGTTAATTAGAAAGAAGAGTATATAGAGAGTAGACTGATCGAGCGATGAGTGATATGAGAATTTAAAACTCTTGCTTGTTCTAACGGCGGATAGCCAGCGGTGGCCAGCTTGCTGAACTTATCAAGGTTAAAGCTTGTTAACTCCTTAAGGTTTATGAAGCAATTGAAGATTATTCTTTAAAGTTATCTGGTATTGATAAACTCTGGGGCATGGTCGACTTTTTAGTTCCATTTCTCCTACCGCTACTACCTAAGTGGGATATTCGCTGTCGAATGGTGAAGCTCATTCGCAATACGTGAAAGGAGAAATAATGGTAGTTGGAAACATTCGTAGGTGTCAACGCTTGGAGGCTCAGTGGTAGCACCTCGATGCGGCTACTAATATAACTATTGAGTTCATTTAAGCTTTAGCGTGGCGATGGTTATTGATTCCACTGCACAATGAAAACAACAGTAGAAGAGAACATTGAACATTAGGTAAAAATGTAACTTGGTTCTGTTTCATATCGGCCGAACATCAACATGGGATCGTGTATTACTTAGGTACGTTAGTGTTAGTGATACTGGAGTCATTAAATTTGCAACATCTTCTTTAATAATGATTCTGGAAAAAACATTAAAACGAAAAATATCAACAAATTCAAATTTGATTTCAGACTATGTATCAAAATATGGATCAACTACCATTCTTCGAGAGAGTCCCGACAATTTCCGTAAATTGAAGACTTCATTGAATAATTGCTTTTCCAACGAACCTTTTAATATATTAAATACAAAGTAATTCAAAGGCTTCAATGACTAAACTTCAAGAATAGATTTCTTAAGTCAAGAAGAATGTAACACGTCTTTCCCTTAATGCAGTTCTCAGATCTTAACTCGCACCAGGTCGTAGAACATACTAAACTAAGTACTAAACACTATAGACGCACTTCCGGTTTTAAGAGAATTTTATTTAAATCTATTTACCGATTGATGAGTACTATATCAGCCTGGTGCACATACTAAACATTCGTAGGTGTCAAACAAATCTCTCTAAGTTGCTCTTTCCCATGTTGCTGGTTTCGTCGCGATATGTTGAATAATTTACTTATAATAAATTTTTGTAACGCCTTAGACTATTTTGAAACTCTATATATAGTGAGAGAGGGGGGGGAGAAGCAAGAAGAGAGAGATAGTACTTTGCGACTATCTCTAGACCCTATTGTTATGTTAAATCTAAGTTTAATTTTGTTACAAATTATTAATGGGTAGTATTAACAGTAGGCTGAAGTTAACAGGGAAGTAAATTACTTCCTGCTGGCGGAAAATTACTTCTTTCACTATTCTGAACAGCAACTTCTATCATGAATTTAAAGTTTTTTCTCGTTATTCTGAATTAATTTTAAAATAATTGTAGAGGACTTTCGAAAGAATATGTTAATAAGTTTACATCATTAATCTTTTTATGTAATATACAAGGGAGGCTCCGCCTACGGTTCAACGACAGCCTAGAACGACGGCCTATGACGGCCCCCACCTCGAGAAGATGTGTGTATGAAAGCACTTCACAAAAGTGCCATCTCTCAGAAACTGGAAACACAGGATGTTATTAGATAGTCTCGAAAATTGGTCCGGCGATTCTGACACAAACAGGTTATTAAAAAAAACGACATATTTTAGCTAACCTTTTTAATATACCTATATAATACACCTATATACCTATAACCTATATAATATGTGTGTGTGAGTTTTAAGCGAAGGAAGCCCGCCATATGTTGGCTAACTTAATTTCTGTAAAGTATACTATTATTTCCTCTTCTGCTTGTTACTGCTTCCCTGTATTTCCCTTCTTTCTCTCTATTTCTCATTCTCTCTCTCTCTCTCTCTCTTCCCATCAGTATTTGTTTCGTAATTATCACATCAGCCCAGATGGTTATAGTATTTCACTATTATTTATAAATCTTTGGTTCATTAGCTAGAAAAACTATATCTCTCTATTTCTAGGTTAGAATAATATTAAATATGAAAACAATTTCGCCATATAAACCATTTCCCAATGTGTGTGATGTGGCATTAGACAAAGTAGTTTAATGTATCAGCTATCCCCCTCCCCCAAACTCCAAGGAATAAATTTTTTCGATTTAAGGAAAAGATTTAACTTTGGAGCTTCTTCAGAAAATTCTTAAATACCTTGAAAAAGTATCTTTTTACCAGTAAGAAATAAACAATTTGATGTTTTTATGAGGGCAGAGGCCTTACCGATGGCTCCATTGATCATAATAATAGTACAAGGAGGCAGACAGTTGTAATGTTATGGAGTATGGCTAACTAGTTATACATAGATTATTACAATAGTTATCTAATTAAATTAAGATAGTAACATAATGAATGAAATTATAGTCTCGGGATATAGAAATGTAAGTCCACAGTGAGAGAAAGTAAATAAAATAGAAAGATTGCCCATCAGATAATAACAGAAGAAAAAACCAATTAAATGATTAGCTCCAACGATACGATGCAGCCAACCAGCTGTAATCAATACTATTAGCAGAAAACTGTCTGAAACTGTGGAACAAAGATAAAAGTGTACTAAAGTTTAAAGTCACAATGTACGAGAATTTTTGCTTTCCTGTTTCAGTTCATGGAACGGAGTTATCATAAACATTTAACTTCCTTTGCGACCCACCACCCGGAAAAGAAGTGCCTCCCTGAGTTCCAAAGTGTGGAACATTACATACATTTGTTCCATTGCAAGAATACAAGTTGGCATGATATTCTATAGTATATTTTTCCACAAAGATAAAGAAACATGATGCTGCATTTTTCATTGCAAGTATTCTCTTTCAGTCTCATTCTCACCAAATACTGTCCTTTCAAATGTTCACCAACAACACTCAATAGTAATGTTCGTATTAGTTTTCACTTAGTCTTACTTAGTGACTATAACATCTAATTCTAAAGCAATTCTAAATCATGCTCATTGTACAATTCAATTATGATCGGCATTCAAACTGGAAACAAATCTCATAACATTCAATCTGAGAGGGAATAAAAATCCTACGCCAGTTTTTCTATGTTCTGCATCAGATTTTCATGTTACACAAATAATTTGGAGGTCCAACAAAATTTTAGTATACTAAAGCCCATATCTCGGCATGCGATCGGGTGGGGGGACCACTTAGGAGGTAACACGGCTCTTTCCCATAATTCTCTATGAAATATCTGATAAGGACCACACGGAATTTCATACGCCACATTAAGAAGTTTTTGTTTTAATCCTTGTTTCAACTTTCAACTGTACTTGATGAAATAACTTTACATAAATTTTTGAGAAATTAATTTCCTTTTGTCTTCTTAACATTTTCGAAGATCAGAGACGCTTTCCGTGATAGCCTGTTTCTTCTTGTGGCCATCCGAATCAGGATGTTTTTGTCAAACAATAACATAGACTTGAGACACTCGAGTGGGTCAACTGAATTTGCTCTGGGCATATCTATGTTATTACTCTGACAATAACACCCTAATGATGGGCGAACGCCCGAAAACGGTCGATGACCACAAAAAGAAGCAGGCAATCACGGAAAATATCTCTGATGCTTTCCAGCTCCGTGGAACCAACCGCAACAATTTTAAACTCAACTCCTCACACATAGAAATTTATTCCGTGTTACTAACTATTTTTATCCGGGCCTTCTGCTGGAGAAAGAAAACACTCTCTCTCCAGGCAAAGAACATTATGATGATAATAATGTGACGAATCTGAAGATGTCTCAAGCTTGAATAGCTGAATTTTTTAAAAGCTAAGACAAATCTGCTTTTTCTGTATGGAGAAAAAATTCTCTGCCTTTGTGGATTTAGCACATCCCTTGGCAAACTCTTGTTTACTACAAAGCAGACACCCATATTTTCTATCCATCCTGCTGTAGATTATACGGACCTAAGTACAAGCGAACACAACTTAGCTTCTACATAGGCCTCAATTGATTAAGAAGCCACTTCGACTAAAAAATGTTTTTCTTTCAGATCACTTTGATTCAATTGTTCTAATGCATACACTATATAAATTCATTTGAAGCGTCCTTAACATAGTGATCAGTACGTTTGATCTTGTCCTATAACCGATTATAACATTTTCAGTTTAACTGAAGTGGCTTCCAGGTGGGTAACAATGGGATAGGTAATTAATTGTATCAAGGAAATCCCAGAGACGTAAATTAATGTCAAGTTATAGTGGATGGTCATCCAATTGGTTTGAAGTGTGTTATCTAATCAACTTGTTTGCATTAAATTAGTTTTGCTAATGTGATTGGATTTATTACTTAAAGTAATAAACAGCAAATATTTTAAACCTGTGATAATCATACAAAAGAGAGAGAAGGAGAATAAACATACTCAAGATTAATGCCGCGGAATGTAAATATGGGTGAAAGTAATATAAGTTCTGAAGTAAAATGAGACAGTGAGGTGAGTGAAGTAATGCAGAGGGAACATCACAGACGAATTAACAGTTTCAAGTTTGTTACGCTTTAGCACTACTGCAGTTACAGAATGGCAACAGAGTTTGTACAACTATTCTCTCTCTCTTAGATGGTGTTTGTAAGAGAGAGTAAACTGAAGTAGTTGAAGACATAGTTGTGGAACTTAATGTTAGTAACCATGCAAAGGCTCTATATTCACCGGTTATACAAAGCGAGGGAGGCGAATCAAGTTACTTAGAACACAGTAAACTGCTCGACTGCAAACAGATGATATATGGACATTCAAAATACATAATACAGAAACAAGTACCGCCAGCCCATCTTGTAAGATTTTCTTTTAACCTCGACTAGATAGTAACCACAAGACTTTAATTGCACAAATGCTAAAAGCTCTCATTAATAGTAAACATTCGTAAAAATTTTCCACGAATCACATGAAATTTTTCAAGCCATTTCCATTTTAGGACATGAGGTTAACTTGCTTACACAAAATTGCCCTTACAATATTTATAAATATGGGTGTGGGAGAAATCCCATTTTCCCTACTGGTTTTCAGGACAAAACAGCCAACCTGAATGTGAAACATTGTTGAATGGCAGCGCCTCCATATAAATGTATCAAAATTTGACAGTTTAAAGTAGGCTTAAGTTAGAAGTCCGCTCCATGTGCCCGGAAGAAAAATGTTATAATAAAATGATATTGCAGTACAAGGTCCCACCAGATAAACATTTAGAAAATTCCGAGAAATCTATAGATAATCCACCCAAAAAAAAACTCAAAACCTTGTGACAACCACCCGCCTTCCTATTAACCGATTTTTACTGGCTCTGGCCGTAAGAGAAAGTTCTGCGATCGCTCCCAACTTTCTGAATAGAATTTCAATGGAAATACGTGTTTTAAGGATGCCGAGAAAATGGTTTCTAGACATTAGCCTGTTTGTATGCATCAGTATAACTCAAAAACGGAAAAAATCACAAAAAGGTGAAACTTGGCGTTCCGTTTAGGCGCTACCGCGTACAACAAAAGTACCACTTTATTGCATAGACTATTCAGTTTTTAGCGAGTTTCTAGAAACATTCCAACGTTTTTCTTCACACTTGATAATCAAATAATAAAAAATCTAATATCAAATAATCAATCATCGATAAAACAATTGAAATCAATAATCGATCATCAAATCAACAAAAAGGGCCTTAACTTTTATTTGAAACGTTTCTCCGAGAAAATTTATTTACGAGGAGTTCGAGGAGGGGAATGACGTTAGGCTTTCGTCTAAACTTTCATTTCAGTAAAAGTAATGCCTATTTTTTTGGGCAGGCTTAATGTCCAACGACCAAATTAGATATCGTAGACGGGGGCAAAAACTCTACTTTACCTGTGAAATTCGTATAAAGAGTTGACTTGAGAACTTGATAGCCATACTCTGACGATGGATGAAAACCCATTCCCACATATTCAGCATATACTTTAACATTTCTCGAACTAATATAAAATTTAGTGGTTACATGCGCAGCGCAAACTGGAGACCTCCCAGTTACAAGTCCATGCCCATAGCACTCTCCAAACCCACCCCTAATGTACCATTTCAGTATAGTTATACGATTCTATCATACATATAATATTATCAAGAATTTAATGTGTTACCAACATTTTGAGTTTGAAGAAAATCCAAAATCTTTTTTGCATAATTTATTATATTCTTGATATAGTCTTAGAGTGCACATATGTACATTTTTATATATTAATATGTGAAATTTATAACCGTGTAATAACCGTATAAATCAATCAATCCAAACATTGGAAACTGCTGTGAAAGAAAGTGCGTGAGTGTTTCACACAAGAATTTTAAAGGGAAATCACATTTTAGAGAAACGAATAAAATTACAGCTTCCCTAAAAGCCCCCAAACTGTGTTACGCCGTAGAATATTGAAGAAGTGTTGACACTTCTGAGGGTTGAATTACTTTTTGTGATTTTGATTAGAAACACAAGAATTTAATGTAACTCAGAGAAGAATTAAGAATTTAACATAAAAACAGGAGTTTTGTAAAAACCCTCGCAACTTCAAAATTCTGGGGCTTAGCATTTATACCAGAAATATCAGCACATTACATTGCACTTTGTGCAGAAGTTATTTGAATCTTCTGCACGATGTGCTTCGTTTTTCTTACAAGTGCTGATACAAAAACACAAAATCAGTTCCTTGTTGAGACTATCTCTGGTTCTCTTGTCGAAAGCTAGGAGCAACGTAAAACCAAGACCGACTATTTTTAAGAATTTCCCTAAAACATTGCTACTTTGCGATGTTCATAGATAAGCGACTAACATGTAAGCTTCATAAAACTAAAAAGTCAAGAACTTAACAAACGTAATAAACTATCATTACAACTAATACGAATAATCGAACGCAAGTCCTGAAAGCTCAACGTCTATTTGTTGACGTTTAGCTTCACATTGGTTTACTCTTAAACTATTAGAGTAAACACAAACCACTGTTTTCTCACTGATTTATATTATGCGGTTCAATCGTTAAGTTCATATTTACAAGAAAACCCTCGCCTTTCAATCCAAAATTCTTTGGATCGGATTACAGATGCTAAATCGGATTTTATTTTTCTAACTTCATTCTTCATAAAAATCATAATTTCATTTCTAGCAGTTACTGTAAAATTTAAAGAGGCCAATAGGTTTTTATGGTGGCCTTCATTACTAGATATAGCCCAATGCGACGGCTGAGCCGATAGACAATACATATTTTATACAGATAAAAAACCAAATCTAAAAAAAAAAGCTACGTAATTTTCACAAAGTCTTACCTTTTGTATGGTAACAACTAATTAATGAAAATATTAATCTCCGAAAACAATAATAATTATACAAAGAGACTCTAATCGCTAAAATCAATATAGATTTTAATATCATTCCCTGTTGTAGAATATACTCGTACTTTACATACACATAGGCGCATTTACATCTATGGCTGGAATACAGCTATAGTTATACAACTGCTATCATAACTAAACCCATAATTGAAATTACAAGAAACCCTCTAGATTATGCAAGGAAGCACCACTAGTGCTCTGTATGTTTTGCGTGTAGTACTACAACTAACTGGTGCGAGTATACAAAACTAATGCATGTTTCTATGGCATGCATATGTGTAATATACTATTTCTAGTATGCGGGTTGTATAATAAGTGACGCAGTAGTAGTAGGAATATTTGAGAGATATTCACTTAAACTAAACGAGACATTCCTCATTTTCGCAATTTCCATAAATTTTCTTGCTGACATGTGATTTTGCTATATGTCCCTAACTAGTAATAAGGGTCGGACTGTGAATATCTTGAAACTATTTTTTAAATTCATTATTTAACTATATCAAGTACTGGAGAAGGAGAACCATGCAAACTTGTCCTAATTTAAAATTGAAATTAACCAATCTGTATTTTTAAAAATACACATGATTTTGAGTTACCAATGTTATTGTAGTGCAAGGTTCGAAAAGCAATGCCATCAAAATTTCTTCTGTTATCTTTGTTCTTCAATTACTCAATAAATTATCAAATTACATGTTCGCTACTATTCTTTTTCATTCGGAGTACCGCTCCCAATCCAGATCCTGTCCATGTATCTCATGCATACATAATTCCTTGCATAGCTGGTTTACAAAATGAATAATCAAAGTCCTCCCCCCACCCCCACCCACAATTTAAAGTAAAAACTTTAGTCACAATCGCGCCACCATTCCATCTATCCTTCTCAAGGGCCCATAATCTCACCGGTGGACTGAGTTCGCTATCTCGTTTAATATTTGGACAAACGACTAACTTGGAACCCTCACTCTAGACTAAATAGACGATTTATACATCGTTTTAGACTGTTTGGCCGACGTAAGCTCACAACAGAAAACAAAGTCTTATATATAATACAGTACAGCCCCTATGAACTTGCAAGGTTTAGGGTATGCATTCCAATTCCTACCGTTTCCAATCCTGCCGCCTAAGGTGCTACGAAAAATACCAGTACTTCCTACTACGTCTCCACTCTAACCTCATTAAAGTCAATAACGTCCCATTAAAAAAAATTCCATGATTCTACAACTTCCCCTCATATCCCTCTTATCCAAAGACCGTATTCTCTCACTATCCCTATATCGCTGCTGGCCTTGAGACTTCCTCGACAATAATTATGCCTCCACTCCGCTAAATATAAATTAAAATTACAAAGGAATACCTCCAATGGGAGGAATCTCCACTCTTGTATTGATCAGTTCGCTGATACGATTTATTGCAGTGAATATCAATAAAACAAAGAAGAAGAAAAATAAGAGAAAATTGTCAATTATGTATAATTAAAGTAATTGGAGTTAGAGAAAGTCGGGTGAGTGTTTCACACCAGACTGTTTTAGCTCAGATTGATGCACGTCCCAACAGATTTCCAATCATAGTAAACCGGATGGGTTATATTCACAATAATAATATGTTCTCAGAATATATGAAGTGATGTAAAGTTCAAGGTTATTTAAAACAAAAATCCGGGGAAAGAGAGATCTAAACTTTTAAATTCTAATTTATCACATCTTGTTAATATTACTTTTAAAAAATAAATAAAGTTGTATCACTCTTTATTAGCATCATTCATCTTTATTTAACTTGATATTATCTTTCTCTACAGTATGAAACATTTTCAACACTTTAAATAAAGCCAAAACTACATTAATAATAAAACAAGCAAAAAATTAATTGGCTGGGGCCAAAGAAGAAACTTTTTATTGTTAAAAGTTTATTCGACTTTTCGGACACCTTTGGTGTCCTTCATCAGGAATAAGGGTGAATGAAGAGTTAAGTGTACAATTTAATATTACAATATTAAACAACACAATACGTTCTCTTAATGCTGTAAGAAGAATTACAGCGATCGTGTCAAATTTTGGAAATGATGTTAGAGAGGGGGCTTAATTCCCCCTAAAGCATTTGATGGCTGTTGGGTGATGAGATCTAAGTCACCCCCTCCCACTGCCTTGTACATACGTACAGTCTTCTTTTGTTTTGTGAAACTTTTTTTTTTTTTAACTTATCCTTTTTCTCTGTTTTCTCAGAGCAGGAGCAATTATGTTCTGCTCTGACGGAGCCCATCATCCCATCATCTCTATTTAAGGAGATTTCCTCTTTTTCAATTACTATTGGCCTTTCTTAGGTTACCTACGTAATAATTGTTTACTTGGACAATATTTTTTGGTATCCTCAAAAATTTGAACAACTTGGGGAAAACAACATTGGAATATTTTGGCGAAACTTCTGTTCATACCAAATCACCGACACGAACACAACCTGAAGATCATCATAATTTTCGTGATCATGGCCACGCAAGCCCCTCCAAAAATCTTATAAAAGTAAATTTTTTTTTCGGAAATGTTGATTTTATGGGAATTCGGGGGAATCAGTGGCTTTAGATTCATCTGTCAACTCTTCCAATTACAATATTCAGGCTTCGACAGAGGGTTTGTTGATTTAATAGTCAAATATAAGTATAAAACTTAAAAGCTAACAAACACAATGCAAGGCATACCAAAAATTTCAAATTCAAAGAAAATTCGCTAAATTAAAACATTCTCAAGTTTCATATCTGTTTTTTTGTTTAATCACTAGATTCACAAAAAATTTGGAAAAACCGAAAAACACATTTCTTTTATCCTTCGATTTCTTGGAATAAATTGAACACATACGTTTCAAGATCAGATTTTTCCCAACATACCTCCAATCAATATGTGATCGGAATCAAGGTAAAACTTTACTCTCTACTTCATCATGATCTTAAGATTTCTGTCTTTACCACTTTTTTGTTTTTTTTATAAGGATTCTCTTTTATATATATTTACTAGATCTCATTACTTGTTTAGAGAATACTATTCATGATTTATTTCTTATACAGAGATTTTCAACTGCACCCACAGTACTGTGAAGTTCAACTCTTTTTTCTGGCACAACTTTTATTTGTTAATTTTTTACTTTCTATGGGCCCTTACCAGTTTAAAACAATCCTAAGCTAATTTCATTTTTCATAAAAATATGAAAAGAAAAGTGTGTTGTGAAGTACTCACACGACTTTCTCTCTTACTCCTGTTAACATAATTACATATAAAATAATAAATTTTCTTTAAACTGCAACTTTTCCTCATTCGTCCCAACATATTGGTGGTGGGGACAAATATACCAACCTACCCCCACTCTGGCAGGTAGACAAGTGATTATAGTCCAAAAGAGCGCCATAATTTGAAATTTAACACCACAAATTCAGCAAAACTATATAAAATCAATTATTTTTTGAACGAAGCTTCGGATAAAAGTGATGGATCTGTGCATTTAGCATTCCAAGTTTAAACGGAAATCGTTACAGACGTTTCTGAGAAATTTCAAAAAATAAAAGCCTATTCTGTAAAGTTGGACTTCCGGTTAGTCTATTTTTTCAAATTTGGAATTCTAGCAATGCATCTAACTTCATGCACGCACTGAAATGGTACTTTAGAGGAAAAGCTTAACGCTACTTTTCTACCAGAACGCTCCTATTACAAAACTCTAACAATTTATTCCCTATATAATTTATTAAAACCGGGAAAATGAGACAAATATATTATATTACTGTATGTACATAGCAGGTATACGAAGTTTAAAGAAACTCGTTGGAGCTATTTTCGATAGAATCCGCAAAAAAATCGAAAACTTTCAGTATTAGCACTTTTGGGTAATGGATTTTGCCCGAAACTTCGAGTCTGAGCGGTGGTAATACCTAACGGAATATCAAGTTTGAGCTTCCTGCGACTTTTCGTTTTTGCGATCTTTGTCCATACATAGGCACGCACACACACACACACACACACACACACACACACATCTACGTGCACACCATTCGCTAAAAACTTCTTTTTTTTAGGAGATCTCAAACATGTATTCAATTTCGAAAATTTGGCGATACTTTGGATTGCAAATACTTTCTTATCATGTATAGTAAGAGAAAGTATAAAGAAGATTTATATCATTTCTATTGTTATTGCACTATACATTTTGCTCTTCGATCACATTAATTTGAACAGTATTTTATAAACAAGAGCCATGAACTATCCGCGTTGTTCATGATCAATAATATCGATACAATATTAACGATTTTGTATTAATACTGTAGTTGGCTTTAAAATTCGTTCATTTATTAATGAATAACTTCATCTCTTACTTCTGTTTTATTAAAAGTACATTTATTCAGTTTCTTTTTTTTCTGTCTCTATTATTTTATTTTATTTATTTCTTTATTATGACTTTTATCAATTTATTTTCTATTTAATTAAAGCTTATTGTTAACTCTGATTAATTTTAAGTTTGATGTATTTATTTAGTATTAAATTATTAAAAAGGTCATTGTCCTGTTGGGTTCAAGCCTTGCTAGGAGGATATACGAGTATAATGTAATACTTTTTTCCTCACCCTTGACGACTTAATAGGTCATTTACCTTCCTTCCAACAACTCCGATCACACCAATCACCTTCACGGAGCCCCCGTACCGCCATTCCTTCCTGGACGTCCTCCATCCACCTCTTGTGGGCCTTCCTCGCTTCCTTCGTCCACTTGGCTTGTATTCTAACACTTTCCTCGGCCAACGCTCGTTATCCATTCTCTTTACATGACCGTACCAGAGCAATCTTCTTGTTTCGATTGAAAACAGCAGATATTTTTCTGCATGTACGCGATTCTTTATTTGGACATTTGGAATTCGCTGCAAACGCGAAATGTAATCCTTCAAAGAATAAATACCTATAATTATTATTTCACTCATAATATAAGTTCTAAGGTGAATCTGAAGTGAAGTTTCTGTTCAACCGCTTTCAAGAAGTATTTAAAAACTTTTTCACAATTCTAGCAGTATCAAAAATAAAACTGAATGGTGGGCCTCTTTAATGACCTTCTCTGGTAGGCCCAGGTTATCTGTAGTAGTAACGTTAAAGGAAACTGTTATGGGATGTAACAATGGGTACCGCCCTTGCATTATTAAGCCAGTAGTTCTACTACTAGGTCTTGGTATTTTCTTATTTTTTTTCACTGTATACGAAGTTTATATTTCCATCATTCAAGATGTCGATAATTTCCGCCGTCTATTTGGTCCTGTCAACCAACAGCATGGCAAGTGGTCGGTTGTGGGCCACACTCCGATCCGTGATGATTGTATCATCTCAGTAAATCATTATAGGTACTATCTGAAATAATTTACAGGGATCAAACCGGGGTTATATCCAAGAATGCGACGATTGCCAAAGCCTGGTGATAAATTTTATGCTATAATATTTTTAATCAGTTTCTCAGGATTAAAGTTCATCTTAGTTTTGAGATAGTTATGCTTTTAAACATTTCTCTAATGAAACATTTCTGTGTAATTATTACACGTCTAATAATAATGCTAATTTTATGAAGAAAATTATTTACATAGTGCACAACTAAATGTACAATTTAAAACGTTTCTGGAATCTTTTAATTCTGGAAAATTACAATTAAATTGGTTTTAATTAACAAAATAAAAAGTGAAAAATACATTCTCCGTAGTTTAAAGCTACTTAGATCTGTACCAAGGAGACAATCTCGTGTATATAATGCAAGGAGCGCAACAAACTAAATTGAATGAATGGTGACCAATTTTACTTCCCAAGCTGACATTAACAGTAACGAATTAGAAACAAAACAAAAAAGCAGAGAGTAAAAGAGCGAGAGACGGGGGGGCGCACAACAATAGATAGTTACAGAGTTACATATTGTAATTACAATGTAGAGAAGAGAGAAAATAGTGAAAGGAAATTGTATTTGACAGAATTACTACTGGTGAGTGAATTCAACACAATACCTAGTAGTGACAAAGTTACTAGGACATGAAAGTAACGGTTTAGCTAGAGTAGAAACCCATGGCAGCCACAAAAGCCCTGTATGTGTGTTTCTGAACAAACCATATATAGACAAAGTTGTAATGCTACAACACTTTGTCTGCGGAGAAAGACTTTGCTCATTAGAACAACTGCCCACTTACAAACTAATTACCAGCAGGCATTAAGTAAAGGACATTGGGCCGATAACCCGCACAGCCCTTCAGTTTCGTGGAGGAACTACCACTTTTATCTAGCAATCATCACCCACCAGTAATTTTAAAACGCAGAACGTACATTGAGCGCTAAACTTTCATTATTGACAGAATTTTTGTTTTTTGTTTTTTAAGTAATTTCTAAGTTATGGACTTAAGAAAGAAGTCTACGAATTGGTTTTGGATGTGTGGTTGCGGGAAGAGATGCCAAAAGACTGGGCCACAGCAATAATATGCCTTATACACAAAGAAGGCAACAGATTAAAGTGCTCTAATTTTCGAGGAATTTCGCTGCTGAGCACGGTTTACAAAATTCTGGCGATTCTCACCATGGGAAGAGTAACAAATGTAGCAAAAAGCGTGCTTGGAGACTACCAGTTCGGTTTCCGAAAAGGAACATCAACAACAGACAACATCTTTACCCTGAGAGCAGTGTTAGAAAAATTTTAGGAAAATAATCTAGATCTTCACCAGCTTTACGTGGATTTCAAAATGGCTTATGACCCATTTTATGTACAGGGTTATTAGATGTCTAAAATTCCTGCAAGTGCCTGCGAAAGTGATTAGACTGGTGAATATGACCCTAACTAACACCGTAGCTAAAGTATTGGTGCAAGGCAATGTGTCTCAAGAATTCCCAGTAAACACTGGGCTAAGACAAGGAGGCCCATCCTCTTTAACCAGTAAGGAAAATAATATCCAATACTGGAGGAACCATATACAACCGCATGACCCGGTACTTAGCCTATGCAGATGACGTAGTGCTTATTGCAATATCTGCTGCGGCACTAAAAACTACATTCAGTAAGCTAGAGGAAGGAGCTGCTATTTTCGGGCTTCGCGTCAATGAGGAAAAACGAAATAATGGTAACTACAAGAAGACAAAGGAATTTCCGAGAACTTCAAATCGAGCCGTACCGTTTTGAAGGGGTAAGGGAATTTAAATATTTAGGAGCAACCCTTACGGCCAAAAATGATGTCAGCAATGACATTAGAAGTAGAATTTTAGCCGGAAATAGATGCCTGGGGGTGCTAAGATCGACGATCCGTAATAAGTATGTCTCCAGGCAAGCTAAAGTTGCCATATTCCAGACCATCCTCAGGCCATTTTTATGTATCGTTCTGAGACTTGGACATGGACGGTAGCAGACGAATACAAACTCAGCTGCTGGGAAAGGAAAGTGTTGAGATATATACACGGGCCAGCAATGGAAAACGGCGTTTATCGGTGCCGAAAGAACGCTGAGTTGAAGCAGCTCTTCAAGGAGGATGACTTAGTCACGGTGGTAAAGCTGGGAAGATTGCGATGGTTACGTCACCTCCAAAGAATGGAAAGAGAGAGAGCGCCGTGGAGAGCGTATGAAGGTCACCCGGACGGCGGAAGACCAAGGGGGGCTCCGACTGCGACGGTAGCAGGATGTGGAGTCCGATCTCCAAAACTTGAAAGTAAGGCAATGGAGAAGGAAGGTTATGGACAGGGACGTCTGGAACCATCTGCTGCAGGAAGCCAAGGTCCTTCAAGGGCCGTAGTGCTACAGGAAGAAGAAGAAGAAGAAGAAATTTCTAAGTTGGCTGGTAAAAGATGGTCTTCGAATGCATTTGAAAATTTTTCTGAACCCCATAATTGTTTATTTATAAGTCCAGATCAAATGGACTTCAATGGACAGTTCTGGATTCTTCGAGTCAGGGCTGAATCTGGAGTAAACCTCGTATGTTTATAAATTTCATTAGAAACTGCAGCAACAGACACCTAATAGCATACAAAGATCATTTCTCTTCACTTTTATAATCAGTACCTTCTTACTTTCTTACTCCCGCTAAGAAAGAGGTATGTAATCATCATCAATCATGGGTCCATGCAATGTGGCTTTAGATAGCATAATAATAATAATAATAATAATAATAATAATAATAATAATAATAATAAGGGAAACTTGTTCTTAAGACTGGTTTGATTGAGGAAACTACAAGTATGACCCTCTGTCTGTACTGAAGTCTAACAGTTGGAGACTGTACTACGACCGGACAATGTCACTAATGGAGCCTGTCCGAGCAGTACCCATAGTCCTCTCGGCAACTGGGACAGTGCCCCACGAATTGCACGAAAGTATAGCCACTCTGGAATTGGACCGAAATATTTATATGGTCCTCCAGAAAGCAATCGGGTAAACACTTGCCATATTGTCAGGAAATTCTTGAACGAACAATAAATAATAATGTGTTGGTGTCATCCCGTACATTATTACATCATATCCAGTATATACTGAGGTTTAATAAAAAGACATAATAATAATCATCAACATCAGTCTCTTTATGCTTCTAGGTATCCAACTCGCTACACCAATCTAATATATTGTAAGAAGTTAAAGTGGTGCGCAGAATGTAGTGTTTGCATTGTTTGGTTTTATAACTTGCAAGCCGCAAATTTTATCTAAAAATTACGCATTTCTTTCTGTTCACAAAAGATTAAGATGTAAGAGATTTAAAGCTATAGCAAAACATATAAATAATGACAAGGTGTAACTGCTGATGATATTTCTTGTATGAACTGTGTTCTTAAACTGATATACATTTTTGTAAACCTCGATATGCCCGATCAGTGTACTCTTTTACACACAAATTTAACGTTTCCATTTCCTGGGGATTTAGACAGTGCTTGGTGGTTAGAGCATGTCGAGTCAATGACGCAGCGAATGCGAAGCTGGGCACGATGTAGGTATGTCAGTGACGTGGTAATGCGATAGTCATATGACGTATGAAGAGTATACATAATATTTCCGCCTGTTTATTTTTCAGCAATCAATTAACAAGATAGCATCATATTTAATTTAATTTTTAAATCATCAAACAAATTTTTAGATAACTGATTAATATAGAATTACGTAGTAAACTAATTTGATGGACACTAATTTGTAAATGTAATTACAAAAATTGAAATTACAATAAGAAAATAAATAATTGGAAAGCAGGATTCTCCAAAACCAATGTATATGAAAGTAATTAATCAACAAACCCATTACTCGTAATTGCCACCTGTATCCAGGGCCTTCTGTATTTAGTGAATAATTCTAACCTTGCAAAACACTGATAATACTTTTATGAAATATTAAATTTTTTAATTTCTCTTACTGCTACAAGAAAAAGTAACGGTCTTTTTCTTTCTCTTAAGTTTTTAGAGGAAATACTAAAATCGTGCAAAAGTTTTGAAATTGCGTTTTTACCGCAAACCCATGTTTTGAGGTTCCCTGAATAAAAAAAATATATATATGGTTTAAACCATGCTCACGATTATCTCATACAGCAGTTCATATTTTTTCAGGAGTCCTTCTAATTTGGAATTTTTACTTAATGTTTAATCGTCTTCATTATGAGGGTTCTTATAGTAGCTATATAGCTGGGGTCTCAGCTCCTCAAAACCATCTAATCATTTTCTAGAAAAAATAAGTTATAAACAGAAAAGACTTTTAAACGAATACCGGTTTTAACAGTATACCACTGTTATCATTCTCGAGAAAACTGCGGACAATAAAAAAAACAACCAAGGAAATTCGCATTCCGGTCAAGCTATTTGGATAGATAACTTTCTGTCGGATCTCCTGCTAAAGCCTAAATGAAATATTGATTGAGCTTTCTGTGATTTGTTGGTTTTTGTGAGTTATGCTGTTCAAATACTCCCCCCCCCCCACACACACACACACTAGACAGAAATAGACAAACGCAAACACGAACAAAAACAGGCAAACATACCACGCATAAATATAAATAATCATTGGTTTTAAAAAATTTCTTTCTTTCGAATTTGTTTCAATTCCATTTCGAAATCGTTGTTTGCAAATTCTCGAAAAAGAATATTTTCATTTGAAATATTTTTTCCATAAAAACTAAATATCTATGTAAATTTCCCAAATATTTTACATGACAATAGCCGCGGAGCCTGTACGATTACATCATTAGGATGTCTTGGTAAGCCAATATGACCATGATTAGTACAATGCAAAGTCAAAGCCTTCATCCTAAGGATGGTTGTATACAGGAGACCTCCTCCTGGGAGCACGTCAGGAGGCTCTAAGAGGGCAGCCCCTTCACCTGACTCGGGAGCAGTAGGCTATAACCTGCTATCCCTAAACACTCCTATCACGAGACCGAAAAGAGATAAAGCGGATTGATTAATGGTAAAAGAAATTGGAACCGTCTTAAGGACTTTAGAATTGGATTCTGGAATGTTTTGACATTATATAGACTGGGGGGACTCCAAACCCTCCTACAGCAGCTTGACGAGTATAGAGTAGACATTGCCGCCATTCAGGAGATTCGCTGGACCGGTAACGGGCTTCTGGAGAGAAAACACCGCACACTTTACTATAGTGGCCATCAGAAGAACCATACCTTCGGAACAGGCTTTGTAGGACGAAATATGAGACAATATGTAATTGGATTTACGCCGTAAACGACCGCATATGCATCATCGGCATTAAGGGCGCCTTCTATAATAATTATAGCCTATTTAGCTGCCACGCGCCAACTGAGGTTGCTTGTGAAGACGATAAGGAAGAGTTCTATGACGCCCTGGAGAGAGCTTTCGATGCCACCCCGAACAGTGATATTAAGATCCTACTAGGGGATTTGAATGCTAAGGTAAGGAGCAGATTTACTATCCCACTATCGGAAGTCACAGTCTACACGAGCACAGTAACGAAAACGGCAAAAAAGAAATAGATTTTGCATCTTCAAAAGGCCTAGTGGTTGGCAGCACATTGTTCCCCGGTCGGAGCATACATAAGCACATGGAGATCCCCGGATGGGCAAACTTGCAATCAAATTGACCACCTTCTCATTAGTGCACGGCATAGGGCCAACTTACTGAGCTCCAGGACATATAGAGGGGCCAACGTTGACTCCGACCACTATTTAGTCATCGCAAGAATTAGATCCAAAATCTCAAACGCGAGAAATCCGAGACTGGCCAAGCCCTAAAAGTTCAATGTGGAAAAGCTAAAAGACCCAGAGGTCCTAAAAACCTATCAAGACAAACTTGGTATTTTGGTCGCTGGGATGCAGCCTGCAAGTGACATTCAGCAGGTATGGGATGGTCTAAAGCAGGCGATAACCGGTGCAGCAGAGGAGGTGTTGGTAAACAAGGAGAGAGGAGAAAGGTCGCCATGGTTTGACGAAGAGTGCAGAGTAGTTACGGAGGAGAAGAATGCTGCTTACAAGAATATGATTCAGAAGCACTATACGAGAGGGGCTACCGAGGATTACCGGAGGAAAAGACGGACTGAGAAGCGAGCGCACAGAAAGAAAAAGAAAGAATATGTGAAAAAAGAAATTAAAAATATTGAGCTTTGTAGAAATGCAAATGAGAATAGAAGATTTTTTCAAGAAGTTAATAAAGGGAGGGTCCGCTTTAAACCAAGAGTACATGCATGCAAGAAGGAAGATGGCTCGCTGCTCACAGGGAAGGATGAGGTGCTAGCTAAGATGGGTTAGGCATTTTGATACTCTTCTGAATGATGTACCAGAGGCTGGAGGCGGAGAAGAAGATAATGAAAGTGAGGGCAGTATAGTGCCAGAGGGAGATGCTGAACAGGAGCTGGAGCCTCCAGAGCTGGACGAAGTCCAGGAAGCAATCCAAAAAATGAAAAATAATAAAGCACCGGGGGCTGATGGACTGCCGGCAGAGTTTTTTAAGAATGGCGCCCAAGCACTTGATAAAGCCCTGTATGATATGATTTTCGCGATCTGGATTAACGAAAAGATGCCACAACAATGGGGCAGAGCGGTGATATGCCCGCTGCATAAGAAAGACGGAATGCTCTAACTACCGAGATATCTCATTGCTGGCCTGCGCCTACAAGATATTCTCCAACGTTCTTTTCAACATGCTTGTCCCTTATGCCGAGAGAATAATAGGGAATTACCAGACTGGCTTTAGAAAAGGGAAGTCTACCATCGATCAGATTTTTACCTTGCGAATGGGGTATGAATATAAGATGCCGATGCATCACCTCTTCGTTGATTTTAAGAGCGCCTACGACAGCATTAAGCGTCCTAGACTTTATGAGGCGATGGAAGAGCTTGGTATATCGCCTAAGTTAATACGCCTGGTGCAAATGACTATGTGCGACGTAAGTTGCATGGTACGTATCCAGTCCCTGGACTCAAATGAGTTTAAGGTCAACAAAGGACTAAGACAGGGAGACGCGCTGGAGTGTTTGCTGTTCAACTTAGCACTGGAAAAGGTGATTAGGGATTCTGGTATTCAAACAACAGGAACGATATTTTCCAGGTCTGTACAAGTGTTAGGATATGCAGATGACCTTGATATTGCGGCATGATCCTACCAAAGGATCCTTCCAAAACCTACAGAGAGCTGCGACTTATATGGGCCTAGAAATGAACGAGTCAAAGACTAAATATATGTTTACGGATGAAGGAGGAGGGCCACCAGGTACAAACATTTCCCTGGGCTCATCTAGTTTTGAAAGGTAAGGGAATTTTCATACCTTGGCTCTCAAATCAACGCAACTAACGACACATCTGCCGAAATCAGGAGACGGATAGCCGCAGCGAATAGATGTTACTTCGCCCTGACAAAGACTTCAAAAGCAGACTTTTATCAAGACAGACCAAATCCAGGTTGTATAAAACGCTTATTCGCCCAGTTTTGATATATGCATCACAGACCTGGACACTAAGCAAGCAGAACGAAAAAGATCTCCTCTTCTTCGAAAGAAGGACACTCAGGAGGATATTTGGTCCGGTCACAGAGGGGGAAGTCTGGCGGATTAGGAGGAATAGAGAGCTATATGAATTATACGCTGAGGCAGATGTAGTCCGAGTCATTAAACTAGGCAGGCTTGGCTGGGCGGGCCACGTAGCAAGAATGGCAGTAACGGACATACCAAGGAAGATGTGGGAGGAAGTCATACATCGGACAAGAAGAGCTGGTAGGCCAAGGCTGAGATGGACTGACGGTGTGCAGGCTGATGCGAGAAGCCTGTTGCGAATTTCCAACTGAGGGCCGCAGCACAGGACAAAGCGGGTTGGCGGACGCTCATTAGGGAGGCCAAGACTCACCACGGGTTGTAGTGCCATACAGTAGTAGTAGTAAAGAACATAAATAACAACACAGATAAACAAGAACATAAGTAAAAATGTTAACACTTATAAAAAAGCGATTATTATTATTTTTATTGTCTGTATGGAGGGACCAAGCCCTATGCTAAGGAGGGATCCAAAACCGCCTCTAAGCCCATATAGCTATCACAAAGATCGGAGCCTTAACAGTGCACTGCCAGCCCACGGACAGACAGAACTTAGCGATTAGTTCCTGATCATTTTCCAATTATTTCAAGGTATAGATGGAATTTTTTCTTTCACTCCAAGTCACGTGCCATGTTTTTTCACACGAAGAAGAAAAAAAACCGGTGCGAACTGGCTGAATCACACCACTGGTTATATTCCAGAAAACGGTCGATATACAAAATAAATCAGGTTATTATTTATTTAATTTAAATAATGTTTAACTGTGAATAATTATAGATATATAATTTTCATAATAATCATTGTAATAATAATAATTCTAAAACTAATCATCCCGCTAATTTAGGAACAATCAATTCTAGAATGTTGTGTTTAGTATTTTGTTAAAAGCAATATTTGTTACCACAAATGGGTAGGGAATTGAATTTACATGTAAACACAAACCCAATACCGGAATTAATGGTTATATTATTACTATACTGGGAATAGTCCTAGTAACATTATCAGAAGATATGACAGTATGGGGTTAGAGGAACCCATAATGAGTTGGTACTGAATATGCAAGGGTAGGCGACATAGGAGAGTTTCAACAGGATCAACCTTATGAAAATATCTCTCTCTCTCTCACTCATACCCAGCCAATCTACACATTCACAACATACTGCAACGATGGCGCCGCCAGTTGTGGAGAAGAGGCTCTCTCCTCTTCTACAGTATGAAGAAGAAACACTACCGTTGGGGAGCTTCACAAACACATAAACCATAATTCTGCGACACGCCCATACACCCAAGAGAGTTCAAAAACAAGAGCTCTGCGTACAAACACCTGCTCCACACATCACAAATACAGGATTTGTACCTATATAGCGTAGAGGATATATAACCAACCTACGTTGTCCACATAACAAATATCCTACGATTTTGATTATATTATTGAAATTATAATCCTTACCAAAGGATATAATATTCAAATATTAATTAATGAAATATTTAATAATTATAAAATCGGTATTTATTTAATCTATACAAAATTCTACAACAATCGTACAAAATTGATTTCCGAAAATATAAAAAATTGATAAGTAACACTAGGATGTTACAAATGAATTTTTGCATAAAAACATTTACTTATTTAGTTAATTTAAAAACGCTGACTTAATTCTTATTCTTGAAAATATAAATCTTCATTTACTGCACCTTCATCTAACTTCGGCCAGCACTTCAATTTGGTGAAGCTAACCTTCCTTTGCTTTTGTGGCGAGAAACTCCTCATATCCTAATCGTACTGCTTCATAATTTTCGGAGTGCTTTCCTCCAAAAAAATAAGCTATAGACCGGAAAAAACCGTAATCAGGTAGTACAACAACGGGCAGGGCGAGGTAAAACGCTTACCTGATGGGAGAGTAGAAACTGTTAATTTGATCTGAACGGATTGGCAGGAGCGTTATCATATTGTACAGCCTCTTTTTAGCACCTAATTAAAAGGAAATACCTTGCTTTTAAGATGCAAAAGCTCCATCCAGCTGTTCAATATAAAGTTCAGAATGAACAGTTTTCCCTCTGGAACAAGCTCAAAATGTAAACACTACAGTTCCGCCAAACGCAAAGAACTAACCGCTGATGGACTACATGGCCTTGTGTTTGTGTATCACTAACCGAAATGATCTTGTCACATGCGTTGGTGGTATCTAAATGGAATAACAAGGTTGAGCTTCCTGAGCATATTCGGGTTCGCGACATTTTGCGCACACAAAAAACACACATAACAACATAAAAACACATACATACATTCTGCTAAGAACATTTTATTTCCAAGCTTCTCCGGTGAAAAAACTCAATTTCGAAGATTCGACAAGATCACAATACTTCCCCGCTTCAGTAAGGAATTGGGCGAATATAAATTTTCATGTTTTTTTTTCTCTAATTATCTTCAGTAAACCCTCCGTGTTTGTTTTCAAAACGGATAGAAACACACACACACACACACACACACACAAATTCTGTAAATTTCATATTCATCATCAAAATTAAAAAGCTCAATAGAATGAAAACCATTTACTGATAAATTCATTGATTTTTATCAGGAAAAAAAAAGAAAAGAAATTAATTAAGTTGTAAAAATATTGTGTCATAAGCAAACGCAGACCACCACATACTGGGAGGATAAGCATTCTTCTATTCATAAAAGGTTTAGGGGTTTTAAAAGTTAAGTGGCGCCATATCTGGGACTTAGTTTATCTCTCTCTTTTTCTTTGGCCGTAATAATGATTTTTTGATAGTAGCGACTTTATTGCAATTGTTATACATTCTTCAATAATTGCCTAATCAATTAAATTACATTTATATAGCAATATGTTTTTGTGAATATAATTTTTAAATGAAAATGGGTTCTAAATGAAGTTGAACCCACACAAATAGCATATATCTATTGTTGTTTGGGACTCAAGGAATTGAAAATATGGAAAACATAAGGTCTACATTATGGGGTTAAGTTTCAACTGTAAAAATAAAGGGCTCCAAGATCATTTTCTTTCTAGTTACATCTTCTGGGCTGTAAAACATCACGCCGAGTTCGGTGAATGTGTTTTTTCTTCTTTATACGATTACGTATTAATTATTATTATTCAAAGAGAAAAGGGTCACCAAAACCTAAGCTGCCTAAAAGCCTCTCTGGGCCCAATAGCTAGGCCCCAAAAAACAATAACAACAATCTAGTCTAGAAAGAAGAATCCAGGAACTGGGTCTCTTATCCACCTAAGATTTACCACAATCCGAACAAATTGGATCATAAACTTAAAGAGAAATAACCTCAGCTCTTTCACAACATCCTGTTCCGTAGGAAGGAACTGAACTTAATTTTCTCACAACTCAAACAATCTGTCATGAGATGGATGGATATTTCTTCGGCTGTCTAACAAACTCTACAAAAGAGATCTGGCATGAACCTCGCCACCACGTAGAGGTGTCTCTTAAACGTTTGGGATCCGATCAAATGTCTGAGAGGAGTCCAAAAAAAAATTTACATTTATTAAATTTCGCATTAAACTCAAAATAAAGAGCTCTATTACTTTTATTTGTTACATTATTCCAGGAAAATTGAGTCTTGGATGATACGGAAGGAGATCAATATTAAGTTCCTTAAAATCGATTAACCGGGGTAGAAAAGGTTCTTACGTTTTTTCAAAAACCTAGAGCGCTTACTATACGATCACTTTACTGATCAATCACTTTACTGAGAACCTGTGAGCTAGAATTGTAAAGTGCCGTTTTACAAGCTTTCCCACATTCAAGTTGACTGAGGCCGTTAAAAACGAACTAATGCCAACCAAACGTTCAGTAAAAATGCCAGGTTCGAAAAACAATTGCCAATTAAAATATAATAATTGAAATTTTACAATTGTTTTCCAGAAAAGCTTGTTACCTTAAGCTTGATTGCCAGATTTATATATACATGTGTATATAAATATATATTCCAATATATATTATACATGTCGAATTTATTGACTCTTGGCTTATCAGTCTGATGTTGATTGATGATGCGTTATTTTCACCAGTTCAACAAATATGTAAAAAGAGAGCGTCTAATACTATCTTCTATAGATCACTGTTGTCAAAGTTAGGAGGAGCTCGTTATTATTTCGCCAAAATAGATGCCAATCGTGGATTTTGGCAGTTATCTCTGCCCGAAGTATGTGCAATATTAACCTCGTTTACGTATATCTCCAGATAATACAGTTTACGTAAACATTAACCGTCCGGGATCTGTTCAGCACCGGAGCATTTTCAGAGAAGTGTGAGTGAAGTATTAAAGGGATGAGAGGGAGCCATCAACTTGGCTGGTGATGTGTCATTATATGCATTGTGCAACAGAGGAACACAAAAAGCTCGAGTGGTTACATTAAATTCAAACAAATAGTGAATTTAATAGTGTAAGATCCTTGATTCATATAGTCGAAAACTGAGGTTATCCTTCCGGATCCAGCAAAAGTATCTGCGTTGAGCAAAGTGAAGTCTCCGGTGGATAGAGCTGGTTTACGCAGGTTAGTGGGAAGGGCTATCTACGAAAATAAGTTTGTACCACATTATTCGGAACTTACGTCCCTTAAGAAGTCTTCTTTTTTCCAGGTTGAACTGTTTTGGTCAGAACAGAACAGCATTAGATAGCTTTTGACAAATACACTAAAACACACTGTTACAACAGAAACAATATAGTTTAATTGGCCAAAGACAGAAATAAAACCATCTATTTAATGATCAGGCCCGTTCTCTATATAAATTTAAATTCACATTTGCATATCCACGGAAACAAACTTAAGTCTTAGTAATAATAATAATAATAATTCTTCACTATTTTGATCTTCATATTTAAATTCCTTCCGCACCACTGAGCCTGTCTACATGAAATTGTCGCCTTCTTATTCCTTTGCCCATATATTCTTTTCATTTTCGACAGACACACACACACACACACACATACATATATATATATAAATTAATTTGGGTTTGTGGACCGCTATACTAAGGGAGCATTTCATTTGTGTAGTCATCGCTCTTCATATAACTCTTTCAGTGCTGCCAACATAAAAACAGAAGGCATGGAGGATGCGAATATTTCTGGGGATAGGATTGCAAACGCTTGGGCGAGATGCTCTTCTTCAAGACTCCGTGACCCTCTATCCTGGTGGTGTAGCAGACTACAGTGTGAGCGCCAGCAATTAAACGGTTGGCTACACTGTGTGGATGTTGGCATATTGTCAAGGTTTTGCAGTCTATTGTTACAATGCTATCGGTGCATATTTCAAAATTTTCTGTTATCTAGTACTTCTTATTGTTGACTTTCACTTTTCTAGTGCCTTTACTCGTTACGTATATGTGCAAATACACTTTGTAGTAAAGTAAGTTAAAAGTAAAGAATTTGCTCAAAAAAAAAAAATATATATTTCAAACAACATACTATGGAAAGCCCTTAATTTATGTCCCCGCCTGGATTCGGTCGTTGATACAAATTTAATATGTGATCTTTAAAAAATCAGTAGAGAACAAACACTAATTTACAGAATCCCACCAAATCTGAAGATGTTCTTAAATAGTCAATCTTTGGGATTCTGCCAAGAGAGTTCCAACTCGGCCTGGAATCCCTTACTTATGGCCAGCCATTAATGGCCTAGTAATTTAGATTTAACTAACTAGAACGAACTTTAATATTCCTCTACTTCTCTCCAATGTGTCCAATACTATTTCTTCACAAAATAAAACTAATTTATTATTAATTGAAAGAACGAACTAACATATAAGAGCAGAATGAATTATTACGAGTAACTTATTTGGTATATAAAATAAATGAAAAGAAAATGTTAAATGTTTTTTGCAAACATGGCTAAACAGGTAAAATTTATTATTTAATATGAAGATATTATGGCCCAAAGCGACAGATGTAAATAATACCCCGCTGTAAAATAAAATGAAAATAGAAAGTTAATTATGGTGACTTACAACCAGTGAATATAATATACCAAACCACAATAATACTCCCGTAGTACCACAAAATATTTGCTAATATGGAATATGTATTAATGTAAACCACTAGAAATGGAAAATATTATAACATTGTCGCAGGAAGGAAATTATTGCAGAATGGTCTAAATTTGCGAAACTAACTACTCAATTTTCTAGAATTAATAGTTCTAGAAATCAATTGGGCCAGTAATGACCATTATTTGCATAGTGTAATAGACTTATGGGGGATAAGAGTTTGTGATGAGCGATTCACTGCTTTATTGAATAAAGCAAAGATACCGTCAAAACTTTTCAGTTTAGAAAAAGAAAGAGTAGCGGAGCGGCGTGACAGACTAAGCTGTTAAGAGTGTTACTTTCTTGACGAAAGAAAATACCATATAAACCATACCATATAGTCAAAACTTCCGTCTCTTTTATCTGTTTGAGTTATTCAATATTACGTCCGTCATTACTACTTTGGCTCTACTAAGGTAGAGTAGGCGGGTCTAGACTTCCCTAAGGTGCAATGTTAAAACAGTTGGTAGGAGGTATTGCTACGCTTCCTAGGTGGCACATAGGTGATTGAAGTACTCAAATAACATTCGAAATTTAACTTCAGAAATTCAATTCAAACTCCAATGGAGATTCCACAGAATCCTTTTTCCGGAAAAATCTTTTTGAATAAAAGTCATAGAATTTTATTTGTGCATCAGATCCAAAGTTTAAAGAAAATCATGGTAACAGTTTTCGAGAAAATTAACAAAAAACTCAAAAACTTATTCTACAAAGTAGCAAACTTCCGGTTAACCGATTTTCTTCAAATTTGGAAATCTAGAAATATTTCAGAAGCGTAATAATACTGTACAGGTGACAGAACCAAATATTTTACTGAAGTGGTACTTTAGGAGAAAGAATAACACTATTTTTCTGTCACATCGCTCCCCCCCCCCACAAATCAATTCTCCCGGAAAAATGTTTCAAACAAGAGTGACAGGTATTAACCTGTGTAGATAGTATATGAAGTTGAAAGAAAATCATGGGACCTGTTTTCGAGAACATCGCAAAAACTGAAAAAGACATCCAGTAAAGTCCCACTTCTGATTGATGGATCTTGTCCGAAACCTTCGTGTCAGATATGTTGTACTACCAAAACGGAGTTCCAAGTTAGAGCTTCATGCTATTTTCTTAGTTTTGTTAATAAACACGCACACACACATATACATAGACAGACCTCTCGCTAAAAACATTTTCTTTCATACTCAGCGTTTACAAAACATGTATTTCAATTTCGAAAATTTAACACGATCACATACTCCTTCAGCCTAGGAAGGAGAAAGTAAAAAGACGAGTTTATAACAATCTCTTACGAGCTTGCCAGTCTAATTCTCCAACACTATTTCAAGAAGCCAACAGTCTCGCTAGTCGATCTTTCATTCGCTAATTCAATCTTTACTTCATTCTCCTTGCTGAATAAAACTTGTAAACGTACATTCTGAGTACAATAGGTATTCACTGGAGTGGATGGCGAAGAGATTTATAGGAAAACTTAAATGGATTTCTAAAATATATGATTTGAACACTGACAGAGAAGGCGTAAAGAAGTTAGCGGATATTGGTATCAGAGTTGAACATTCTGAATTCATACCAATGGAATAATTGAAGGACAACGGTTCCGCTGTGTGTTGAATATTTTAAAGAGACAAGCCTGAAGCGTAAGTAAACATTTTCATTTTTATTCTATTATGTTATGTTGCAGTGATCTAGGCCATATCTTGAAATGTGATTTTAAGATCTACGCCATATCTTGAAATGTGATTTTAAAACAGAAAAACGAACAGAAAAAAAATAGTAAAGAAAAATTCAAATTATTTCAGTGAAGCCAATTTCGTGTTCCCAACAGATTTCCATGTAACTGGCTGCGGAAGTACTCTTTGCAGGTTTAGTTCTATTTTGCTTAACGACTTCCGAGATGATAGCGTTACGTTTTCCCAGGTCTAGTTCGTTCAAAAAAACATGTGGAACGGTTATTAGGGGCGGGATATAACCTCTCCAGCAGCCTTGGTTGCTGAACTTGCCTGAATGATAGCGATCAGAAGGAAACCGGAACTTCCTCCCTCTTGCATCACAGCATGATCTATAAGCGCTATCATGTTCTATCATGATCTCAGATGTTCTTTCAGTCTATTCAATTTCCTAGCATACGCAACTTATTTTTTCTCTGAATATGGAGCACGCTTCAGAACTTTACCGATCGTAACAGCTCCCAAAGCAGATCCGTAGGCTCAGTCTCAGGAGGGTCCTACAAACGGCACTGCTCTTTTCTGAACTCTTTATAGAGAGACTGGTCTTTCAACTCTAAACCTTTTTTATGCTCCATGAAGGCACAACTGCTGCACATCTTCCCTTTCCAGAGTGCCAGGGCTCTTCGCATTACCCTCAGGGCAGCATGCCCTGGCAACCAAAAGTGGGTGACTCCGAATTTTTCGGCCCAGATGAAGTTTGCCAACTTTCAACGAATTCCCAAATTATTTTCGAACTAATAACTTATGAGCATAGTGCTTTAGTGGCATTTTGACTTTCGGAAAGTATCATCATTTTCTGGTTTCGATAATTGATATGAATATTGAACTGATATTGCGAAAATAAATATGTTTAAAAGAAAAAACTCGTATGTTTACTAAAATAAAAGGGAAATCTCATAAAAATGAAGCTATAGCTAATATTTATAGCACTTATAGTACATAGAAATGCGGTACTACTATCGTACATTAAATTATATTCATGTGGGTAAATTCATCATAGATATCCTCCATGAGGAATTTCCTTGAACAAATGAGGAAAGTATCTGTTTTACAACAGGAAAATCAAGGTTTAGTTTAGTTTTTTTTTTTAGGCGAGAGATTAACAGAAAATAAAAAATAAATGAAAAAGAAATAAAATAAATGAAGAGTAAAGAAAAATGGTTACAAATGTTTTAACAATTAATACAAATAAATTTGTTCCAATAAATTATTACCGCCCCCAAATGGAATGGAACAAGAAATGAGAATGTACTATTAAATTAAACAAAAGCCATCTCACAATGTTAATAAATTTTTAGTTTCCTTTTTGTGTCCTCCATTTAACTTTAAGGTTAAAATATATGTATATGGTAATATTCATGTATAACAATATGACAATAAGAGAATATAAAATGAGATGGGATAAAGAAAAATAGTTTTTGAAAGCTCCGTTTCAATTTGCATTTCTATCACTTTGTTCTTCTTTGTCCGAACTTATTTGTTTGAACCTCAATAATTTGTCACAAAGGAAAACAAAGTTACAACATGGAACTGAACAGATTATTCCATTTTAGGATTGCTATTATTCGAATAATCTCAAACAAGAAAAAACTTAGTGAAACCAAGTAATAACTATAAATGCATGCCAGAAAACAACTGATTCTTAAATTCAAATTGTTATAGACTGTTGGCGTTCCGAAATCTTAACTTCGTCAGAAGAAACCAAAAAAGTTCCATCCATTCTATCCTTTTCTGTACTAGCGACCGGGACCCCCATAAGTGTTTTTATTTCTGTTGTTTACGGTGTTGGCTTATTTTATGAACGGGTAAGAGTGCGAGCTCGGATGGAATGGGTTGCCCCTTGGGTGTGCTTAAAAATAAGAGAGAGGATTTCATGCACTTAGCTAGAGATAGCCCTATTGTTCATCCCGCTTCATCCCACATTTATCAAACCCTGTATCATTGAAGAAGTTAGGATTAAGACGAGAGGCAATTTCCCTGGATCCCTCGATCACAACACAGTCTTTACATTCCAGTGGACATACAGATGCGAAGCATTCCAATGCCTTTATCACATTCAATGTTTCCAATCCAGAGTCTTTCGAAAGATCACCAACGTAATATGTCTCAAATATTATCTAACATTCTGCCCTAGAGACTTTTGGGCTGTTGGTATTTTATAACTTCAGAATTATAAATCGCTTCCCAAAATAGCATTATGCCAGAGTTTCCGCTGATCCTAGTCTCTACTGCGGATACTTCTGGCCACCATGGCTTTCAGAATGCATCTTGCTCCGCAGACGTCCTCGTTTTCTTCTTTCTATTAGACAATATTCCAACAGCTTTTATGGCCCATGCTCACTTCCCATTCTTTGCCATGACCTTGATGATATTTCAAATAAGATAAAGTTAAATAAAATTAAAATAATTTTAATATCTACTTAATCAGAAACCAATAAGTTAATTCTATGATTCAATGTCATCAAAAGTAATCGCTATGATTAAAGCCCGCCATCACGACAAATAAACCTCTAAGATGGTTTAAACAGTGTTGGCAATGCCAAGTGAATAAGTGATCAATGGAACTTAATTGTGCTTGGGAGTACTCCGTTGGGAGAAACCTTCTCCTTTCAGTATCCTCACCTAATGTTTCCAGCTTTATCAGCACATTTACTTATCGTAAACTTTACACACCCGTAAATTCCTCAAGAGTTACTCCAAGAGGAGATATTTTATAACTGAAAAAGTTTTACAGAATCCACAGCTATTTTTAAGATTCCCTACCGTCTTCTGGATGCGGTTGATAGCAAAATCATGATGTATAATCACTATAAAAGTTCTGTCTATCTCTTGATCTCCATTTGCAAATCTTCCCTTTAAAGTTACTACTTCGGTAATCTTGTTTTGGAAACATTAAGTAGGGTGGTAGTATTTTTGGTTTTAATGTATTTGTAAATCTGAAAATGTAATTTTCACTTTTGCTTACTCTGTTAAGAGTAATTATATTGCATTCACGTCAAATTCGATTTTTTTTTTCGAAAACCGCACCAACGATTTTGTTTAAATTTGGTATATATATCAATTGAATATATAAAGAGCTACAACTTTTCTGTGAAACATTTCGGAAAAAATTATCGTAAACTGGATGCGGATTATCGTAAGCTGGATTCACTTTAATGGGGGTTTCGGTAGATCGTGTGAGGTTAGGCTTCACTTTAATGGGGGTTTCGGTAGATCGTGTGAGGTTAGGCTTCACTTTAATGGGGGTTTCGGTAGATCGTGTGAG
Source organism: Triatoma infestans (assembly GCA_011037195.1). Lineage (NCBI taxonomy): Eukaryota > Metazoa > Arthropoda > Insecta > Hemiptera > Reduviidae > Triatoma > Triatoma infestans. The sequence continues at coordinate 221,371 of JAAEAF010000376.1, forward strand.
GTTAGGCATCACTTTAATGGGGGTTTCGGTAGATCGTGTGAGGTTAGGCTTCACTTTAATGGGGTTTCGGTAGATCGGTGAGGTTAGGCTTTACTTTAGGGGGTTTCGGTAGATCGTGTGAGGTTAGGCTTCACTTTAATGGGGGTTTCGGTAGATCGGCTGAGGTTAGGCTTTACTTTAGTGGGGGTTTCGGTAGATCGTGTGAGGTTAGGCTTCACTTTAATGGGGGTTTCGGTAGATCGTGTGAGGTTAGGCTTTACTTTAATGGGGGTTTCGGTAGATCGTGTGAGGTTAGGCTTTACTTTAATGTGCCGTTTTCCATACTATTTGATCCTGTCATCCATATAATATTAATAAGAATTGAATGTATAGCTTAAATTCTGGGTTGAAGAAAATCCATTGACCGGAAGTATGACTTTACTGAATAGTTTTTCTGGGAGGTTCTGGAGCAACAGCAAGTTCCCTCAATTGTTGTTATTAGTTTAGGATTTTTCACTTTTCATTAACACAGAAGTTGGTAGTACCAATTCAAAGTTTGAAGTATATTTGCCAATAATGGCTGTGTAAGGCTCAATAAGGAAGACGTGCGAGTGTTCCACATTAGATTTTTTTTTCTTTGTTTCCAATGAAAACATATATTTCCATTAAAGTTATATAATGAGTATGTGTGGGGGTGGGGGTGGGGGTACATTTCTATTCTCTATAAGTTGAAGAAGAAATGTAAAAAGTATAAATTGATAAATTCAAGAAAATATATATTACATATGCCAATCTATATTCACGCTACAAACTGCAATATGTAAACAAATATGAGAAAAATATCCAAGAATGATGGCTGTACCACTCCTAGACTCATATCTGAAGAAGCACGTACCAACTAAATTGCAACATAAATACTAAGAAAATAATTTACTTGCATCTACTTCTTTTCCAAAACAATTTGATATTATCAACAACTAAAATTATTAAATTTATATTATAACATTCCTTTGCTAAGAAAATAGAATTAATTGTTAACTTTTGTATAGTCTCTTTTTTTTATCTTCGAGTTATAAAACATCTTTCAAACATTGGATTTTTATATTTCAAATTAATAATATAAAGTTTCTTACAAATTGCACGATACAATTAAGTAACCTAACATTCAACTCATCTTGTAATCACAAAAATGTTATTACATTGCAGATGTAATGGTACCATTTGCCATACAAAAATTGTATTCAATAATTCTATCAATAACTGCATCGAGGCACTACCGCAAAGTCTCTACTAAAGCACGTCAACTACGCATTCATTATAACTTTTGCCACGCTTACTATAAGTATAGGCGAATGGGCTTCCATTTTTACAACTGAAGGGTTTAATAGTTCAATCACCAGATAAACTTTAAAGAATGAACAACAGTCGCTATATGACCGTTGAATGGTTCATCTAGTCACTTTAGCTCACCAACTCACTTTAGAAAAAACAAGAGTTCTTACTAGTCACTATCACTCTTCAAACGACCCACAACAACCAACCATTCTATAAACGGTGAGTTCAGTGCCTGTGCGTGTGTTCTTACTTCACCATCACTATGGACTTCCCCTGAGCAGAGAAGACTGCATGCCCATCAAACCCCAATAATGTTGAAATCTAACTACATTTCCAATCTAAACACCAAACATCTTAAAATCAAGTTTTTCGGGAAAATGTTTCAATAAAAGTGAAAAGTGTGGAAATCTTAAAGAAAATCTTTAAGATTATGGTTTTTGACTTGAAGGTTTTTATTAAAAAAAATATAGTTCCTATTACTTCGGAAGAGGAAAAAATACAATGATATGAAGAAGAATAAAACAAATTTAAAATACAAAAAGGAATTGTAAAGAATAGAGATGTTACTTCGGTTAACAAGATTAAACTACCTAATCAGCCCCGACCAATATGATAGACCAAAAAGAGTAGAATTAGGCCTCCAATCACAATAAAGCCTATCAACATTCCTGCAATTTGATCTAACTCAGTTTTGTCTCTTGTCATTCTTTTAAAAAACTCTTTCAAAAAAAAAAAACAACAGTAAGATAAAAGACCACAAAACTTAATTTAGAAAGCAAAATATTAAGTATTGGAAAAAATTGAATATTTACAAAGTGAATTGCAAACGAACTACTGTTGGCCAGAAACATGATTATTTACCAAATAAAGCTTTAGTAAGAATTCAAAGTATGTAAGAGAATAGCAGTAGAAGTCGAGCTAGGGAGTTTTTAACATAAACATTTTATTTTCTCTTTACAGGCTACAAAGAAAGTACTGCGGATGTATCAAATTTTAAAATTTATACTAGAAATATATGTTTGTGAGAACCCCTGAGTACGAAAAACTTCTCAACTTGAAGAAAAGTAATACGATCATAAAATAGTAACAACTTGAAAGGAAATAATAATTTAATTTAAAAGAAATCATTAGATAAAGATAATAAAAAGACAAGGCCAAATGATTTCCTTTCTTGAGAGATAGATTTCTAATGAGACGTGAATTTCAAAAAAAGTTCTCATCGAATTTTCTTTGGCTTTTTTTTCCCATTCATTCCTTTTTAAATGCAATAAATTATTCTTAGCATGAAACTTTTTCCTTGATTTCTATTTTATTTCTCATTTTCTGTCTGTTACAAGCAGCCGGAAAAGTTACAGGAAAAATATCTTATTTTTGTAGCAAGGACATTAGCAGAGGGAAAAGTGGTTTTGGGAGGGGGGATGATGACAACAGTGTTGTAGAATTGGTGGAAAACTGCACCCGAACAAATAGAACTGGGTCATTATCGGCTGATGATTTCACAGTTAGGATGGGGAACATTAGGGAAGAGACATTAATACTGACTAGAGATTTTCAATGTTACAAAACAGGGAGGCATAAAGAAAAAGTAAATCACGTTCAACGAAAAGTGACATTATGCTCCACTTTAATATGTGCACTGTACTGGGTTCTCTATCAAATAATATGTTTTTCACTGTCGTGTTTAATTCGAAATAAAATCTCTGGTATGAACATTACTACGGCTTGTTTGTCATGAAATTAGTAAAGTTATAATTTACAGATATTTTCTTGACAGTGGAATGGAAAACTACTTAAAGTTGTATTTCCACAAATCCCTCAAAAAAAACAATTTTCCTTTGAAAATGTTCAAAATAAAAGTGAAAGATCAACTTAAGTGTGGACTATTCGTGTAGATGAAGCTCAAAGAAAAATCGTTGTTTGCTGTTTTCGCACATGCGGTTGAAGGATATCGATTGAAATCTTTATGCTTGAATCAGTGCCTAAACTGGAATGTCATATATGAGCTTCACACAATTTTTTTGTTTTTGAGATATTTTGATCAATCGCACACAAACTTACACACATACATGCGGAATATTTATTTAAATCATTTTTTTTTATATACTCACAGGTCCTTAAAAGTGGTGAAAATAAATTTCGAATAATTAATACGATCCTTATACTTGCCGTCTTACTATTTACGTAATCCTACACAGGAGTAAGGGAAAGTAATTAGAAAAAAGGCTAACTAGGAAATTGAATGAAGAATGAACGTTGAACCTAATACTTGTAAAATTTAATGTTTTGAGTGTGGATAATAGAACTATGCAGTTAGCAGCACTAACCGTTTATGACGTACCCACAGCTTATAGATATAAATAATTTGTTCGGGTTAGTTAGTGTTAACATGACGTTTTTTCAAAAACACGTCTTACAGCTGAAAAAGTAAAAAAATAAAAAGTTTGGTATTTTATCCGTCGTAGCATGCATATTTATGTTCTTCCTGACCGGTTTCGGATTTTCATCCATCGTCAGAGCAAATTCACCAAGTTCGTGTAGAGAGTTCACTTCAACGTAATGTTTCTGTTACTTGTTACTCACACTTGTTGGCTGTATATAATTATGCGGGGAGGTTATAAGGTTATGTTACTATGTGTATGTGATTAATGGAAAAATGGAATTATTGTAAGTTATGATTAGACATTAGAAAAATAGTGTATAATAAGTTTATTTACTGTTTTGCAGAATACTCCATAACTAAATTTTTAATAGTGTTGTAAAGTATGCTCAGTGTCTTATCAAGTTATTTTTATTGGGAGGGGGGATAAGTTATTTCAGGAGTACGCTGTACTAATAGGAATAGATAAAGTTTGAAGAAAGGCGATGCAACGTTTATGGACAATCGAATGCTTGTAAAGTAATACATAAATTTGAAATAGAATCAGGGTTAATACAAAAAATTATATAACTAAATTGATATGTAAGAAGAAGGCTGGCAGCAAACGGGAATTTTGATTACATATTATATTCTTATTAGTATACATGATATATCGATAAGTATATATTAATATGATACATGATAAAATCGAATAATATATTGAAATGACACTTTAGAAAAAAGTCTACCGTCACCAAGCGCCCAGAACTCTCGTTAAATGAATTTTTCCCAGAAAAATGTTTCAAATAAAAATTATAGCACCTTTCATGTTTAGTTGATATACAAATTTTATCGCTGGAGCTGTTTCGAGAAAACGACAAAATAACGGAAAAAAAATCCATTCAGTAAAATGGTACTTCTGGCTGACCGAGTTTGATCAAAACTTCCTTATAGCACACACACAATACATAGAGACCAATTTATAAAAGCCACTTTTCTCGGGGACCTTCAAAACGTGTATTTCTGGTGAAAACTCGATATCGAAAATTTTAGACGATAGCTATACTCCCTCCTTTTACAACTATAAGAGAATACATGTAATTGATTTTAAAAACTAAAATAAGAGATACAAATTGTATTCTAAATGGCAACAATTTTAAATGGTTAAAATGAAAAGAAAACAGGCATTAAATTAAAAAAAAAAATTATATTTAGCCAGAGGGAAAGTTTTAATAATTGAAATTATAGTGGAAGTTATTACTTAAAAAACTATTATTGTGCGCCACCACATGCTGCATGTTTGGATAATCAGCGCCCAAGTTAATTTGAACCAGTTTTTTAAAACTACTTTAATATTGTGCGGTTCAACTAGCCATTCTCCCACCAGAAAATGTATTCTAAAGGAAACTATTAGAGAACTTTTTGTGGTATAAAAAACTTTTAAATAAGTTTTATTTCAGTTTCCGTGAATCTACTTTAAAAAAATTCCAAATTAAAATAGAAAGTATCAGATAGAAGGAGATTCTGGCTTAATTTTTACATAAACGTAAAGTCATTTCAATTGTATGAAGTTAAATAGCGGAATTAATTTAGAAAATCCTCTCTTCTTGCGGCTGCTTCCGTCTAGGATAGTGTACCAGATTACTATGTTCCACATAATGTGGTCCGGACACCGGCCGATTCTTTCCTAACCCCGAGTTCATTCTCTTTGAACAACTCAAAGGGCCAAAATTGATTCCCTGGGCACCATGTCCTAGACGGGAGAGAAAGATAGTGAATGAGAGAGAGAACGACATCATATCAAATTTTCATCATACGTCTTTCCCTAAAGGCTTCTGTTCTTTTGACCTCCGTCCAAAAATCTTGAGCTTTTTCATCTTCTCATACCATGTCGCATTTATGTGGGCGAAAGTGGAAAGACTACATACTTGATTCATTAATGTGACAGAAATAAGAGTGCATACGAGTGTAAAATTCATGACCGGGCTTAGTGGAGAATTCGCGCTGGCTTCCTCTTTTTATATTCGTAGACAGTTTGGTCGAAGAAGAAATATATTTTAAACACTTACTAATGAATTTTGCTTAGTTTTCTGGGAACAGTTTGTCCTTAACACCGTAAACGTACCGTAAAGAACTGATTTTGTGAAAAAACAAAAAAAGGGGACATAAAACTGGTTATGAATTGATCTCTTTCAAGGATTTTGTGGACGAAATTTCCCTGAGTTTACTATGAAATTAACAAGTTTCTAAAAATCATGTATTTCTGCTTCGGCGCACTTTCTATGAATAAAAACAAAAGGTCACCAAAACAAAATCCCTCTAAACCAGGTTGCTGTTAACCTTTACATGGAGGAGATTATACAAAAGCCCTCATTCACATCCAGTCTGGTTTTACACGTTCATTTTCATTTATTTTAGTGAACGATTGTTGTATATTAGAAACAAGCGTGGAATTTCGACCCGTTTATATTTACAAACATACTATAAAATGTCACATTGTTCATAAACATATTGAAAAAAAAACCAATGACAGGCAAAAGCAATAGGTACAGAATAATTGACTATAACTGGGCAGGCTATGAATTATTAGTGCCTTTCCTCAGATAAACGATTACTACTAAATAGATACGATGGACTCTGTCAGAGAATAACGGCTGCCACTACGCGGAGAAAACAGTGATTTATCTGAACAAGTCAAGAGGATTATCACATCAGCAACAAGGGAGGGAAATCTTAGACCTCGTCATCTCATAGCCAAATATTTGCAATCGATTAAGAAAGGGGGAAAAATAAGCTTTCTCCCAATAGCCTGCTCCACTAATTACTTTCAAGAAGGTAAGGTAATTTAAGCCTAACTCCTCTCTTTTACAACCAGCCTGCAAATTACCAGTATTTGACTAAAATTTAAACAAGTAAAATTATCCTTAAGAAGTATGCTATAATATAGGCGAATTGCAGATTATACCTTCTCCTTTGACACGGTTTCACCACAAAGATCCTAGCAGTTTTGCATGAATAATGGACGTGTTGCTAAGGAACCTGAAATTACCTCTGTTGGTTTCCAAAAACGATGGACCCAACCACCCATTCGTCTACGTAACATTTCATTTCAGTTCTCAAACGAACGGCTGTAGCGTTCTTAAACACAAACCTCCAGCTAATCAGAATAAAGCGGCTTCTTGCAATGTATCTAAGTTTTCCATCACATCTTTTAAATAACAATTTTATAATAAAAATTCATAAATTCAAAAATATAAATAATGATCTATGGAAATTTTGGGTTCAGATTGTTATCATCCTATTCGTATTGTTGCACACAAACTATAGATCTTTATTAAATTAAAGTCGTCTTAGCGATTAATTCAGTTTATTTCTTTATTTAAAAGAAACAAGATCAATGGATTACTGAAAAAATTGCAATGGAAATAATTTAAATAAAAACAAACACCAGTTCATGATGAAATGCCGCTGCTAAGTTTTCTTATTTAAATTTTTAAAAAAGGGCTAATTTTAATTTGATTCCATAAAATTAATTTCAAAATGCGTTTTGGTTTAGCCGATTTGTTATATATGTTTGGATGACCACATTAATTAGTGCATATTAGAGTGAGAGTTCAATACATAATATACATGACCATTGTGTAAATATATTATGTTGACAAATATATTTCGAATACATCATGAATACGCCATAATCACTAAAGTCACCAAATATTTGACAAAACCATCATAACCCGCTTTTTATTATAACAAATCAGTTGACCCAAACCAAACGATTTATTTCTATTTTTACATACTCTTACACCTTAGTGAGTGATGGCGTCAAATTTTCAAACTTGTGTTTTCACCGGAAGTACACGTTTTCGGGTATCCTAAATATGGAAATAATGATTTAGTGAATGGAGGACCGTTGGGCCAGAACAACACTCTTTCAGCGCAGAGCTTATATAAGTCTCAAACTTATACAATGCGAATGGCGAGAAAATGGGAGCGAAAAATCTAGCTGCAAAAGGAAAATGAACAAAAATTGAAATAAATGATGCCACTCTCTTACTGCAAAAGGTGGCACAAGAGCGGCGATGAAAGCTTGAATTGAAGGCTCCATGAGCTGAAGAAGCTAAGAAGGAAAAGAGAAAAAACAGGGGTTTGTTTATGGGCGTGTATTTGAGAAAAGAGAGTGTGTGTGAGTGAGAGAGAGAGAGAGAGAGAAGAGAGTGTTAGGAAGAGATGGGAGGTGCCCTGAGTAATTCCTTTATAGATATAAGATAGAAGGAAACTAGGTGCGGATTAACCCTAACAGCTAGAGTAGCGGATGTATTGGAATCAATTGTCGTGATTCCTGAGGTATGAAGTTAGATGTCTTATTAGGCGGAAGTTAATTTAGAGATTTCAGAGAGTTATTGCTTGAATTACTAACACTGAATTTATAAAAATAAACTATATTTTTACAACAATTTAAATGTGAGAACTGGTAACTATTAACATGAAATAATTAGAAATAAATAAATTATTCAAGAGTTAAATAACAAATAATTTAATACGATTAAAATAAATAAACTAATATTTATTTTATATTTTACTATAAACACTACATTGAAGCCTAATAGGCTTATTGCAGGGAGTTGGGTAAAATAAAGTGATTACATGAACAAAAATTAGAAAAATTAGAATACAGCGGTAGCTAAAAGCTGACTAACAAAGAAAACAAAAACAAACAAAATATATATAATATATATATATATATGTTTTACATTATATGAACTATACATCAAACTTTTCTGCCAAGTCTATCACTACCTTTTATTTTCCTTTCAAAATTTTTATTTATTTTATTTTATTTTTTTTCTTTTTCTCCCCATTGTTATATCTATTTCTCATCCATGTATCCTCACAAATCTACATACAACATAAACATAAACTAAAAATCAAACTGTAATGAAATTAACTGCATATAAACATAAAAGCAACAAAATAGAATTCAAAACTTAAAAAGAAAAATTCACTGCTTAATACAAAATACCTAACAAGTTATACACAAACAAAGCTAAATTCACAATAAAAGTTAAGTTGATCAATTCATACCTAATTTCAATTTCCTCAAGTTGAGGCTGTTTAAGATATAAAAGTAGACATGATCTAATTTTTCAACAGAAACTATGTCTAATATGTTAATAATGTTGTTATGGTCATCCAAGTTCTTTATATATCTGCTTAAATACATTGATCTAACATTAGAGTACAAAGGACAATTTAATAAAAAGTGAGCAACATCCTCTTTACATTCTCGGGAACAACACAGACAACGTTCTTTACCAAAAACAAATTTTTCGCCTTTAATATATAATCTGGTATGATGTTTGGAAGCCAGACGTAACTGACAGACGCTCTGATTTTATTGATATGAGAATTATATAAAATAAATTGACTGTGAGGATTAAAGGGACAGATATTTCTATAGTACATATTATAACCGGAATTAATTACTTTGTCAATGTCCTTACTAAACAGATTATTGCTGAATGCTGTTATTATGTTATTAAATTCAGTTTCCGTTAATCTAGAACTTTGAGCGAACCAGATATCCGATCTGCCGATAGTAAATAAGTATTCTTTCAGCTCAAGGGCCCAGTTAAACGGCAACTTAATACTCGAGAATTCAACCAATCTGTTATAACAGATTTTTGGGATTCTGTCATCAGCCATGCTAAGCAAACAGATCCACCACCTAAGCATTCTCTTGAAGATCTTTAGCTGAGTATGAATCCGACCTGTTTCAAGCCTCACATATGAGTCCGGAGTAGTTATACTTAAACCTAATATTTTTTTTAAGAAATTCACTTGTCCTCGTTCTATGATAGACCCATATCTACCAGCCCAAATCTCTGACATATATAAAAGGTTGCTTTCAGACACAGAATCATATAGGTAACAATTTGATCGCCATGAGTCTGATTTTAAGCCGCTCAAAATTTTTATTACCACTGAGAGTGCAGCAGTACCCTTAGATAGAAAGTATTTAACGGACTGACAGAAAGTACCTGAACTATAAAAAGGAACTCCCAGATAAACAAAACTATTGACAATTTCTATATCATAGTTATTGAACTTAAAAGATTTAAAGTTTGAGGTTCGTCCACCTTTATGGAAGGGAAGTATTTTAGTTTTTGAAATATTAACGGTTAAAATATTAATTGTACAATATTTATGTAGAATATTTAAATTTGTCTGTGTTTCTTGCCACGAAGAAGCTAAAATAGCAACATCGTCGGCGTATAACAGTAAATGCAAATCTGTATTACTATTAATGTTAATCCCGCGGCTTCCATTAGAGACAAAAAACTGTGTCATATCTGAGATGAATAACAAAAAAAGGAGCGGACTTAGGACTTCACCCTGAAGCACCCCTTCAGTTATGGCAATATCCTTTGAAGTATTACTTCCCTGAGTTATAATGAAAGATGACACCTCATATAAATTTTTAAGAATCCTAATTATCTTTGTGCTAATTCCCATTTGATACAATTTATGCCACAACAATGAATGATTTAAGGAGTCAAAAGCTCTTTTAAAATCAACAAAAATAGTAAAAACTTTTCTCCTTTTTAATCTTAATTGAATATTTACTGCCGATATCAATGAAAAAACACCGTCTCTACAGCCCCGACCTGGTCTGAAACCAAATTGGTTTTCAGAGATCAATTTATTAGTATCAAGCCATTTTGTCAGTCTATTGTAGATAATAAACGTAAAAAGTTTCACTATATTATTAAATAGAGAAATACCCCTATAGTTATAGAGGTCAAGAGGATCACCTTTTTTAAAGATCAAATTAAGTTTTATCTTACCCCAGGATGAAGGTACACTTTCTTTTTCCCATATTTTATTAAAAAGATTTAATAAATAGTGAATCCATTCATCTGTGAGATTCTTTAAACATTCATTTGGTATTAAATCAATGCCGGTGGCCTTTTTATTTTTACAATTGATTAAAGACAAGTGAATTTCATCTAGTGAGATATCAGCATCCAACTCGGGATTATAATAACCAAAAAATGCTTCAAAACAAGGTTGGGATCTTGTATAAATGGAAAAATAAAAATTTTCCCATTGTTGGACACTTATTGGACAAATCTTTAACTGTGTTTTCTTAAATTTGTTGACAACATTCCAAAACTCACTTGGTTTATTTATTTTACGAAAACTGTCTTTGATGTTATTATAATACTGTTGTTTACAAGTTTTTAATAAATTTTTGTATTTCTTTTTAATTTGCTGGTATTCCAAAACACAGGTTTTTTCAAATTTATTGTTATTACATATTTTAAAACTGTCTTTGACAGTTTTTTTAACTCTGAAACATTCAACCGTAAACCACGGCTTATTTTTGTTAATTATCGAAATCTTCTGTTTTTTAATCATACCTGCCTGGTTCATACTGTCAAGAACAGCTGTTTCAAAATTTGCATATAAATCATTAATATCATCGCTATTGTAATAAATTCGCGGTGAATGTTTCAGCTTTATCACAAAATTAGTAAGATGATCCATATCACGAAAAATTTTAATAATTTCACCATTCTCAATTGAGTGTTTTGGATTACAGTGATTATAAAATTTAATCATTAATTTAACAGAGCACGCTAAGTGGTCGGATAAGTCAGAGATATTAATAATATGTAAGTCATTGATAATCATAAGAGATTCAAGAGATGCGCACACCAAATCGATCACATTGCACCCTTGACTACTCACGTATGTGTATGTGCCTAACTTATCGCTCACTGTTCGACCGTTAATTATAAAGAAACCCATTTCATCCAAAACTTCAATCAAATTAAGCCCTCTTTTATTGACAGTGAGATCACAAGAACTTCTATTACTTTCAAGAAAAGAATTCGTAAAACATTCAGCATTTACAGTATCCCGTTCACCTACTCTACCATTGAAATCGCCCGCTAAAATTAAGTTACAGCAACCATACATTAATTTAATTTCGTGAAGATCATTTTTTATCAATTCAATAATGTAATCATTTTCTTTACCTGGTTTTAGATATACCAAACAGACAATAAGGGCAGCATGATCATTTTTTAATAGAATGGAAAGCCACCAATCTCTAGATTGCAATAACGTTACACTCACATTAAGACACTTTTTAACAAAAATAACCAAACCGCCACTGCCACGACCTTTTATTTTCACTTTTTTAGCTGGTACTGCAACGGAGGTATAATTCTTGAAAAAATGTGGATAAACAATCTTCTCAGAGAGATGCCATGATTCATAAATTCCAATGACGTCATGAGACACCAGTTTTTTAATTTCATCTCGGGATAAGTTAAAGAGGGTAGAAAAGCCATTTACATTCCAAAAACATAAAGAAATTTCGTCATTAACATAATTATTAATTATTTTTTCCGATCCACAGCGGGAGGGCGGGCTGTTAAAAAAACATCGAGTGGTCGAGATTTCTTATCCGTTTGACGCCGCCTTCTTTTATTCCTACTTTCCAGAGAAATTTTTGAGCCTTGGGACGAAACATCAGTTTCCAAATCTTCAAATTCATCAGTAAAAGGATCCTCCTGTATCTTTTCAGGGAGTCCTTTTAGATTGACAATATCAGAGACTGAATTAATTGTTATAGCCATGGAATTTTCTTCTTTCCTAATTAAAACCCTACCCCGTCTAAACCAGACGTATTTAACAAGGCTTTGGGTTTTCAGCTCTTTAGCTTTTTTAAAAAGAAAATAATTAGATGGAGACATTTCTTCAAAAATTTTTATAAATACAGGTTTATCTACTGAACCTAAATTGATTGAGCCTTTTTTCTTGGCTAAGTTTATAAACTGAGATTTCATTGAAGGGTTGAAAAATTTTAGGATAATCGGAGAATAATATTCATTTGACCTGGTCTTGACACGGTACACAGATTTTATGGAGTTAATTTCCAAATCGAGGCCAATAAAATCTGCAATTTGCTTAATAAGTTGAAAAATATTCTCCTCTGGCTTATAAGGAACATTAAGAATTCTCAAGCCATCATAATGCACAAACTGCTGAGTAAAGTTAAAAGAAGACTGAAGATTCTGAAATTGAGTCTTTATGTCTGTTAATTCTTTTTGCAAAGATTTTATTTTATTACTCGCTTTAAACAAATTATTTTGAAGGCTCTCAACTGAAGATTTAATTTCATTTTTGAAAGAATTGAGTGAAGAAGAAACATTTTGACTCTGGCTTTTTTCATATTTTATTTCTGACTTAATAGAGCCCAGTTCAGAAGCGATACTAGCTAGCCCTTGTTCTAATCTGGTCAGAATTAAAGTAGTGGGATCATTTCCCCCACCACTAACACGCTCACCTGCTAAGCCAGCTATCCCCACTGTCGAGTGCTGTGTTGACATATCTTGTTTATCCATAACGAAAATCACTAAAAATTAGAAGTAAGTAACTTCACTAATACGCTCAGAGTTCAAACTTTGCTTCACTTTAAAAAGAAAAAAAAATGTTATTACCACTAAAATGTCGATAAAAAAAAAAAAAAAAATAACAAAAAGTAAGAGAAAAAAAAGAGCGTAATTTAAATAACACGACAATATAAATTTTTTCCAAAACAATTTTCACCAACCTAGTAAAAAACAACAGTTTTATTAAGAACACACTGAAAGAGATGTTTACTGGTCAGAGGCTCAAGCCCAACTCATAAATAAACTAATATGCACAACTATGAAAATAATTATAAGTTTTCCTTGTGAGGGACGCGGTCTCGTACTGTAATGATATATACTGATAGTCTGAAGCTATAGTGATATATAATGATAATACTGGTGATACTGATGATACTGTAGCTACTGATATAATGATCCCCTCCTCCAGTGAGCGAAGTTTATATTAGTATTACTCACAACTCACACTAAAACATCTCTCGTAGTGTGCGACCTTGGCCAGGTCGGCAACCAATGTCATTTAGGTCAGTGGCCAGCTTTATCGGTGCTTGTCTTTGATGTAATGTATTAACCCTTGTATTGAAAAGGGTTTTTGTTTGGCCGTGGCCCTTGTCTTGAAGACAGCGGCCGGCTGGGCCACTAGTTATAAATTATCCTTTCTTGCTGCCATCCTTTGTGAAGATGGCGGCTGACTGGAGACACTTTGACATTGCTATGACCCTGATATGTCATTACTCGGAGTTCTTCCTAGAACTGTTCCTGAAGTAGAAAGGTACGGTAGTCTTCCTATGAAGTTATACACTAACTCGGTTCAGGCACTTTGGAGAGGCGCGGAAGGCGTACTTCAAGGGCAAAAGTGCTGAATTTAAATGTTATTGGTTGGTGAGTATAAGGGAGGAACACTTTGCTGGTGAGCACTGGCTATAAACACTTTTATACACTGGAGAGGGGCGTTAACTAAATTTGGCGAAGTTCATTCGTCAAAATCAAGAGAGCAAGAGTAGGGAGCGGACAGAATTTGGCGAGCGGGCGGCGGATGGCGCCGGAAGTGGTATGGACGTCGGCGACACAACTGATGGAATCATGTCCAGGATGAATGGCGGTAATGCGGCCTAAAGGCCATTGGGGCGGCGGAACATTGTCCTAATGGTCGATGACGACGGTACTAGGTGCGACCTCCGTAGCGGGGAGAAGTCACTTCGTGCGTTGTTGGAGAGTGTGAAGACATTCCTGGCACCAGCGCTTCCAAAAGTCCTGTTGGATACGCTGGGTTAGTGGCCAACGGGACAGGCAACTCATATTAAAGGCGGTAACATCGCGCTCAGGAGGCACAGTGAGGGGGCGGAAGACTAGAAAATGGCCGGGCGCGAGGGGTTCTAGATCTTTCGGATCGGAAGAGAGGGCGCACAGAGGGCGAGAGTTCAATATCGCTTCGACGTCGGTTGTCATGGTGAGCAGCTCCTCGTAAGTGAGGCGCTGATCATCCATGACGCGGGTGAGGTGGTGCTTAGCGGATTTAATAACCGCTTCCCAGACGCCTCCAAAATGACGACTGGTATAGGGAGGATAATCCTCCAGTCACTGCCAGCGGAAGTGGCGGCGCGGCAGACGGTCGTCACGAAGTTTATAATGTGGGCTCCGATGAAGTTGGTGCCGTTGTCGGAAAAGATGGTGGTCGGGAGCCCACGGCGAGCGCAAGGCCTGATCTCATTCCAGCTGGAAACGGCACAGCTGACGAAAGAACAGTTCAGCGCGGAACGTTACGGGGGTGAGCTAGCCTAGAGGGTCGAAGATGCGTACCATCTGGCTGAGGACGTGCGTTTGGTGAAGACGGCATCACTCATACAGCGTAAAAGATGTTTGCAGTGGGGTTCCATCCTAGCCCCAAAATTTTTAGGACTGGATCTCGGTCTAGACACAGCGGATCCTCGGACGCACCGTAGCCGGCAATGTTGAGAGGGAAGATCCTGCAAGAGGCGGGAGAATTGGAAGCCCATTTACGCAATCGAACCCGCCCTCCATGCAGTGAGCGCGCAGGGCTGGGGGCTTCTGACTCTGACGAGGCTCCAGTTAGGATGTCATCAACATAAACCTCGTTGAGAAGGGTGGATTGGGCGTGAGGATACTTATCTCCTTCATCAATGGAGTTCGTAGGGAGAGATAGGGCGCAGCCAAGACGCCGTACGCCACGGTGATAAGGTGGAAGAATGAGATGGGATCCTGGACAGAGAATCGCCAAATGATGCGTTGAAAGTACCGTTGTTCGGGAGCGACAAGGATTTGACGGTACATTTGCCGAATGTCAGCGGTGAAGACGAAGGCGTGAAGGCGAAAACTAGGAGGAGTGTGGCGATATCGGCCTGAAGCTTGGGGCCGGTAAGCAGAAGATCATTTAAGGAGTCGCCATTAGCGGAAGCGCAGAAGGCGCTGACACGACCCGCAACTTAGCTGGCGGTCATCACGGCGATGAACCGCATGATGCGGGATATATAATGGCTGATACGGAGGCGGGGTGTCATCTGGGCGTACGACCTCCATGTGGCCACTGTCTAAGTAATGCTGCATAAACTCACGATGGCGTCATGGAAGACCGGGTCACTAGTAAGGCGTTTTTCCATCGAAGGAACTGCCGGATGGCGACCGTGATCGAAATGCCGAGGTTATTAGCTGTGAAAGGAAGGGAATCGATGTAGACGCCCGGAGCGGGAGTAAATGGATTCACACAGACGTTCATCCGCGGTAAGGGGTAAGTTTTCCAGGACTTTGACCATTTCCCATCGACGAATCTGGGTGAGCTCTGAGGTTCATCTTTATCCAACAGCGGTATTATTATTATTATTCGCACACTCCAGGCCACGTTACCTAGCGCATAGCGCCTAAACCGGTGCCTATGGTCTCTTGGCCTTACCTACATAGTAGGTAAGTTACCGTCCCTGCCACGGGGAGGCGGACCCCTACTTATCCGTCTAGTCCTTCTTATTACCGCAACTTCTCGAGCGAACTCTATAAAAGTCTTTAAAATTCCTAGCACTCTTAGTCAATTCTTTACAGTCTCCCGGCCATTTCTCTCCCCTAGTTATCAGCTTGAATTCCATATGGATTCTCGCTTCGTCGAGGAGAAGACACCAGAAGAGAACGTGATGCACCGTATCCCGTTCACCGCATTCGCAATTCGGGGAATCTTTCAATCCCAGCTCACAGAGCTTAGAATTTAGAATTCTAACAGCGGTAGGGGTTGCAAGACACACGGTGACGCAGCACATGCGATAGAGGTGTCCAGGCTATGTCTTCCGTGTCGCTGACTTCCGGCTGTGTCGCCGGCACTGGGGAGACTGGCCCGGCGAGCGTGGTCCGTGGACCAGATCTGCAAGAGCTGGTTCGTTCATGGTCCCGAGTGGAAGGGGAAAAGCGAATGTGCTTCACGTGCGACGTAAGATGGCATGGCCTATACAATACTCTCACATTAAATGAGAAAAATAAATGGTGTGCAATAGGAACAGCGCAATATAAACGGCGCAATAAAAACCAAAAAGCAATAATTGTTAAACAATCTTCTCTGCTAACTTAATATCCTTATTCTTTGAGTTATCACCCATAATAAAATAGAAATAACGAAAAGAACTATGAGACTGATTAACATAATAAAAAAATAATAATTTAATCAGAAAAGGAAAGGGTTGTTGAATTCTGTTAAATATTTATGTAGAATTTATGTATTTTAAATTTGGGTTTTAGGAACACCAAACTTGAACCAGCAAAAGGATGTTTTTCTAGAAAGTACTGTGTCTCATATAATTAATACTGTTACACATAAGAAGAGTAAAAGAATTAAAAATTACAAAACAAATAATAATAATCTTATTAGAGCCGGAAGAGTAGAAAAAGAGGAAGGAAAAGTAAGAACTTAATTAAAGAGAGGGGGAAGATGAAAACGGCGGAGAAGGTTAAAGAGAGGATACCAGGATATCCTGCCGCCAGAGCGAGGAAAAGGAGAACAAGGTATAAATCAGTGAAAAAGCTAGAGGTAAAGAAAGCAGGACTAAGCTACTAACCGCGGAACACTCTCCGCTCAGCAACTCTCATTACAAGCTAGAAACACAAATTTATTGCGCTCGTTTTTTTTAGTAGCAAGAAAAATTTCTGTGATAATGTGAGAATTAATCAACGGTGTTTTATGTAAAAAAAAAATATTCCCATTCTACATTAATAATTACAGAACATTCCTGAAAATCTATTTAGTTTTATTACAGTTTACTAGTTCAATACAAATCTGTAGTGAAATACTCAAACAATTTTGTTTGCGATTATTACTAATTAACAAATTTTCTTCAATGGATTATTTATTAAACGCTTAGCAGCCTAAACAGGTGATTATCCTTGTTGGTTTTTTTGGGAGGGATAGCGTCTGCCTGAATGCGATAGTACTGTATGTTAGAGCCCTCTGTTACAACAGTTTAAAGTTAACCTTAATCCACAGATTCCTCAGTGCCCTATTAAAAGCAATCCAAATAATAGTGATAGGTTTTAAGTAAGCTAACTTTTCTATATACTTAGCATTTCAGCAATAATGCATTCAATAGAACTGTATTTTGGAGTGAAGTGGCACCCTAAAAAAATGCTTAATATTGCAGCTTCGCCAGAACCCAAGAAAAAATCGATGTCCCTAGAGAAATGATTCAAATAAATATGATATAGTAAAATTTATTGGAGAAAAGTTACATTATAGAACAGCATAGTAGTAAAAAATAAATCCAATGAATTTTCCAGAGCTCCTGAAGAAGGGCACCAATGGTACCCGAAACGTAGAGCAACAAAGTTTTTTTCTTTTAAACTCCTCTGGCCCAATTGCCATGCAAACATCTTATTATAATTTTAGGGCCTGCGAAAGTGAAAACCAGTATAATAAATATATTTACAGAAAAAAAAAAATTAAAAATTTCCAGCGGTGAAAAAATTAGAAATTAAGGAAATTAAAAAACTATCCTCGGAAAATTAAAATGAAAGATAGAAAAATGAAGTATTCCCTCATTAAAAAAGTTAATTTACCAAGCTTTTTTTTATTTGACACTCATCCACATATCTTTAACTTTTCATTTTTTCTTATGTGTGGTTATCATTTTTATTCTTAATATAAACATAAGGAAGCAAAACGACTCGTGTATTCCAACAGATAAAAAAATGATTAACTATTACGCATGAAAAGTTGTTTAATGAAAAACAATTGTTTTGTCATTTATAGAAAAACCTCCCATTTATAGTGAATTCTTTTTATGTATCACTAGTTTATGTATCCGCATGGAAGTTTCAGTTCACACCACCAGGCTCTGCTAAATGATTTTTTTTTAGTTTTCCATGCGTTTCTTGTAAAATGGTTTTCACGGTTTTTCTTTTTTATTTCTTAAAACTTGATTACTACACATAATTTGGTCCATCTACACAAAATTTATTTAAGTCGGCCTGTACTTTAAGGCCCCCTTCAGAATTCAATTTCAGTATGAATTTACTTACGTATATGAACGAATACACTATATACAGCTGATGTTCTTACCAAACAGCTGTTTAATAGTTTATACAATTATATAGTTTATATAAGTACAGGAGTAAATGTTTGAAAGTAGAAGTAAACATATTGAAAGCAACACACACACATACACACACACACACACACACACTCCAGTAGAACGAGAGTGAGAGAGCGACAGAGTAATGGCTGCATCAATGCATTAGTTTCTTGCAGGCTTGCTGCAGAATATTATTTTTTTATGATAAATACTCCTGTATACATACTGGGCATCGCTTTCTTTTCATAGCTAAGGAAAAGAATCTAAGGGAACTCTAGTTCCCCGTCCAGGAATGTTGGTGATGAGAAAGTAGCTATCAGCTGTTAAATGACTGACGTATCAAGCAATATGATTTTCCAACCATTTTCAATCCAGTCGCGTAGGTGACTGATTCATCTTTAACTTACCTTCAATTACACTCTACTCAATAATACCTTGGATCATTAGCAATCAGAATCTTCAGCGGAAATTTAAGATATCATCTGAAGCTTAAATAACATCGACATCATTTTATCGATATTTCCAGAATTGTCTAATGGTAGCAATCATTAGTGCTAATTTCCAAAAACGAGTAACATATAACAAATATCTAATTACTAAAATACTTTATCTTTGAAATTGGAATATAAAGAGGTTATAGTTCTCATTAATATACATAATGTAACTAAATAACAGTAAATGAACAGTAATCTTCATTATCAACAAGCTGTAATCAACATTGTTATTACACCAATAAGACCATAAATTGTAATTTATAAAGCGAGGGCATAGCATGCGAGCGTTATATACATAACAAACCAAATTTGACACGCTACATAAATGTTTAGGATCGATAGTTTGTTTAATAAACCAAAACTTGTTTGCTATAAGCTAAGTAAAGTTTGACTTAATCTCCATTGAATAGCGAAGTATAGGAGGTGGAGCAAAATAGGAAGTGTCTTGGATAAGATTCAAAATTGATTTTGAGCTTTTATCTGCCTCCCATTTCCCTTTGAGGTCTATATAAGTGTGTGAGCTGTATATAAGTATATACATATATATATATATAATGATTTATAGATGATGTTAAAAACTTACTTATTAAGGTTGTAAACTTGTAACTACACAATATTAAAGGTGTTAAAGGTGATGGCGATCACATACCTGTAACAAAAAAAGGAATCAGTATTAGTAGGGGAGCTTATAAATACTTAATGATTAGATTATTTGAAAAACTCATTGTTAACAAGTAAAGCTATGAAAGCGATCGATACCAAGTCAAATCCAGTGTGATCTAGATCTAATTATGGCTTCTTGTGTAATCTATAATCCATACGGCATGCAATAAACAGTAATAACCAATTTCAAGCTTATCTGAATGAGGGCTTTTTCAGGTAATTCACGAAAGTATTGTATATAGAATACACCTTCAGATATTAATCCATTAATGGAAAATTGATTCAAGCGATTAATCAAAGAACGATCCAAATTGTACAATTAGTGAAACAAGATGAGTAATGGTTAGAATAGCATAGGAGGAAAGAGCAATTAATGCTCTGAAACAAGCTTTATAGGTACATGGAGTTGACAAAGGTTCCAAGAAAGTAGCTGCTGCTAGCACAATATGCCTACCTACACTTACGTCTAGAAATTAATCGTAGACCATCACACTGAAACATCGCAGTTAGAATGAAACTTTATCAAGATTAGAAGGAGAGGGAAAACGAGGAGGAAACACAGGCTTCACATTAGGACCATTAAAAAGAACCACAACTTAAACGCTACGGAGGAGAAACACTGTAATAAAATAGATTGTGCAAGTAGTTTGGTCGATGAACAAAGAAGTGACAGCGAAGAAGCTAACTTTTTTCCCGGGAAAATTCATTTAAGAGGAATTTTGGGAAGAAAAGGTGGGGTTGTTTTTCTTTAAAGCGCCATTTCAGTTTATTATGCTATTTTATTAACTATACAATTATAATCATAATTAAATTTAAGACCAAAATTCCGCGTTTGAAGTATATTGGTTAACCGAAAGTGCAACATGGCTGAGCAGTCTTTTCAATTCTTTTGCGTCTCTCTCCCATAAAGACACCAACGGGTTTCATTAAATGTATGATGTTATCCGTCGTAACATGCTTCATTTTTCTTGGTTCTAACCGGTTTCGGATTCTTATCCATCGTCAAATTCGGAACCGGTCAGTAATAAGAAAATGAAGTATGTTACATTAACCATACATATGAGATCTATTGGTTTTGTTTGGTTTTCGATTGGATTGGTTTGGTTCTATTGGTTTTCGAGTAAATTCATTTTAGAGAGGTTCATGGTATCTTAAAAAATTGACAAATTTGTATTAAAAATTGGCACAAGTAACATTTGTAAAAATTATAAGTATGTTAAATTGCAGGAAGAGAAAGTCACTGTTGGGTATCTCACACCAGAAATTTTTATCTTGTATTAATCCAAATGAATACGTCATTATAAATTTAATTGTAATCATCAAACTCTCAGACATATAGTGGCTGTCAACGTGAGAATTAACTAAACAAGAAGTGTAGTTGTTGATAATAACAAGGAGCTTGCTCAAACAAGTAATTATCTCTAATTAAACATAAACAAACAACCACAGCATCCCAGGATAATGTGACGTTTAGAATGTCCGTTCCAGCTCCTCAAGCATCAAGCACAATGTCAAAATTTTCTTTTAATTGAGTAATTAAATTAAATCTAGGCAAAGGAACAATTATTTTCACTTAACCCTCAAATGAAAATCTTAAAATTCCTTAAAAAAAAAAAAAAAAAAAAGCCTGAGAATTGTAAAATTGTAGAAAATCATATTTAAGGAAAAAGGATTACTGGAGAGAAAAACAATTGCAAAGGAAAATAATTTTGAAAACTAGTTTATCCTATTCGATTTTGTTTTTGTTTCTAAACAGCTTTTCCATTTATACATTTACAGCAAAACCTTTTCCATGTATTTTCAGTCTGTCATTTGTTTGACAGACAGTTTTATTAAGTTTTATTATTATTTGCGTCATAATTCAAATAATAATAAAAAATTATTCCAAAATCTGATTTTTTTGTGAACAATTTTGCAGACACGTACCTGTCATTGAACTGTGAGAATTATTTTAATTTACTGATTTTTATGACAGAATGTTTATGAGAGATATTTTCTACAGGATAAATAGAAATGCCCCTCTTGGAAATAAAGCAAAACAAGTCAATCTTGAATCATGATACATGAATGAAGAATACGATGTTATGATAGAAAATAAAACCAAAATTTTAAAAATATTGAGATTCGAGTTTTATTCTATAAGAATTTCTCAACTTACAACAATATCCTGTTCTATAACAATTTCTCAACTTAGGATCAGTAGGGTGGTCATATAGATTTCTCTACTTCTTTTTCCATTTTTTCTTTAATTTAAGGCGCGTCAACGTCTATGGTCATTTGCGCCCGAAGTCTTCTCAGCGCTCTGCCGACCTCTGGACAGTTTCTCTCGTTACAGACAACACTTGTCTGTCATCGGACAGTAGTGACCTATAGAGCTGCTTGTAAGAAAAAAAACTAAGGGCAGTTGCTGGACTCGAACGGATAGTAATCTAGTGCGCTATCGCTGAGCTATATGCATGGTTTTCCACCTATACTAGTGCCGAACTTCTTGAATTCGAGACAGGGCTGTATCAAATCAAGATACAGTAAAATGAAATTCATAGATTCCTTATATAATTAAATATGAAAACAGGAAACAAAGCGTAAGATCTATTCAGAATTAATAAGTACTTCCTTTTAAGTACTTCCCCTTATCATAATTCAAATAATAATAAAAAATTATTCCAAAATCTGATTTTTTTGTGAACAATTTTGCAGACACGTACTGTCATTGAACTGTGAGAATTATTTTAATTTACTGATTTTTATTTAATTATGTCAGTTTTCTTTGTCCATAATAAAAATTAAATAGCATTTAAAAAAAATTATAAATTAATTTTAAATATTACAAATTTGTTCTCAGTTCTAGATTTGATAGTGTAAAGATCGCTCTCCTTAAGTGTTCAAAATTTAAGCAGTTCTGATTAATGTACTGTGATCAAATTTGGCACACATGAAGTTCAGTGAATTAACTTTCGTGTAGTGAATTTTTATTAAATTCCTTTCATTGATAGCTGTGTAATCACTTAAAAAAAAAATATCACTTTTATTAAAAGTTATTTGGTGAATTTGTTCTATCTGAGTAGTGGGGAGAGATGTCTGAGGACAAGACAAGCAGCACCAGTGTTGGGGACAGTCTAAATATTAGTGAATCCATCCATACTAACAAGTATATCTAACTCGCTAGCTTCTATTAACAGTGAAATAGAAACAATGAGAAGACAGTTAGACCGAGTTTGTGAAGAAAATAAGCGTATTTTATCGACAGTAATATCTTGTGAAAATGAATTAAAAACATCGCTTGCACAACTTAAGCATGAAATTGCTTATGTAAAGAAAGAAAATAATGATTTAAAAATGGAAAATGCACAACTCAAAAATGAAATAACTCAATTAAAGCAATTCACACGATATAATGCAATTAAAATGTCTAGTTTTCCTAAAATTGAAAATGAAAACCCATTTTTAATATTCGATAAAATTTGTAAATATATCAATTTTGAATACAACTCAGAGTTTTTACAAGATTGTTTTCGTATGAAGAGTAGAAATGTTAAATATCCGCCACCAGTTATAATAAAATTTTTGAGAAACAAAAATAAAACAACGCTTATGAAATTCCTTAGAGAAAAACAAAATACGCTTGAATTCACAAATGTTTGTAGAAGGCAGTCCTGATGTTTCTGTGTACATATCCGATCCCATCAGCGGAATTAAATCAATTATTTAGACAAGCAAGAATCCACAAAAGAGACAACGAACTGAAATACGTATGGGTACGGAATGGCCAAATTTTTGTAAAAACCTTTGAAAACTCCACACCGAAAATAATTAGAGATAAATATGATCTAAACGAATGTTTGAATGCAAATCAAGGTAGAAATGCACATCAGAAAAAATTAAAACTTACGAAGAAACAGACATCGATGAATCAGATGCAGCAGATGTATCAACCGTGAGTAAGGAAAACAAAAAGAGCAAGATTAGGAAGATCGATCGAAGATAGAAAAATCGATGTTTTTTCGACCGCCAGAGAAGAAAGAAAAATAAAAAGGCCGACCCCCTACTTACAATGGATTTCAAATTGGATACTGGAACGTCAACGGGTTTGGAAATTTATTTGAATTAGGTAATGATGATATTGGTACAATTAAGCAATTTGATATCATTGGCTTGTGTGAGACCTGGTTGGCGACCACCATTTTCCACCTTCCTGTTTTTCTCTCTGAATATGAAAACATTCAAATAATAGCAGATTATTATGAGAAACCATTCTCATATGATTATTATCATATGAGAAACCAGGCCGTCCTTCTGGAGGAATCGTAGTTTTCACTAAAAGATCTTCAGTTAGGCAGGTGGAAATTGTTGATCGCTCAAATTTTTGGATTTTTTTAAAATGCTTAATTAATAATAAATTATTATTGGAACAGTGTACTTGAGGCCCAACTTAAGCAATGTTATTCTTGAAAAATATAGCCAGGTTTTATATGAAATATTTACATGTTACAGTGATTGCGGATTGATAGTAGGTGGCGATTTTAATGCCCGTATTTCTAATTTAAACTCATTTGATGAAGAAGCTTTTCACAATTCTTCTTTCTACGGTTGTAGACGTTCCTTGGATTTAGTTAGACATAGCCAGGGAAGTAGAGTTTTGGAAATAATGGAAAGCTTTGGACTTGGGTATGCAATGGTAGATCGGTCAGCGACTATCCGGCTACTTACACTTACATTGCGCGTAATGGGTGCAGCGTCATAGACCAAATAGGGTTAACTGTGTTCTTCTTGATTCATACTTGGATTTCAAAGTTGTAAACATTTCGGATATTTCCGATCATTTGCCAAGAGTCTTAAGTATCGAAGACCCCCACATTTACAAAGCCGATCGAAATAAACTTTACAGCTCAAAGAAGTTTCATATTTATAACAAAGACCCTTCAAATTTAGAACAGTTCACAGAAATTATAGCTAATTCTGTTAATATTTACTTCCATATCACGTCAATCGACGAGTTAAATGAAAATTTTATAGTTACACTATCTGAGGCATTAACAAAAAGCGGAATGAGAGTAATTCGAGAAGGAAGCAATTCTATGGTAAGAGTCAACAAAGCTTGGTTCAACGGTGACTGTTCCGTGCAAAAAACAAGTTAAACCAAATTATAAATGTTGCCAGAAATCTAATTATAAAAAAGACAATATTGTCAACTACTTACTAGCGAAAAAAGCGTACAAAAAAACTGTTTTGGCTGCAAAAGTTAATTATTTCCAAACAAACAAACAGAAATTAAAAGACGTAAAAAACGGTAAAGAATTTTGGTCTGTTATTAATAGTTTAAAAATTAGAACAATTTCAAAAAAATGCCCTATCGAAATAAAACTTTGGGAAGAATTTCTCGAAAGAACTTACAATGCGAAATCACTAATTATATATTCGCGCACATTTAGTGCCCACCCTTTCTTGGATAAAAAGCTGTTTGGAAGAGTTAATAAGTAGCATAGATAGTTCCAAAATTAATAAATCGCCTGGTAATGACGGTATCACAAACGAATGTTTCAAATTACTTCCTCCAAATTGGTTACACTACCAGCTAAACGTTTACAAAACGGCACGGGAAGAAGAAAAAATTCCAGCAAGAATGAAAAAATTAAGTTAAGAATGATATATAAAAAGGAAGACGCCCTTAATCCAGCCAATTACAGAGGTATTGCTCTCATTAACAATATTGTCAACATTTTCACAAGAATTTTATCTAGGCGATTAACTGATTGGGTTGAAAGTGGTAGCATACTTCCCGAAGAACAGATGGGGTTTCGTCAAGAAAGAAGCTGCAGAGATGGAGTATTCTTCTTATCCGCTTTAGTTAATCTAAATCTGAGCTTCAAAAGAGCAAAAGTTTACGGTATCTTTGTTGACCTGCAAAGGGCATTTGATTCTTTATCGCATGCTAAATTATAGGAAAAATTAAATAAAGGGTATTTACGGCAAAATTGTTAACATTATGAAAGATATTTATAATAAAGCAACTATATTTATTGAAAGTGATGGAAAGGAAACAAAAGAGTTTAACGTCACAGAGAGAGTGCTTCAAGGAGATAATCTCAGCCCTTTTTTGTTTTCTATATACATCTCCAATATAGTGGACTTCTTTAGAGATCACGGGGCAATAGATGTGAGCATAAATGAAAAAGACGAAGTGCTCGTGCTTTTATACGCGGACGATATAGTACTCCTGGGGCATTCTTGGAAGGTTGTGCAGTTTAAATTAGATCTTCCTAGTAAATACGGTGAACAGAACCTTTTGAAGGTTAACGTAGCTAAAACCAAAATATTATATTTTCACAGAGGTGGAAAACCAGGTAAACAAAAGAAATTTGTTTTTAATAAAGAGCAAATAGAAATTGTTAATGAATTCAAGTTCCTTGGTATTACTTTTGGGTCAAGCGGTAAGTTTCGAAAAGCGGCTGAACACATTAACTCATTAGGAATAGCGGCAGCTACAAAAGTAAAGCATTTATTGTCTAGAGGGAAATCGGATTCATGGGAAGCCGAGGGAGTTCTCTTTGACTCAATGGTTAGCAGCGTCCTTTTGTATTGTGGTGAAATTTGGTCAGTCCCGTATGGGGAATGCTCGAAAGAGTACAAGTAAAGTTTTTTAAATCTCTCTCGCAACTCCTGAACTCAACATCAGACGCCTTGCTGAGACATGAGACTAATAGAACACACCTTGATTTCCAAATTTTTAAAAGAATGATCGGTTGGTGAACGGCTCTGCTTAAGATGAAAAGCGATCGTATACCTAAATTGTGTTTTAACAGGCTTGTTGCCTTAGTAAATTCTTCCCAAATTCCTTTTAACTGGTGCGAGCATTTGAGAAACTCATTAGCAAAAATTGGTGCAATTAATTTGCGAGAGTCACAAGACTACAACAAAATAAACATAAAGAAAAAAGCATAATTAGCGCTTTTAAATTGTATATGGACAGCAAAGACATAGAAAAACTATATAATACAAGATATAATAGTTACATTAGATACATTAGTAATTATAATTGCAGAGAACACTATCTTTTAATAACTGCTCCAATAGAATACTTGAATGTAATTTCCCAGATCCGTTTAGCGAGCGAAAAATTTCCAAGAATTATAATAAAAAACAAAAAATATTAATTCCAGCCGAAAAATAACAGTAAACTTTGTATTGATAACAAACCAGACTCTATTATACATATGTTATTGTATTGTAAAACTTTTGCCACACATTGAGAGAAATTTTTTAGTCAGATTCAATCAAAAAAATGATATACTAGAGAATATTTTAAAATGCACTACCTTATATAGCATATAGCACTACCTATATAATTATGTAAAAAATGTTTGGAAATAAGAGAAAATCTAGAACAATTTGTGTAAAACGATAATTATTATAAAAATAAGTTACGAACTCTTTGTTTTTGGATATAACTATAGTATATTGTATGTTAATTTTGTATGTAAAATTGTATGTTATCAAAAGGCAGTAGGTGAAGATTATTATTTATATTAACAGTTGATTCCAAGTTCTAGTTTGTTTAATTTTATTAAGTTACGTTTTGTCAACAAAATTATATACAAGGAAGATATTTTTAGATATTTTATTTTGTTTTAACTTACAAAAAGGATTTTCTTATTTAATTATGTAAACTGAACCCTTGCTATAAAATTTGTAATTTTAAAAGCAATAAACAGAATTTGATTTGATTTGATTTGAAATTTGTTCTCTACAATCAAATAGTAGCGAAAATTAAGACTTGTGATTTCCCGTAATATTTTACCAAAAATAGTGTATACACTTCAAAAAATACAACGGCATTAATTATCGTACAATAAACCCTTGACTGAGGACCCTTGACAAGGGAGAACTAAGTCATGGAGTCATTCTCAAGAGTGCCAAGACGCCAAATAGTTTGAGATCTTCTCATCTAGAGGACAACGGAACATTTACTAAAAAAAATCTGGCATGAAACACACTCACATGACTTTCTCTTATTTCAGTTCACAAAACTGTAATCGAAACATGTTATAATTACTATACCA
Source organism: Triatoma infestans (assembly GCA_011037195.1). Lineage (NCBI taxonomy): Eukaryota > Metazoa > Arthropoda > Insecta > Hemiptera > Reduviidae > Triatoma > Triatoma infestans. Next base: position 249,259 of record JAAEAF010000376.1, read on the forward strand.
CACTTAATGAAATTCGTAGGTGTTTTTATGGAGAAAATAGAGAAAACTGAAAAACTATTCAGTATAAATGCATTTTCGGTTTACTAATTTTCTTGAAACTCGGAACTGTGCAATAAATTGAAAATGTACTTTAAAGGAAAACCTAACCTCGTCCTTTCCCAAAAGTACCTTAAATGAATTTTCCTGGAGAAAAGTTTTAAATAAAAATTGTAGATCTTTATATGTGTAAGTTGATATAAGATGTTTTTAAAGACAATCGTTGGAGCCATTTTTGAGAAAATCGCAAAAAAGTGAAAAAAACATTCAATAAAGTGGTATTTCCGGTTGAGAAATTTTGACAGATAACGTACTATTGGATCGACACGACTACCGCCCTCACAAGACATCATATTGAACTTAACCACAACTTTGACTATGACAACCCTACAATTCTTGCGACCAACACTAACAAGAAAAAAAGAAACATTTTAGAAATGATAAACATTAAAAAACACACAACTTCAATCAATTATAGGACGGACACAAACAACTTGTCAATCATCTACAACAGTATCCTAAACCCCCGTCCTGGAAATTCCCATCCATCATAAGACTTGGTTTTTCCTTTCCATCCCCCACTCCCGAATACTACCTTCTAATAACCTCTTCATCTACCACATACCTTCATTTCTGATGATGTAGCTCATATAGTTAGTAACTCTCTCTGTTTATTACATAATTTGAGTTTAGTTTGTTTTATGGAAAATATATCCAACACCGATTAACAATTTTTTTTATCTTTGTAAGTAGTTTTAAAAATTTTGTTGTTTGTTTTGTTTTGTATTTGTCTTCTATTTAATAATTGTCCCAAACTATTTCTTTATTATTATTATCTATATTTAGATTATGGTGATTACTATTATTATTATTCCTTTTTGTTTGATTGTTGTACAGATCCCTGAAGAAGACAATAAATTTGTCGAAACGTTGGAAAAGATTTAAAAAAAGTGTACATTTTATTGACCGCTCCTCGAGATCTCCTTTAGTTGTTCTAAACAATAATGTGTGTATTTTATTTAATTCAACTAGCTTAATCTAGATTCAATTTATAAATATATATATATTATAGTAGAAGAGTTAAAAACGGAACTAAATTAATTTCCGGTAGATTGCTTTCTGACACACTTCATTCTGAAACCTAGTTTAGTTTTATTCAATCAATTAGTGTTTTCACTAGTTAACAAATGTTTCGCGATTAGTACATAGTAATCAACATTATAGTATTCACCAGCTTTCAATAAGTTGTAAAGGAATCATAATGGAATTAATGAAGAAGTTACTGGCACTGTTACTTGGGTTCACCCAAATTCATCTCCTGTCACAAGGACAACATTTTAATGTAACAATGTTTGCTGAAAATCAGCTAGGAGATGTTCTAGGAAATGTAACCAGTGCTAAGAATGTATTCTGCCAAAATCAAATATATTACTTATCAAGAAAACAAGACTTATTTATAAGATTGACTTGGGGGAAAATCTGCTATGAAACACTCACACCACTTTCTCTTACTGTAATTTACTAGAGTTATATAATAGACAAACATTCTTCAAAATTAGAATTGTTACTAAATATTTAGTAGTCCTCAATGTTTAATGGATTGCCGGTGCGTATCTTGCCTTCAGCAAAATCAAAAGGGCACCGTCCAGAGCTAAATCATTATGAGACGTGACATATCTCCCTAATACTAGCGATTCAAAAAAGAGATCGAGATCCGCCTAACTGGCACCTTAAGAAAGGAGGAAAGAGAAGTAAAGGAGAAGTAGGTGGAAGTTAAGAGTCTCATATATAAACAAAATTCCATCGACACTCTCAACCGTCACTCAACCAACAGAAGTCTGTGATTCAGTCTTCACACACACACACACACACACACCACCAAGAAAACAACATCACCAACGCTCAGCCAGCTCAGTAAGTCATACTCTCATGCTACTACACTCTTTTTATACTTTCTATGATCTTGCAACACTCCTTTTTGCCCAAGCAATATATTCACTGTTCCAGCCAGTGTACTTTTTCTCTTCTACAATTTTCTCATCCACCCCATAAACACACCCCTACAAATATTATGCAATGGCAGAATCTAAACATAATCACCTTTTTTTAGGGAAGCGCGTGACCTTCCAGCTTCCCCAGGACTCTTCTAAAACCGAACTTCAACGGAAACAGTTACAAACAATGTTAGGTGACTCTGTACTTAGTAACCAAGTTCAATGAATCCCGACTGAGCCTTCATGGAGAGAGTAAAAATCGTAGAAAACAAAAAAAAAAGTTTTCAGTGAAGTCACACTTCCCCAGCCAATAGATATTCTTCGAACTCGGCATTTTGACAACACATTTAATATATTAATCTTATATAAATAATACAATGGTATAAATATACTGAAATGGTACTCTAGAGGAAAACTTCCATTAGCAACCGCATCAAGGCGCCACCACTGAGCCTCAGAGAAACCTAATGCCATTCTTCACCCAGCAATTCTTTCAAAAATTTTCCCCCCAAAAAATGTTTCATATAATAGAGACACTAAATGTGTGTATAAAAATTAAAACAAATATATTTTTGGAGGCCGCAGGTATATAGGAAACAAAAATATACTGAAAAATCAACTCTGTAAAATGGTTTGACCATTATAACCAAATATTAAAAAAAAAAAAAAGAATAAAAACCCTGCCTGACAGAAATATTAAGTTTAACTTTCTGAGATTTTCAATTTTTGAGTGATGAGGGCCACACGGACACAGAGACAGACCCCTCCCCTCCAGTTATGAGGGCCACACGGACAGAGAGACACACCCCTCCCCTCCAAGGATACATACACACAGGACTAATTTCTAAAAAAACAATCGGATCCAAGATACCTCAAAATTTGTCCTTCCGGTGTATCTATATTAGAATTATTGTTCGTGTTTTTGGATCCGATTGGTCCCCCCCTAAAATGGGGAAGAAATAATAAAAATCCAATGATGAAAAAACCAAGCATAAATCTAAAACTAGTAGAACAGGTTAAAACAATAAGAAAAATCTATAAAATTTGTAACAACTTTAACAGATAACAATAAGTGACATCTGTCAAGAGATGATAAATCTAAGATGATCTTGTACAATAAAGAAAGAAGGAACAGCAGAAGAAGAAGGACAAGAACAAGAAAAAGAAAGCAACAAGAAAGAATAGGCTGGGAAAAATGGGATGATAACATTTCTCTCTGAAATTCTTACAACTATTATCTCTTTAAAGGCAAAAGTTTGCTCCATTGCCAAACAAGTGTTACTGGTAAAGATAGTAAAAGGGTGCGGGAGGGGGTAGTTGGGGTAAAAGAGAAAGAAAAAAAAGAGATAGAGCTTAACGAGCATGGAAAATTTCATGAGTAGAACAAAGGACATCTGAAAGAATACAATGGGAAAAGATAGGCTGCGAACAAAAACTCCCAACTGAGTGATGAGGCTGTTATTATATTTGATTTTTCTCCAGATTTGTGCGGCTTGCCATTATTTCATAAATATACTTAATAATTTAGTTTACAAATTATGCATGTCTTATTAGACAAATTCTGTATAGTAACTAATTAAAAAAAAAAAAAGTTATAATAAAAGAAATAATCGGTGTGAAACACTCACACGACTTTCTCTTACTACAGTTTGCAGAATTATGATTGACAAATTTATAATCAAACTTATAATAATTTTTACTAAATGCTTACTTATCTTCAATGAAACTAAATTTAATAAATGACTGTTTGAGCAAAGCATAACTTCTCCCTCTCGCCAGACTCTTCTTTCAATAAAATGGTTTTCAAATCGTCAGGCCTTAAAATTTTAACGAGATGTTTATACGGCAATAGCAAGAAGAATTTTTTTTTAAAAAAAGGAATCTTTATTGGTCTACGTTTCGGGTATCATTGGTGCCTTTCTTCAGGAGCTTTTTAGGGTAGGAGAGGAATGTATACGTTGAGAACGTTGAGAATGAAAAAATTCCATTAAAACAAAAATTTAAAAAAATCTATCAGTAAAGTGGTACTTCCGGTTGAGGAATTTTGATACATAACTACATAAATACATAAAGACTTTTCGGCTAAAAACTTTTTTCATGTTCAGGTCACCTGAAATAATGGCCCCTACGGTGAAAACTGAATTTATAATATTTGATAAGATCGCAAAATTTCAACTTACAGCATACCAATTAATGTACGTAAATACTGTTTATTTAATGCCAAACTGAGACAATACAGACAATCTGACTAAGAGCAATCAGGCCTTTTGAATGGCAAGAAAAGGATAGACAGGATGAAGTTGCGCTCGTGGGAGACGGTATGGGATGAATATTGCTCTGTCGTCTGAAGAAAACGTCAATTACAGTGATGATGGTATGACATCAACCCTGGGGAGACTGAAGTACTGTTGGTATCGGTAGGAAAAGAGTAGTAAGAAGAATGAGAGTATATTGAATGATAAAGCGAAGAAAGTACGAGGGATTAGTCGGGAAAGTAAGAGCACGAATAGACAAACAAGAAGACGAGAGAAAGAAATTGTGCTTATATAAAGGGATGAGTAAAAGGAAGGCCAAGAAAATATAGGCCACACAGATCTCCTTTATTATTAAAGCGGTAACAGCGGGAGAGAAGCGACTTTAGGGAGCAGGAGGCTGTGTCCTTTCCATTGTACACCTTTTGTCTTTTAGTTAATGGTTTGAAAAAAGAAGACAAGATATCAAACTACTTCTCTCTTCAGCTGTCCCTCTCACACACTCACTTTCTGTCCCTTTGCTCTGGCATTCTCTCAAACACACACTCTTTCTATCTGCTGTCTCTCTGGATGATGATTCGCTCGTTTCCTCTAAGGATGCATTATTTGTCCTGTCATTTCTTTCTCCAGGCTTCTTAAAGAAGACAACAATAGAGTAGCTATTCACTTCGTCCACACATCTATCTAACACTCCATTACTACATTCTCCTATGCAGGCACAAACTATGAGAAATATTAACAATAAAAACTTGACATTGTTATGGAAAAACTGTAGACAAATTGTAGAGAGGCATTACCAATAATAGAACAGCGGTAAAAAAAACAACCATGCGACCTTTTCGTACTATGTTCTCTAAGATCGAAAAGGGCGTATCACATAGGTACAATCCAAAATCTTGCATTTATGTACTTAGGTATCTCAACCTACGTATATACAAAAGACAAATATCTTTACTGCTGCCAATACAAAAAGGTATAAAATGGCAAATTTTCTTTAATTTTTAAATTTTACACATTTGTAGATGGGGGGGGTCAAGAGTCAAGGCAAGTAGAAGAAAGGTGAATAAAGCGCTAATAACATTGAACCATCCTCACATAACATTTGAAATCTTACGCCCAAAATTCCGCAAAATCACTTAAATCATTTTCTTTCAGGACAAATGTTTCCCATAAAAGTGTTAAGTTTATATAATGAAGTGCAGTTAGCTTACCAGGAAAATTACAAAAAATTCAAAAATCCTGTAATGTCGCATTTCTGGTTAACCTATTTTCCTCAAATCTGGAATTCTAGCAATGGCTGTAATGTTGTCAGATGGATATTATACAACGTTCCACATAAAGTCGTTGAGGTATACAACTAAAATCCCCACCACCATTTTCATTGCCATCCTAACTAAAGATTGTAATGCGGCAATTTTAAAGAAAATTTCTTGATTAAATTATATTAATTAGAGTAAGAGAAAGTCGTGCGCGTGTTTTACACCAGATTTTTTTTTTATATTCATACCTGTTAAGAATCAATTTAATCCGGTTACAGAAAAAATTGAATATTCAATACTTTAGTAAAGTACTTTTGCCCTCTTGTCAATACCAGAACTCGATTGTAAAAAAGCATTACTTCACTCAGTGTTTGATTAATTATAATTAAGTAATTATCCAATCACGATGTTTTCATCTTTCCTTTTAAAAACAAAAAGGACACATCACAGGTACATACTTTTTCAGTAGATAAGCACTCTGGGGAGACAGTATCCCTAGCTGGTAATTTTATTCAGTGTAAATTACAAATAAATAATAAGTAATGGGAAAATTCGTGGAAAAATCATTAATTAGTTACATTAATTACTTCATTTATATGTACAAATAAAAATACATTTTCATTTTCTAAAAATAAGGATTACAGAATAATAGTCTACGATGACAAAACAAAAATAATATTGTTTTTTAAACGATACAAAATGGCCGATATATATACAAAATAATATGAATAGATAAACAATTTTATCTTGCAAATCATACGCAAACACTATTTAAAACAATAAGGGTAGATGGAGACAAATTACAATATTAATTATTAACAAGATGTAATATGCATAAATAGATGCTGCAAGTATAAGGTATGGTACTGTACAATAGCATAACTATAATGAACATAATAAAACATCGTTACTGAAAAGCAACCACTTTGTTAAAGTGAATAATGTAAATTATATATAATTTAATAATGGAACTTCTGTCGCTAATTGATATAATGAACTCAATATAGTATGGAAAACATTGTATATGGTCATTATAATGCTGATATTGATAATTTGTACAATTGTAATATGTATATGTAATAATAAATACATATAGCAATTAGCTGAAGTGAGAAGTAATCACTGATGCATATTTATTGATGTTGCTCCTGTGTATTTATTTGAAAAAGTTTTCGAAAAAAATAATTTGGAATGTTGTGAGCAACTAGTGGCGTTACATGCAGTTCGTTCAGTGTTTTTAGAGCGCTCTAGTGGGCCATAATATAATCATCACTTCTCTACCTGCCAAGGTTAATGGTTGGAATTTATCCCCCACCTTCTTTACATTTATGTTTGGACAAATGAGAAAAATTGTAGTTTAAAGTAAATTTGTCATTGTATATATATATATAAATGTATTAAAAGGAGTAGGAGAAAGTCGTGTGAGTGCTTCACACCAGATATTATGCTGACGAAACTTACTAATTTTTAAAAACCATTTTTTCTGACTCAGGGAATCACAAAACTGGTGTTTTCCACGCTGAAAATTAAACACGATCACATTGCGTCCTGTTACCAGCAGCATGGGAAAGAAAAAAAAAGAATGGATTGAATGGTAACAAAAAATGAAACTTTCAAGATTCATGTAGGTAACATTAAGGATTATTAATTGATTATAAATGTAACGTGTGCTGCTAGCACAGCCTCACTTCCTATTTGGCCAGCATTACAACTTGACAGGTCACCATTAAACTGGCCACTTGATCTGTATAGTAGGGTAAACTATGCTTGACCTTATTATTGTCTCTGTAACATACATCCACATTTTGGACTTAGCTAACCATTATAATGAACTCTCAGTTTGCCCACTGGCTAAACAGACCGACTTATGGAACCTTATTTCCCTTCAACAGTGCCAACTACATTCCATATTCTTAATTGTGAGCATAGTTTTTTTTAACTATGTTAATTTCAAAAGGTAAGTGAAAAGGTTAAAAGTAGTCAAATGCATCAGCAAAGAAAACTTAGCTTGGCATTTAGGATAAAAAAAAAATTATAATTTCAATTACATGTAAACTTAAGATAAAATTTGGCATTATTAGTTCTTTGCACACTTAATTTGGAGAGCTCTGATCAAAAGCTTTCATTATTTATTACATATTTTTATTCAGTAATGACCAAATATATTGCAATCTTTCAAAGCATTGAATTTTTGTTTCATAAAAAAATTAATGTGAATTCCCCCCCTGACTTCTAAACAAAGAAAAAGCTGGTCTGAAACACACCCAAGACTTTTTCTTTTCCTGTTAGTGCAATTATGTATAAAATGACCAGTTTTCTTTATACTCAAATGTTACATATCCCAGAACTTATGCATAAATATGTATCATCTCAAACATGTATATCCGGTGAAAATTCAACTTGGAGAATTGGTCATGATCGCACTACTTCCTCTTACTGGCCAGTGGGAATACGAGAAAGTAAAAATTTATTAAATTAAAAATGATTATTAAATTACATTACACCTCATACGTCACATCACCACCAAATTATTGTGACACAGTCACTGTTGCTACCAAGCCATAGGACACTGACGGTAGGTTCTACTATGAGAACCATCACTACCAGAGTCACTATAACCAAATATAGTTCCCACCATAACCAAAAGCTCCGTCTATTTATCCAAGAGAAATAAAACCGAAAATTTGCATATAAATGGGGGCCTACTGATACAGATAGTCATCCAGCCTCCCAAATGAAATAAGCATACATTTGGCAACTAACATATTATATCATAAGTAAAAAAAAAAGTAATAAGTTTAAATCGGTTGTGATTCTATTAGAGCAATTTCTTCGGTCCCATTTATAAAAACTATCAACCAATCCAGTCATTATACTTGGGGAGCTATGTTTATAAAGTTTTCCCTCTGAAGTGCCATTTCAGTATACAACTGCTAGTGAGAGTTGAGAATAATTTTAAACAGGTTAGTACAAGGTAACAATCGTTGTTGAATGTCTTAAGCGATATAACCATATTCTGAATTCTAAAAGAAAGGAGCACAAGAGTAAACGGATATTAGCCCAATATCAAAAATCAAAATAAAATAAAAAAAAATTATAAAATACACTGATCATTATAACATACTTTGATTTAGTATTTTATCCGCCTAGCATGCATATTTTTTTTATTCCTGACCACTTTCGGACTTTAATCCTCAACAGAATAAATTTATCAAGTTCGTGCAGAGAGCACTTCAACGCAATGTTTCTGTTACACTCGACTCTTGTTGTTTGTTGTTTGTATGTGCGGGAGGTACACACAATCCACAAACCAACGAGTGTCGAGTGTAACAGAAACATTGCGTTGAAGGTGAATTCTCTGCATGAACTTGATAAATTTACTCTAACGATGGATGAAAATCCGAAACCGGTCAGGAATGAAAGAAGTATGGCCATGCCGTTTATTTAGTCTGTAATAATTAAATAAACAAATTAATTAACCAATAGCCACACACACACACATATATATATCTACATGGAGAGAGAGAGAGAGCTATAATGTTGAACTTAAATTATGTTCATTATAATAAACTTCTCCTAAGTCCTCGCTACAAATTCCTAGATCTTAAACTTGATTAGGCAATCTAAACCAGAGCTGCAGTTTATTAATATACATTACTTTAGTATAATACAATACTTACACTAAAATTTCTACCATGTGAACCAAAATTTTCTAACAACAAAATTATTATTGAGAATTTTTTTTTAATTATTTTAATAATTGAAAAGTGAAAAGTGAAATTTCACTGTATATTTTAATATCTTATTATGTGTTGAAGACTTCTCATACATATGTTAAATAAACTGAAAGCATATAAAGTATTTATGGGATATACAAAGATCTGGAACTCACACAAGTGAGCACAACTGCCCAATGGGGATAAACTTTATGCAAACTTTAAGTGAAGTCTGTGAACACTACTATTTCAAGCAATAATGAATTCCCTAATTAATCGATCATCCACAAGGAGTCTTAGCATTCCTGCAGATAAAAACAAGAATAACAAACTAACACTTGGATCATTCATACTCATTAATACAAAAGTCCTGCAGAGTTAGATCAGTGCAGCAATTTGGATTTCTACATGGAGAAACTCAGGGTTACTATATCAAAGATATTCTAATGTGGAAGCAAAAATGGAATAAAAATTTTGTGATCGCAAAATCATCTAATCAAATATAATCAGATTTATGAAAAAATTACCTTCCTTTTTTCGTTGTGGTTAGATTCTAACCTGTACCATTCAGAGGAAAAAACCAAACTATTGAATCTATCAAAAATGCCCCAGATCTGTGTGTAAGAATAGAAAGAAAGAAAATAAACGATATACAGTCAATTAAGATGGCCACAACACCACTAAAAACTCTCTGAAGGAAGTGACTTGAATTTATATGAACAGGATCAGCATTGGCGAAAATTTTGTTCTTCCTGTGAGGAACTCATCAATATCTCTCACTCCTTCGCTCTCTTTCTTTCTTCCATGCCACGAACATACCATCAGTGCGCATGACACGACTTAAACCCTTACTATATAAATATACCAAGTAATATTTATTTTTACCTTCAATTAATAATGAAAAGAAAACCAAGTGGCAATATAAGGCTTAGTAAATACTACATCTAACACAGTTTTGTTTACCTTGAATTATATTAGATTAAAGTAATTAGCTTTGTCTACTGATTAATTTTTATTTGAACGTTTCTTACCCTAATTAGCGGGACTCGATATAATGTCTCTTTTTTACTCTAGTAAGAGAAAATATTGTTTTACCTTTTTCTTCCAGTAATACGTGTTATAAGATTCCTTGAGTCCGTAAAAAAGCTTGATTGACTTGTATGAAGAAATATTGTTTGCCAAAATTTAGTTATGTCATGCCATCTCTTTGTTAATCCAATCTAAATTCTCCATCCTAAGCCATTACTATTTAATTTCAATAATTGCTTGCTCTTCTTCAAGCCAACCACTGGAAGGAAAACATCACTAAAATCAACAGAACTAGCGCAAATTTAAGCCATATAAAATTTGTATCAAATTCTCTATGACTGCTCGAGTGGCACTTCAATGAGCTTCAATACTTATATTTCTGATCGAGCTGTTGTTTACCTTTTCCAACAACAATTCCTCCTAGTAATGGCAAAAAGCACAGTATAACTTTCCATATAACATTCTGAAACCAGTAGAGGTAACGTTGAGTGAAAAGGAGGATATATTGGCACCATTTTGTAAAAAGGAAGAACATGCTCTCAAGATTGGTTAACCACTTTTTGTTTATTTTACCAAAGAGAGAAGGTATCAGATGATAGAATTTTGCAAGAAAAATAAAAAAAAATTTAGGCATTAGATAGAAGGTAGTAAAAAGGTGGTATTTTTCTCTTAACTAAAGGAAGAGATTGTGGGCACCGCTTACAAGGCCACTAAAATATTCAAAATGAATTTCCCCAGGGCTATTCTCAAACTGCCGTCCACTTTAATTCAATCTTTCACTCTATTTTTGTCTTTCTTTTTTTCTTACTTTCTTTCTTTTCATATTTTAACATTTTTCTTTTCTTTTTTTTCTTTTTTTATTACATTAACAAGAAGAAATTGTGAAAGCATTTAAAGTATGTAATTATTCGGAACTTTAAACAAAACAAATCTTGTTTGAACACTGCAAACGAGTTTATCTTACTATATACTCTTATTCGCCATAACGGAAAATAGACCAGCCGCTTCTCCAACCAATGCAAACAACATTTACGCTATTTTAAGCCATTTAAGAAAATAAATGTACAATTTATGTCAAATAATTCTCTACAACCTTTTCCTTACCCCCCTATAACTGTAACATGCATTCTTTGGTATAAACTCAAACTGCATTCTTTCGTATACACTCAAATTCGTTACTATTTGGGATTAGTCATGTAATATGTTCTTGTTTCCGCTTACTGCCGGTAGATGTTAGGCTATTTAGACTTTAATTAATCTAGAGTTGAACAATATTACTTTACACCACTTGTGAGTAAATGTAATGGCTGTTTTTACTTTCGCTCACTTATGACTAAAAGAATAACTTCACTCAATTTTGATTTAATATTACCTTATTACATGGTTGTAGAAATAAAATATTTTAGAAAATAACGGTTAAAAAAAAAATTGACTCTAGAACTTCTATTTAAAAAAAATAGATGGAAACGTTTTCGAACGAACTGTTGATGTAAAAACAAGATGGCAGCACCGGTGCAACACAAATTTCTCAAAAAATCATATCCTACTAGTTTTCTGTTGTCTCTATTCTTATTAGTCTTTCATACTCAATTTATCAGGTCAGGAATTTCCAAAATTAGTTTTTTTATTTATTCATTCCTTTTACCAAGTCTTAATATTGCAAAAAATACGTAAACAAAGTCGTCTGGAGAAAGAAAAAAATACGTTTTTAACGGTTGCTGCAGTAAGTGATGTATTTGTATTTGTGCAGTAAGTGTATTTTTCAAAGCGATGATTTTAGCTTTTCCACTAAACTGTTGTTTCTTAACAACACAGAATTCCTGAAAAATGTTACCCTTTTATGATGTCACATCAGAAATACAACTATTTAGTGGTAGATAATGCTAACAAAATATTTTGATTTTTAAGAAAACTGGACAAATATCACTGTGAAAAATTATGTGAAGGGAATGTCGTGTGAATGCTTCACAAAAATAATTTTCATCGATATATTACTGAAAACTCAATGCGAGTTATCCCAATATAAGAATTAAATTTCATCTAAAGTTAATTTCGCGTAATTAAGAAATTATGTAATTAAAAAAATATATAATACTTAATCTAACAACGAATGCAACAATTTTACATTTTACATAATTTTGAAATAAAGTTTTCTTTACAATTTTTAAATGATCGATAATAGTAAAGGGACATAAGTGAGAGAAGGTAGGTGTTGTATAATATGAACGATTTCCTCCTAACAATGCTGTATCGATTTTGCATAATTCAGTATTGTTTTACATAAAATTGTGTTTACCGTAATATACTGTGAATACGTAGGTAAATCGAGTAGGAAATGCTCACTTTGGAATATACACTTAGCAAATAACACTATTATTAGAAGGCCACAGTGTGTGCCAATGTTAATGTTTTATTATAAATTAATATTATAAAGTCTCTTATAATAATATAGCTTTAGAAATTAGAAATTAAATTTTCAATAATTACTATTCAAAAAATATTATTTGGAAGAATCAACAATTAATGATTGTTCTGCTGCAAAAAATGAATAATGCCCCCAAATAGAACAAACACTTTAGACTGTAGCTGAGACGAAGGTCACTATAGGTTTATCCCAATTTTCTAGACACTAACTGCAAGATCTTTATTAAACTTCACATTCTATCGACTCACATAAGAGCCTATCACTTTTATTTAAAACGTCAAACATCTTTTTTTATTTTAAAAAAATTGATTTTTAATCGATTCGATGGCATGGAAAATTTAACTTTTTCCTAAGTGCCGATTCAATACAATGTACGGATTCTATCATCTATAAATTTTTACGGGATTTTTTTTTTTATTAATTATATTTATTTATTGCAATTCACTAGGACTATTAAAAAAAAATCTGGCATGAACCACTCACACGACTTTCTCTTACAGCGAAATGGCAAATTTTCTTCACACTTACGATTCTTATTAGTGTTTAAAGCCGTCGGCATTTTTATGGAAAAACTAACAAAAACTGAAAACCTATTCAGTAAAGTCGCAGTTGCGATCATCCGATTTTCTCCAAACTAGGGATTTCGACAACATATTTAATTCTAATTAATATTATTTACATGATAGAATAGTACAATAAACTGAAATAGGTCTTTAGAGGGAACCAGAACCCTAACCCTAACTTGTAAGTGCCCTTAAATGAAATTTCCCGGAGAAAAGTTTCAAATAAACGTTGTAGCCGTTTGTGTGTACGTGTATTTAATATTTAGAGCTTACAGAATATCGTTAGAGCCGTTTTCGAGAAAATTACAAAAAACTGAAAAAAACATATAGTAAAGTGACACTTCCGGTTGACGGATTTTGCCCGAAATCTTAGTGTCTGATGCGGTGGTTGTACCTAAACGTAATATCAACTTTGAACATTCTGAAACTTTTCGTTTTTGAGATATTCTTCTCTCACACATATAAACAGACCATTTTTTTGACTCAGGGGACCTCAAACGTGTATTTTCAGTAAAAACTTGATTTCGAAAATCTAACATGATCGCGATTCTTCCTGCCATCAGGCCTAAGAAAAAAGTAATGATGTTTTTAGCAAATGATCTGTATTTGTGTGTGTGTGTGTGTGTGTTTGTGAACAAAATCTCAAAAAATAAAAAATCGCGGAAAGCTAAAACTTAATATTCCGTTTTGGTACATACTACTACCACCGCAACTAACACGAAAGTTTTGGCCAAGATCCATCAACCGGTGAAATTAACGTCGTCTTTTTTTTTTTTTTTTTTACATTCAAAACTAATGAAATCAGTATGGAAAATATGTTTACTGAGAGAAATGTAGACATTTATTGTTGAATTGTGGTAGTCTGAGGGAATTTATTGTGGCAATATAGAGAATTTGTTTGCCGCAGCAGGTGGTGCTGGCCAGGTATGGAGGTAAAATTAGTTTAGACAGCTAATATAGTTTCTATATTGTGTTATTTCATTGTTGAATCAACTTTCACATAAAAACAACAACACACACATATGATGAATGTAGTTTTGTTAGTTTGTATCCAACCAATGTTATTACTGTGCAAACTATTTGATTTGTAACTGTTTATTAGAATTTAGATTTCCTACTATTCAGTATTACGTGTCACATTGCTTTATAATGTATGTTATTAGAAAGTGTTTTTTGCAAAAGGCCTGACTTAGATCTGGTGTATATCTTTCTTATAATATATGATTGCAGTAGATCGCTTTAAGCATTTACTTAGTACATTAATCTGATCATTTTACATAATAAAGTGTTAAAATTAATTGAATCACATTTCTCACTTTTTTTTCCTTCCACAAACATTTTCTTATATACAAAAATCTGCCATGTAACACTCACACACAATGGCAGAATTACATTAAATTACTCTTTTTTTTCCCCGAAAAAATGTAAAATAAAGTAATAATCATTCTATCTATGAAGTTAGTATTCCAAGGTTAAAGGAAATCAGTACAGTCATTTCCAAGAGAATGCCAAAAAAACACAGAAACCTGTTGTGTAAAGTCGCACTTCCGCGTAGCCACTTTTCTTCAAAATTAGTAATGCTATCAGTGCTATTGTGTATGTTAATATTATATAGGTAATATAAACATAAGGTGGTTGTTTTGGAAAAAAAATTAAAGTGATAAGTATTTACATATTATGTGATAATGATAATTTGTTTGGGAAGTTAAAAGGAAATTGATGGAATCATTTCGGAAAAATCCCAAAAACTGAAGAAAAAAATATTAGTAACGTTTCACTGCCGGTTGATTAATTTTGCCTGAAACCTTTCTGTCAAATGCGGTGGCAATGCCTAAACGAAATACCAAGTTTCACCTTCCTGTGATTTTTGATTTGGAGATATTTTGTTCTCTCTCTCCTCACTCTCTCACCACACACCACACACACCAACACACACCACACACACATACATAATACATACATAGATCATTCGGTAAAAACATTTCCTTCGTACTCATGAAAACATGTATTTTCGGTGGTTACTGAATTTCGAAACTTTGACATAATCCTAGTACCAGGAGAAAAAATATACTGAAAAAAAAAATTGAGAGAAAAAAAGAAAAGTCATAAAAGACGAGAGCCGCCAAGGAGAGGATCCTGAAGTGGAGTAAAATGATAGGTGGAGGTTATTGTGTGGTTATTCACAATATTATTGGAGGTACGTTTACAGAAAATATTTGAAAATAAAATGAATAGAATATTGAAACAGGATACCGGGAAAGAAAGACTAAGGAAGATAAAAAAAAAAGTATATAAGGAGAGTGAAAATGCTGTGAGATGGTTCGGTGAGGGGATTTTTTTTTTTTAAGAAACGGAAAATATTGTTCTAGGAGGAAGTGCAGGCGTCCTTGTTCCTTCTATAATTTATGGAATTAGGTAAGGTTGAGGAGAATGGTTCTTTATCTAAGTGGCGTTTCAGGTGGTTGGAATAGGTGGTTACTAAACACTCAAGTTCTTCACTGTTCCTTGTAAACACATCTTGCTGCATAACCATATAATAAATAACCTTCTCATAGAATTTTAATCCACTCCTGATACAGGACCCTGACCTTCAAAGGTAACTTTTTCCTTTATACAGTTTCCATTCTTTTTTGTCAATTTTTGTTTTGTTTCGATTATTTATTTTATGTATGTGCGTTTATTTTTTTAAATCTTTTAAACTTTTAAATTCTAGAAGGTCTACATTTTGTTCATTTCACAATTCATAGTTTCTTCCTTTACTATTGTACTTATTAATTTTTCATGCAGTTTCTGATGAATGACAGCAAAGGTGCTCGAAACGTCGAATAATGAACTTTTACTATAGTTAAGGAAACAATTGTTTTGTACTTGGATTGTTGTTAACGGCCAAACTTGACCAATTATTTATGTAAATATAGTGATTTTTACTTTCTCTCGTTGCTTTATAAGGGGAAGTCCTGCGATTATGTCAGATTTTCGAGATGAGTTTTGAGCGGAAACACCTGTTTTGAGGTTCGAGCACGAACATTTTTTTTTTTATGAGAAATCGGGGTGTGAGTTGTGTGATAACAACATAATTCAAAAGAGAAAAAAAAAGCTTAAAGTTTCTATATCGTTTAGATACTACGACCGGAAACTGATGTTCAAAATCGTTCAGCTGCACTTTGGATTTGTTTTAGTTTTAAAGGGATTTTCTTGAAAAACGGCTCCAATGATTTTCTTAAAACTTCCATTTTACTGAATTTATTCAAGTTTGTGGATTTTTTTTTCCTACTTCTCGGGAAATGGTTTAAAATGAAATGTATAGGTATTGTGTCTACATGTAGTGTGGTAAGTTACTAGGAAACAGAGAAAATCGAGAAAAACTGGAAAATAAATGTAATAAATTCTCACTTCCAGTGGATTTTGCCGGAAACCTTGATGGCGGTGGTGCACATACCAAGTTTGAGCTTCCAGCGATTTTCGTTTTTGGGACATTTTGTTAACTACTCATTCGCAAACACACAAAATCATTCGTTAAAAACAATTTTTTCGTACTCACAGGACCTCAAAACATTATTTCCAATGAAAACTCAATTTCGGAAAGCTGACACACTTGTAAAAATAGAAAGAATCGGAAATGAATTTGGATATCAAAAGATGAAGAAATAAGAAAATGTACTATTATCATTATTATTATACAAGATGTAAATTATTGGCCAAAGTTATTCGGAGTTGACTGTATATTTCTTATTCGGTCTCGCTCTAAGACTGTTTTTATCATCCGCCGTAGTTCTACTAAAGCGCTAGCGGCAATCTCATTCTATACGTTTCGCCCGCTTTATACTTTATAATGTACCTTCTTTACATCAAAAAAGGAGATTGATAAAATAGGGTTTCCTTTACAGTTAGAATATAATATATACGTATAATAGATTCTATATTATATAGGAGGAGGAAAAGAATAATATCAAATATTATGAATTATTCTAAAAATATGTAATTTACATATAATATATGGATTTTTTACTTTTTATTACAGCTATAAGAGAAAACATTCCTCTCAGATTATGCGCAAAAAAATTGAGTTTTCATTGGAAATAAGTTTTTACGTCTCTCGATTAGGAAAATGTATGTGATCCTTTGTTTGTCTGTTTGTGTTTGTGAACAGCACAAAGGAAAAAAGAAAGAAAATTCACAGGAAATACAATCCTAATATTTCATTTAATTGCCAGTAATAAGGGAAGGAGGGGCCAATAAAAACAGATTTTAACCGAAATCGTTTTTTTTGGAAATACCACTCTTTTTTTCAGTTTCCCCTAATTTTATCAAAAAGGTTCTCAAAAGTTTCGATAAAACTTGATATATTAAGTTGAAAGGAATTTAAAGATTTAAAAAACTTAACACTTTTTTGGGAAAATATATTTTGGGGGTTTCTTAAAGTTAGGCAGGCTCTCCTGTTAATTGTCACTTCTAAATATTGTTCCTTCAATTGCTGAGGGCAGTTATACAAAAATACTAAATTTATAGAAAATTGGTCAATCTGCAGGGTACTATTTACCTCAATGAATCCTTCACAATTTTCTTTTTTCCCAATTTGTCTAAACTCACATGGAATGCGAGACCAGATTAAAAAGGACTGGATCTCAAGGGACGATACAAACTTCTTTTTAGATTACTTGACCGACGCTCTCGAAAACAATAGACTTATCTACAACACAACCATAAAACCATTTTGGACATAGGATGGGAGGTTTGGGCTTCAACAATTCCTATCGTATTCAATCCTTCCAATCATAAATCCTCAGACCCCCTTCTATGTTTCTAACCTAACCATTCATACTGACCTCAAAATTCCATTTGTCCATCAGCAAATAAAATCACGTTATGAAAAAATTCCATGACTCCATATCTCCAGCCATCCCAACCCTCTTTTCCAGAGGCTCCTCCTTTACTATTTAAGAATTATTTTAATTTCTTGATTTTTACAGAATGATTTTAGTTTTCTTTGTTCATAATAAAAATTAAATAGCATACAAAACAAATTATAAATTAATTTTTTTTATTTATAACGTTTTTTACTGAATATTTACAACTGTTCTATAAGGAACAACAAGTTAATATTTTATATGAAGAAATATTCTAATGGCGTGATAGTTGTGAATGATGGCCATCCAGTGATGACCAAACCAATTGGTCACTTGGCAAGCGACGCCTCAACCGTCTGTGAGTATTAGAAGGAAGTGTCGTTAAGATAAATTTGCAGCTAAAGGGTTAGGATGTCTTTGATGGAGGCTATTGTGACGAGTTTTGGCAAGTTCAGGAATTTTGAGGTCATTGTGGATAGCTAGATTACTGACAAAAAAGGGCGCGTTTAGGATATGCCGGAGGATCTTAGATTGTAGGGTCTGTATTTTGTTAATGTTAGATTGTTTTGCACTTCCGTAGAGTTCGAGTCCTTAAGTTCGTAAGGGAGCCAAAAGAGATGGATACAGTCGTCTTTTAGGAGTAGTGAGTTAGTTTAGAACGTTGGTCAAGTAGGCTTTTTAGAAGCTTGTATCTATTATTTAGGTCAATGCGTATTTTAGGTCAAGTCTTGTGTGGGGTTTCCAAGTAAGTCGCTTGTCCAGGTACATGGTCTGCTGAGGGAACAGGTGAGCTTTATAAGTGGGCAGGAGCAAGATTTTTTCGTTTTACTGTAAAGACTTTGTACTTTGATTTCTGTGGGTGATTTCTATTCGTCATTTTTTAAGCCAGGATTCCAAAGAATTCAGATGAGTTTGTAGAGAGCAAACTGCTAGACTAGGATCACTATGTGTGGAAAGGATTGCAGTGTCGTCAGCGAAGGTGTAAATGAGGTATTGGAATGTGAAGGTAAGTCAGCTGTGTAGAGAGTATAGAGCAGGGGAACTAAAACACTTCCTTACAAATTTTTATGGCAGAGGAAGAAGAAATTATATTCTGGTCCAGTAGAGCGCACCAAAAGTGGGGCTACTCAATTATATTGAGGTACTCTAAACACACAGCATACTTATTACTTCGTCAATACAGAACAATAAACAGAAATAAAATAAAAATCAACAAACCATTTGAAATTTAACCCCAAACTTCCGCCCAATTATCCCCAGAAACACCCGAGAAAATGTTTCAAATAAAAGTGATAGGAATTCATTTATGGTTATAGTATATGAAGTTTAAAGGAAATCACAGGAGCCATTTTCGAGAAAGACGCGTAAAATTGTCGCCTCCAACTGATGGATTTTGGTCAAAAACATTCCCAGACGCGCTGGTGGTATCAGTATATATATATATATATATATATATATATATATCGTTCGATAAAAATACTTTTTCCATACTAAAGGGACCTCAAACATAAATTTCAGGTGAATACTGAATTTCAAAACTTTGACATGATCGCTACTTCCCTCCCTCAGGAGACGGAAAAATTCAATCTTTTAAGACAATTTTTCAATTGGGACTGTAATAATTGTCATTGGAGAACTTCATGTGATGGTTTTGTGTGTGTGTGTGTGTATGTGTTTTTGTAATTGTGTCATGGTTTTATGCCAAATTTTTCTTGTATGACACAATATCTACTTCAATACGTTATTAACAAACGTCTCTTCCAGTGGCAAATGTCTCATATTGATGCGACCAACCAAAACAAAGAAGCTATTCGACATAGCTTCCCCTCTGCCCCCACTCTTAAAAAAGGAAACGCCACCCTCTGTATACCTACTACACGGTCCTATTACAAGAACAATTGAACAAACACGAGTGACATTTAGCAACAGTCAGGAGTTTTTTTCTTTCCCCCTGGAACACATTGGAATTTTTTCATTAAATCCAAACATTGGGGATAAAAAAAGGAAGAAAGGAAAAGTTTAGTGAATTGTAGCGGTGACTGGAAAAGAATGATAGTCGAGGTAGCTTCCAATTAACGAGCTCATCCTGTTGGTCGTTCTCGATTGATGAAATTACGTCGTATATTATAAAACATTTGGAATTTAGGTTGATTGAGGATCAAGGTGAATTTCAACGTTATATGTGCCTAATCCTTATATATAACAATAATTTCTGGTGTACTGCAAGGCGCTGCAGAAAAATTTCTACTGTTTCCTTATAAAGGTATTGTACCCGATTTGATGGAATTCTGTGAATCCTATCCGAGAGTGGGAATCAGGTCCGTGAGTCAGGGTTTTTCTATCTTGAACCGGCTTATTCGATTAGAGAGTATAAATGGGCTTTGGATAGTTTGGAATAGCCCCCTCATATTCGAATGCTAATAATTCAGCCGTTTTGTAAAAGAAAGAATTTTACAATTCATTTTTATAGTTTTGGCCACAACATTCATCCCCCTTATAAACTAAGATAACACAGTTGATAAACTTCACCATTCAGTAATTACGCGTAACTGAATGCGTTTACAATGCTAGAGCTAAGTGTCCATGTTTGAATATATAATGTTCCCATCAGAGACATTTTCCGTGGTAGCCTGCTTCATTTTGTGGTCATCGACCGGTTTCGGGCGTTCGCCCATCTTCAGGATGCGTTCTTCAGACAATCGTATATATAAAAAATCGTTCAGTTTTAAACGAATGAATGAATTTTAAAATGTTAGTTTAATCGTTGTTTAATTTTATTTAGATTTATTTTGTGTATCTTATTTTTTATTTTTTGTATATTCTTAATATTTTGGTTAGTTAATTGTGAAATAAGTCTCCCTCCAACAACAGAGTTTAAAGATTAGACCCCCGCGTCCACTGTAAGAAAAGAATTTGCCCTTTAACAACCCAAACACGTGTTTTCCCACCCATCTGGCCACATCCCTTTACCTAGTTTAAGAGTTTAGTATTTAAAAAACACCTCAGTTAGTGTGAAACTAAGTCTCTGTACGAGTCTGTGTTGGCACACTGTCTGAAGAACGCATCCTGAAGATGGGCGAACGCCCGAAACCGGTCGATGACCACAAAATGAAGCAGGCTACCACGGAAAATGTCTCTGATGCTTTCCAGCTCTGCGGAACCAACCACCACAACAAATATAATGTTCCCTTTAGGGGAAAATAGGCTAGCCACTTTTGAGGGAGCTTGGCGCGCCTGTTGGTATATCCCAGCCTAACAACTTGGACGATATTTATAGTGACAACTTAACATTATGGGTAGGGCCTGCAGACTTAAGTTGGGCGAATCCACAGGCACACTGTAGCCATCCATATCACACACACACACACACACACACACACACACACACACAGCTATATACTAACAATTTCACACGGTGTACTTTACAAACGACTATATTCTATCTATAAAACATCAACACATAGGTATGTGCATGAGAACAATAGATCCTTCACGCTGCAATTGATTTGGTTTTTACCCCCTTCATCTACAAACTTCGAACAAACATACTGTTACCAATCGTGAATAAAAAGTTTCAAATATAATTGTCTCAAGTAAAGTGTGCCTTAAATAAGTGGAAATATGAAAAAGTAATCTATCACAATGTTGACTTCTGATATATAACTTTCAAGAAAATGATAATTAATTCTATGCATGACTGAAACGAAGTTTCATATAGAGTGCCAGAGCGAAACAAAGCTCGCCTAATTAGCAGTAGAATTTTAGTTAAAATATTATTATGGTAATAATTAGGCTAAGAAGTACTTAATTTAAATTCAGAATATAGTCTAGTTAAATGCAAACTTTTTCACAACCACGATATGGACAAGTTCATTTGTTATCATTAAAGAAACATTTATAATTATTAACCAGTGCTATCATGAAGATGATCAAACAATTCTACTATCTAAATAAAATTGATAAATAAATTGCCAAACTACCGACATTCAAGAAAATTTGAAAACCGGAGGCGCATTTTTACTGAACAATATTTTTCACTTTTCGCGATTTTCTCCATAAAATCACCGACGAATTTCGTTGTAGCTATAAAATTTGTCAATTATAATTTTGTAAACTGCTGTATGAGAAAGTTGTGTGTGTCTTACACCAAATTTTTTAGAATACTATATTGTTATAACCGAACTATTGACATACCAAATTCAGTATGTAAGCTGGTAATTTGTTAGATTTGATTGCATAACAAATTTTGAAATCAGTAATTGAAACACATTTAGCAAAACAAAATAAATTTGCAATTAGATAGCTAATTCTTCCTATTCACAATTTTAATACATAATTCTTCCTATTATCATAATTGCCAGGGCAAAATATAAAATGATTAAATTAATTTTAAATAAATAATTAAATTGATTTTTGAGTGTTTGGAAAAGCTTGCAACTTTTTTTCCGCCAAAATTCCGATTCAGTATAATATACGATTCTAACTCCTATACAATAATAAGGTATAAAAACCGATTGCCAGAACTCCAAGTTGAAGGAAAGAGGCATATGAAGTCCCCGGCGAATACTCAATTTAGAAAATTCGATACCATCACAATACTTTCTTATAGCAACAAGTGAAAGTAATGAGGTATTTTTTTTTATTTATTATTAAGCTGAAATTTTTTAATATTATAACTTTATAATAAATTATGATAGTAAAAAATTAATTTTGAAAATAAGTTGTGTTAAAAGTCTAAAGATTGGAGACAATATAAAAGATAGATTAAGTCTAGAGTAGGATTTGTTTGTAAAATATTTAAATATATATACCAATTAGAAGATTGTTAACATTGTTACAGTGCTTGCTAATTATTTGTTTAATCATGAATTATTACGGCAACTTTGATGATTTCCCATGAGTACTACTAAATATTTGTGTAATGTGTGTAGTGTGTGTGTTTCTGTACAAAAAGAAGAGAGGGGGAATGTTGAAACTCTTAAGACAAAGATTCACTCGCAAAGTGTACGAGTATATTACATATCTCTATATAAAATATAGAATATTCTATGGTGTACGTTCGTAAGTTTGTCTATATATATATAAAACAGTACTTGTATAATAGCATATAACATGAATATATGAAATAATGATAATGAGCTTGATAAAATAGCGAGAGGTATATGAAGGAAAGTCAACGATAAGGCAGACATTGCGTGTAAAGCTCCCATCATAAGCTCTGCGTAGAAAATGATCATATATAATATTCAATCATGATTCAAAGACGTAGACCTCTACACACCACTTAGAACATGTACATAAAAGGGATCTGTTTTAATTCTTAATCATCCTTCCAAATGTATCCTAGATTATTTTAGTAAAATAGCGGGATTCTCCTTTCACTTATTGCCGCATCCACTGACAGCATTCATATATAACTTGGCTCCCCTAATGTTTAATGGTTTAATTTCTATATATAATCAACGTTTCACAAACTACGATCCAAAGATGCTGTTGATCTCGTATGTATAAGATTATGAGTTTTCAATGGTTTTTTGAGAACTGCTTTTATTTTTTTGTTTCAGTTGATGTTTCCATAGTGCCGTATTTTACAGAACAATAATGTGTTGGTTAAGCATAACTCACCTTGTCCTTAAATGGGTTAACAGGCATTTCTATTACGAGCAAGGCCTCGCTCAGTTTCAAAATTTGTGCTAGCACGAGGAGACCGTATGTTACGAAATAGTTTGGGCACGATCTTTAACGTTCCTTTTACGAACGGGCATTTGGAAATGAATTTCCTGCATGGTATCGTGCCAGAGATTGCCTGATGTTCGGGCGTCCAGAAGACGGTCTCCAGCATTGGAATCCGCTTCATGATACTTAAGTGAGGTTTATTTTGCTTGTACTGTATTATCTTATTTAGATTGTTTTACTTCAAAAGTTCATGAACAGCCCATAGGTTAGCTTAATTTAGGGTTTGATCCCCTCACTATACTGTATCAAAATGCTATCTAGAAAAATCATACGACAAATGTAGTCAACATTTTGAATTAAAGAGCGGAAAACTTCATGACCCACTAAAATTTAACTGACGATTACAATGAATAACATCATCAAGAGATTTTTCCCTGTTAGATTTTTTTCCACAGA
The DNA here is from genome assembly GCA_011037195.1 of Triatoma infestans. Classification (NCBI taxonomy): domain Eukaryota; kingdom Metazoa; phylum Arthropoda; class Insecta; order Hemiptera; family Reduviidae; genus Triatoma; species Triatoma infestans. The sequence continues at coordinate 273,512 of JAAEAF010000376.1, forward strand.
CCGGGTTTGGCCCGGGATTGGGCGCTGGCCCAAATGAGGAAGTCTTGATAAACAGTGTGATAATGTTAGACTTGTATAGAGAAAAAATCAGTTTCAACTCTGTATTGGGAAGTTTTCTGTTATGTCTTACTGGGTTAAATAAAGGTTTTTCTTTATACCTACTAAAGCCACATGTTTCCATTTTTAAAAGGCATTGTATTTTTTGTTCTTTAAAAATGGAAATATCAATGAGTGGAAGTATGCAGTTTACATCATTGTTATTATAGATAATTTTATACAAACTTAATCTAAATGCTCTTCTTGCGTATAAAACTAATATATAGTTTTTACTTATTATTTCTTCAGTTGTTGACATATCATGGAATAATCAACTTCCAGTTGATGGATGTTGACCTAAATATTTGTTTCAGAAACGAACGGTGGTAGTACCTAAAGTAATTCAAGCTTTTGAGCTACCTACGGATTTTGACATATTTTATTCACAAACGCTATAATCTGTTTGAATTACAGATTACTCGCTAAAAAAGCCATGTTTTTTCAAAGTCTGAGCAGCTCAAAACATCTATTTCCCGTGAAAACTCAAACTAAAATACTTAACGCGATCGTAGTAATGGTGTTGCGGAGGTGGAGAAAGTAAAAAAGAAGAAAATATCGTTGTTTGAAATAAATTCAATACGGAATTATTGATCCAACTTAATCAAGAATTGTTATATATCAAGTATAACTTTATTCAGGCTGAAAGCAAAGAGAATAAATATGGAGGAAGGGTGAGGCAGGGAGAGAGAGAGAGAGAGCGACTGAGATGGTGAGATATTTGTATCACTCAAGATGAATGAGAAAGTTCACTGAAGCTGACTGATGTCTTATTTTACCTTAAAATGAGAGAAGCAAACAATGCAGACTGAAAGCTTGAGTTCCATAATAAATACATGGAGGATGTTATACTTGCCAAAAAATGTTCTTTACACTTTATTACGCATTCTGACGGCAATAAGTTACTTCGGACACTTTAATGAAAACTATAACTACATTATGTTACTTAGGAAAACTCCCCCCACGCTTTTGTGCAAAGTTTAAGAATCTTTGTGTGAAACAAATGAATATGTTGTAAAACTGTGTTTTATTGCTGGACAAAACTAGACTATATATATGATTTTTAAAGGAGTCGTTTTGATGGTAATACAAGTTCATTAGTGCAATTCCTTGATATCTATTACAATTTACGAGTAAATTCCCTAGAATTTGAAAATAAAAACATTGTCCAAATGATATGAAATAAGTAAAAATTGAAAATTTCTCTTCTAATGGAATTCCTGCGATTGTTAAGGCTATCATGGAAAATATCTCTGACGCTCACCAACATACACAAGCACTTCAACTACGCATTACCCCCTCAGGCTCATTGAAATTTATTGGTTTCAACTTGTACAACCAGATTCCCACACAGAAGCTATCTCTAGAAACTCGCATCAAGAGATAGGAGAAACTGGTATAAAAAGCCGGAAATCTGAGGGCTCAAAAGAAGTATCCAAATAAACTTTGACGAGTAACATGTTGAAAGATTCAATAAGCTAGCCACTCCAACAAGCGAGAGTTATAAGTAGCCAAATCGATTCTTCAAGTGATACAAATGAGCCAACGCCCATTTTATATCATGCTAACAACATCATCACTCACTGCTCGGTCACTCTATCTTCTATTTATTCTTTGCTTTTTACAAAGTATGTTAAATCAAATTTGTATAAAGTGCCGTACTGGGTTATGTCTACATTAAATATTATTCATCTTGCTACCATTGCGCTAGACGTTAGACTATCTACAAACTAGATAGATTTTTCTTCACGGTATACATGCACCTTTAGACCTTTTTTTTTCTTTATGACACTTCTTAAACTCATTGAAACTTCATTACGTCATCCCCAATGTGGTGAAACACCAGCAACTCATAAATCTATTTTTTGTATTCATTAATACAATATATTAGAATAAAGTTCATTAAAAATAAATAAAGACAAATTTATGAGTATGGCAAAAAGAAAAATGAGAAATTTTATTAGTAAATACTTTATTGCAATATGATGTTATGCGATTCTTATGCTCGAAAATCGGTAATAGTAAGGCAATGCCCATTTATTGCAACCTATTTTCCGATTTGATTTAATAAAGCCAAAATGACCGGACAAAGTGTAAAACAGAAAAACTAGGAACAGAATAAAAAAAATACAAAAGAAACTAAACAAAAGGAATAAAGATGAGATAACAATAAGATGAAGAAAATTTGATAGTGAGTAAGGGAAACTAGTTTTTAGGTGTTGGCTAGGAGGGCCGGGAAAATGAGGTGGCTGGAACTACTGTGGAAAGAAGCAGGACAATTCTAGCAAACTTTATAGTGTCTTTAGTATAATAGAACAGAAGTGAGAAGGGGACCTCAAGATACTGGGACATCACTCTTTCCAAACTGGAAAAACTACTATTGCTACTATCTACATTTCAGCACTTAAATATCCACAAATTTCCTCTGGAAAACACACTTTTATTCCCACGAACTAGTGTATCTCTAATTGTAAAGAGGGACTCTGGTCTGTCGTCTAGTGCACACACATTTCCATTACCGTTAAGTACCTAAGCACCACTATTTTCAAGCACTTTAACTAATTGTTCTTGATTATGTTGAGATATTGTGAAAACAGCTTCATTTATTTTTTTCTTTAATTTAATACTACCTTCATTAAAATATATAAAAATAATCTAGTATGAAACAGCACAAGTAACGAAAAAAATTGCAAAGATCTTTTAATACATTGATAATGACCCAAAGTAACCCCCACGTTTAACAACTAAATTTAAAATAAATTCCCCCCCTCTCAGAACAAGAACAAAATGCAGGAAAAATGCATTGAAAGGGGAAAAAACGAGAAATGGACTGTGCATTTATTTCATTATCCAAATGGCTCGCGAAAATATAAATGGATTTTACTAAATTGATGGATTTATATACGCTCTCTTTAAATAGATTTATATTTATTTCTTATTTTATTAAATAATTATATCGAATTAATTAATTTTTATTATAAATTACTAATTTTTATTGTAAAACAATGCTTATTTAGGAGGCGGGGACTTTCAAAACCATTGAAAAAAAACGAACTTTTCTTACTATCTCTTGCAATCATGTTGAAACAGGTAGTTTTCTCCAACAAATACCTGTTTTGACGTCTTATGATCAAAATATCCCAAAAACGAAAAATCGTAGGAAAAACTTGAATGAGTTTAAGACAAAATGTTTTTTTTTGTCAAAATTCGTTAAATTGTAAAGTAAAGTTGTGTTTGTTATGTTTTACCCGGATTTTTCCAAAACGGTTCCACCGATTTTCTTCAAGTTCGAGTAGTTTCTTTCAAGTTTGAAGTTTTTTTAACTTCAAATGCTAACTGCACAAATAAAAACATATCACTATATTTGAAACAAATATTTTTGAAAAAACTGATTCTGAATGGAGGGGAGATTCGGGTGAATGAGAATCAGAACCATAGGCTTAACTCTGAACAGACATTAAAAGTTTTATTGATCAGTGGAGCTGTCTGATGGTCTACAATATTTATCTTCATGTAACCTATTATGTTCTAGAAACCAACAAGTAAAATATAGATATCGGTTTTTGTGATTAATATTAATGGTAATTAATTTTTTATTAAAAATTACTGGTGTGTAATTATAAAAACCGATGTATTATAAGAATCGTAAACATAAAACAAAACGATGGTCAGTTATTCAGCTTCCTTGGCGTTCCCATCGCATATCCCTGACTGGCAATACTCGTATGGCCGGCAGAGGTAGAACAACAATTCAGATTCTTTTTCTCCTTTACATACGATCACTTTTATATATATAAGTGTGTGTGTTATATACGTAAATATATATGAGTTATTATATATAGGGCAACATAAAATTTACATTCACAGACACCATACAATTGGCCTCTCAAGGGTAAACTAGCTTTGAACACTCCCTTTTTCACCAAATCTATCGGTGTAAATGACCCATACATATCGCTTTGACGAATAAAAGTCTGACATCTTTTTATTTATGGATTTCTTAACGCTTCATAAATTTTCTTTATGCGTTTATAAAATATTGATGCACTAACTATATGGTCATTGCAAATCACTTTTTTTTTTTATCGGTGAATATATCTTTTATCATGAAGAAGCACATTCACTCTCTGCCCTGGACATCGAACACCTGCTGACCCCCAAATCATTATCAATCAATCATTGAAGCCCATACCCTCGCTAATATTCGTTTAGAGAGAAAAAAAAAATCAGCTTGAGTAAAATGTGATGAATCTATTTTTCTTTCTAACGCCAAAGAATTCCAAAACATTGCATGAACTTTCATGGACGGTTAGCGAGAAAATAAAAATATAATGCACATTCCAGAAAGTTAGAGTAAGTAGCGAAAAGCAAACTCTAAAAAAACAGATTTCAGAGCAGTTTTTCCCACACAGATAAACATTTTCTTTGACGTCATTTCCGATTTTATCAAAGTTTTATAAATGAAAAACGTATTAAAAGTTTCAATGATAATTTGGTATTCTGATCAATCTGCAAACCTAGAACCACAAAATACCTGACTATATTACTGTAGCTATTACTGTAGAACTATAGCCATATCTAATAGAGACTTAAACAAAAGAAAGCTGCACTGACTTACAGATGTCAACAGATCTTATAACAAATATGTTTCAAAGATGGAAACAGATGCAAAACCTTTCCAAAATAGAAGCGAAAATCTCCACTTTTCGGAGGTTTCTCGGAAAGAAGACCATCGAGAAACGCCCTGGAAACAAAAAGACTAAAGAATGCACTTCCTTGTCGTAAACCTGGCCACAAGATTTACTTAGCGATTACACTTCAACAAGAGTAAAATATCCGACTAATAGAACGTACCACACAAACACGCTTGTACCATATTTCTTTGTAGGTTTTACAAGCTGTAACATAGTGATGAAACGAGTGCAAACATTTCAAAACAAAATTATTACTATGAATCAGAATAAATATGCCCTCCGGGTTTATCAGTAAATTTCTGATATTCACAGACAACTTCTTCCTATCCTTCTCACAATATCTCCAGCGAAACACCAACTATAAACCAAAATCTATTGAAGCCTATAAACAGGAGAAAACTGAAATCCGCAATTTTCAAGATCTTTGATATTTTTATGTATCATTATCAGTAACGCTCCATATATTAATTTTTAATTTAATAAATTGTTTAAAATTTCAATGGTAATGCTAGGTAACTGATAGGTCGTGCCTATCAAGATAAAGACTGATCTTCCAAAATCTGCAAAGAACGCTTAGAAGTGGAAACTGAGCACAGATATGAAGTGAGCCTTCAGGATGAGATGGTCGCAAAAAAAAAAACGGCCTAAAAAGCTTTATGAGAAAATTGCAAGACAGGCGAGGAGAAAATGGGTCACCGAAACGAGCTCACGCTTTATCTGTTATTCATTACCCTGCTTACACACAAACACACACATAAATAAAATTCATAAAAATATATAAATGGAGGATATGATAGGCCTTTATTATTTCCAAATCAAGAAATTTAATTAGTATAGCCTGAAAATGATGATATGAAATGGAAAAAAAAACTTGCACAGAAGCACACACACACATAATCGATAAATCGTTAAACCGTTTACTGACAGTAAAATGTAAGGCCTATTAATATAATCAATTTGGTTGTAATTGAAAAATATCGAACTGTAATATACAAACGAACAAAAAACAAAACAAACATCCGTTGACCATTGAAGAGTAATTAAAAATTGTGAAGTTGTATGTATGTGGGCATGAATAGGATGAAATTTAATTTTTTTTTTTATTTGAAATAATTAATAATTAAACAAATTATATTAATTAATTTATATTTATTTTATACTATACATTTAAATAAATTATAATTACTTGAATGATAATACTATGGTTAACAGTACACCATTGCACTCGACACAAAGGTTTCAGTCAAAATCCGTTCAGTGCGATTTTTTTGAACGGCTAGTTCAGTTTCCGGCAATTTTCTCAAAAACAAATGCCACTTCACAAATGAAGACCTATATTTTTATTCGAAATTTTTTTTTCAAAAATACATTGATTTTTAAATAGTTCCTGGGATTAAGCTTACCTCTAAAGTGACAATGCAATGTAGGATAAAACATTAAAAAGGCACTGTTAGAATTCCAAATTTGAAGAATATCGATTAATTTGATTAAGGTGTATCGATTTAATTAAATGGAAGGTGCTATTTTGCAGCACGTTTTTGAAGTATTTTGGAATTTCGTTGTAAATAGGTCCAAACGTTTTCTTTAAACAAGGAAACCATTCTCCCCAGATATAAATCTAACACTTTTATTAGGAACATTTTTCCGAAAAAACCTCAATTTTAGAGGTTGTTCTGGGTTAATGATGAGTTAGGCTTAAATAAAAAGCTCTGCTAATGTACTTTGACAGAGATAGCTCCCATTCAACTCACATTCAAATAAACAAATAGCATTGCCATAGTCTTGATTACTTATTTTTTGTTACTCCCAGTGCGATGGTGACAGATTTTTTTGAAAATGAGTTCTCATCGGAAATCTAAGTTTTGAGTTCCCCGAATACGATAAAAATGTTACTAATGTAATGTATTTTCTGTGTGTACACAAAATATCTGAAAAACAAAGAATTGTTGGAAGCTCAAAATTAGTATTGGATGTTGGTACTAACACCTATCTGCCACCAAGGACCAAATCCATTAATGAGCGCCGCAATAACCCGGAAGTGCGACTTTACTGAATGATTTTTTTTTTCCTGTTTTCCGCCATTTTCTTTCGTATATTACATATCTACACACGGAAATACCTTTCACTTGGATTTGAAACATTTTCCTAGGAAATCTGATTTTTTGATGGTTCTGAAGGAATTGCAACGTCAAATTTTCCTTTAAGTGCCACATTAATATACATTAAAAGCAGTGGCAAACTTCTAAATTTGAAAAAAATTCAGTTAACCGGAAGTGCGAATTTGGGGGATATATTCGTAATGTTTCTGCCATTTTTTTGAATTAGCTGTAATAAAAATTTTAATACCGATTTCGACTATAATTACGATTTCCTTTAAAATTGGAATGCTAACTGCAAAGATATGTGACTATCACTTTTATTTGAAACAATTTTCATATTAGTTGTGCGGAATTTGTGACGTTAAATGACAAATGATAAATGGTGTTAGTTCAATGTACTTCCGCGCTCGCTTTTCTCCATGTAACTTCACTTTTACTACCTGGTGGGAAGGTAACTAAGTATTGTACCCCCATCATCCCTATATTTGAACAAATGAAAAAAATTTAAAGTTTAAAGAGAATTTGTCATTCTATAATATTGGTTTTTGCAGAGTAACAGGAAGTGTTGTGAGAGTGTTTCACACCACAGCTTTTATATATATATATATCTGTTTACTTTCTGATTATTCATTTAAGATAACTCCTATTATAAATTGTTATAATTATTTAATTATAATTTATTTTTAATATAATTTGTAATATCCCCTAACACGTAAAAGAAAATGTAAACTGTAAAGGATTGCCAAGTGACCATATACAAAATTTTGGTCCAAATATAGAAAACAGTAAAGTTGAAGTTTAGGTGGTAAATATGTGGGAGCAAAACTACCAGCATGTGAAAAGACTGGCTGGAAAATGAGGGGTACAAGTTCCAGGTGACACCTGGGTAGGTCACACGACACCCACACAAACGCACCATACAGAGAGAAAGGAAGTACAACTGGACAGGAATTTGGGCGTCCGCTAAAACTAAAATAAAACAAACTAACATCGGGGTAACTCATAAAACACATACACAAACACATATACACATTAGAAATTAAAGTAGAAATTCACTGCACTGGCATGGACATTTCTTCATTATCCAATAACATAGTGGACGGATAGTTGTGTTTTTACACTTGGATTTTACTCTCTACCAAATAAATGGTGTGTGAGTTTCGCACTAATTTAAAACCTTATTAATCATTGAAGGTTGTAAAAAGTACATTAAAATCTAATTAATTTTTTAAAGAGTTTTAAAACTAATTTACTAATCTTTTAATGGCGATTTTCTTCACCTGTTGCGAGTTCGGAAGTAACAAAATAAAAACGGATACAAAATACTCATACGATTTTCTCTGACTGCAATTTATAATTTAAAAATTATTTTCAAACTTATAATTAATATCTCTCCTTATCTTCAATTTTATGCAATTGGAGATTCTAAACTTAATAAAATGACTTTCTTGAGGTAACCATACCGTACATTTTCCTGTCCTGAGTAGGTTCTCCAGAGTTAAGTCTTGGCCAGCTACTACCCTGGTTTCTCTGCTCCTTAGAATACAAGGGTTCAGGCTCCATAAAGGAAGTTTGAACAGCACCTTTCCTTGCCAGGTTGTCCGGCCATCTTGTTATATTACACGGCAACATGCCCGTCGTACTTTATGAACTCAGTACTTTAGCGACGCCCTGGCTATCGGACAGCACCACAAACTCCTAATTCTGATACTTCCACAGGAAGTAGAACTGGACAGAACTTCAAATTGCGAACAGAATTGCAGTTTTGTCAAGCAGTCAGCGCATCGATTGATCCCCAGCCAACAAGAAACTGTCAAAATCACAAGCTCTAAGAAAGAAAATCAACAGAGACGTTTTCAAGACAAAACAAAAAACTAAAACCTAGGAATCTAACCTCGGAATTTTCTCGACTCACCGATTTTTTCAAATTTAGGATTCTAGCTATGTAATTCAACATTATAAAAGTAGTAGCGCCGCTCACCATAGATCTTTGGAATCATAAACGAAAATTTTAAGGAAATCAACGTATTATAGGATTAATGAATGAATGAATGATGTATATTTCATATTATATACAAATTGCATAAAAAGAAATTAACATTCAATATTTTAATAACAAGGATAATGTAAGACAGAAGAAAAAATAAAGTAAAGATACAAAAATAATCAATGTTTCTTATCATATCATACAAAGAAATTTTTACATCTTAGACAATGGCTCGTAGGCCGTCTGTCGAATATAGGATTAACAATCATAATACTATAATTTCGTACAGCTAAAACATAAAGTCAATAACATTTTCTATTTAGAAAACATACAAGGAAGCACAAATAACTTGCATAAAAAAATGTAATAATAATAATTTAAAAATGAAATAAAACACCTCAGTAAAATCAATAAAGTTTTATATAATATATATGGTAAAAGCTAAAAGCTATAACTTCCACTAGGGATTAGCATAATACCGATTCACAAATATCATTTTATTCCGAATAATAATTTACGTGCTATACTGGGGAAAAAATACCCTTATTCAGCTGTCTCGAATATGGGAAAAATTCCTACTGGTTGAAAGCAATAGAGCTATGGGGGGAAGGGTGGTTAATCGCAGGCAATAATAACTGCCTCATAAAAATATCATGGTTAAATATGGCCGATTAATTTGAAAACAGTATTATAGATTTTCAATTTCAAATACTGCGCAAAATAATTAGTCTGGCACCACTTTTCCGGGATAGGAAATATTTCCTGCAGTACAATACACGCGTGTACAGTACATGTAGAGAACAAAATCTGATATGAAACACTTACAGCCTTTCTCTTAATCGACTTTCTCCTGTTAATACAATTACCTGTTTATAAAGTGACACATTTTCTTTAACCCAAATTTTACTCATTTATCGTAACTAAATAGAGGGATTAGGCGGAAGAGCAAATACCAACAGATCATAGAATAACCCTAATAATATATAGCGCGCCTATAACCCAGAATAACTCCTTGTATTTGAAATCTGACGCCTTATGTTGCGTATGAAAATCAATTTTTCTTTGGAAAAATGTTTCATATAAAAGTGGGAGATTCATGATCCGTGCTGTAACTATTCCAAGTATAAAAAAAGTCGTTTTTGAGAAAATTGCACAAAAAATTCAAAAATCTATTTCCTGTACAGTCACACTCCCGGTTGACCGTTTTTCTTCAATCTTTTGAATTCTATCAATGCCTCTAATGTATATTAATATTATGTAGCTGGTAAAACCTTTCATTGTACACAAGTGGTTGTTGTCTCAGAGAAAAGCGAAACGCTACTATTCCCTCAGAAACCCCATAAAATCCATTTTCTATATACAATTATCTCCAACCATCTATACTTTTATTAAACATTCGACCTGAAAAATCTATTGTGCTCCCCGGCGTCTTCTCAGTGCTCTCCCAGCCTCCAAGCAGTGTTCTGTAACTACTGACAACTCTGCCCATCTCCGGACAAAAAGTTCTAGAGGCTCCTACGAAGAGAAAATCTAAGGTCAACATGCTGGACTCGAACCGGGACCTCCGCGTTGCTAGTCCAGCGCGCTACCACTGAGCTAATCCCTTCCGTTAGTGCTGCTGGTAATATTGGAAACATAGCGATCGAGTCAAATTTTATAAATCGAACTTTCACCGAAATACACGTTTTGAGGTCACCTGAGACCGAAAAAGTGGATTTTAGAAAGATGTCTATGAGTGGTTGGTCAGGCACAACACAAAAATGGAAAACACGATAATTCAAACTTGATATTTCGTCCAAGTACTTACAAGGGAACCCGATAATAATGTCAACCGGAAGTTCTACTTTACTCGATGGACTTTTTAAAGTTCTTTTCCGAATTTATCGAAAATGACTGCAATGATTTTCTTTAAACTGAGATGCTAACTACACATATAAAGAGCTGTAACTTTGATTTGACAATGAAGTGCCAGTTTATTTTGGTGTACTTATCAATCATGTATATAGGTATTAATTAGAATTAAATGTGTTGCAAAAATTCAGAGTTCGAAATAAAATGGTTTAACTCCGAATGTGAAATTTTACAGAACAGTTTTTTTTTTTCTACGATTTCTGTATGAAAATCGAATTTTCATTAACCTAGTAATATAACTGTACAAACAAAAACTTATCACTTTGTAATTTTTTTGCATGAATATTCACTTAAGTGGGGTTTTCATGGAGGGATGGGGGTTATGTTTTCCTCCAAAAAAAAGAGTTTTATTCAGTTTAGATTCTCCCATTGATAGAACATAGTCAATATTGTCCCACAGAAGCCAACTAAGTTTATAAGAACAAACGTTATATGTTTGAAGAAAATTTGTCAGTAATAACTAAGTGAATAACATCGTGTGAGTGTTTAACATCACACTTTTTTTGTTGTTGTATATATTCCTAAAGTTTCGCAACGGATTTGTGAAAGAGAATAAACGTTATAAATAAATAAAAAACGATCTACCTAATTTAAAATTCTATTCGAGGACATTTTCTTTATTTATTTTTCTTCTCCCTACTTTTGTTCCTTCCCCCACCCCATTCCCCCATTTAGTTGTAACATTCAAAAACATGTTTACCATACGACCGACATACATGCAAAGTTGCTTTCCAAAGTTAAAGTTCGTTTTTCAACATGATATAAGTTACATTCTTTAACTCGCTTTCACTCCCCAGCAAACCATTTGTCTTACAGTTTCTTAGAGACTAGTTTCACCAACATTATACAAGTTACACATCCACTTGCCTCTTGTTCAAGAATCTTTCCTAATCACCCTCAGACCAATTTTTTGAAAACTTTATGATGTTTTGTGTGATTATTTAAAAAATCCTTTGTAATTTGTTTGACATAGTTTTTTCTTTCTTTCTTTTTTTTAATTTTACTGATATATGACCAATGAGAACAATGTTTGGATTTTTCTACTTCAATATAACCTGTTTCTAACCTTGAAGATTAGGGAAGAATGCTAGCAATGATCGATGTTGGTGATGCTTTTCAAATTATTTTCCTTCTTTCCAAGACCATGGGGAAATGTTTCGAACCATAGGGAGTTATCGATAGTAAGACACTCTACCTGAGTGCTTTAATGGATGAGATAATGGGAGCAGGTGGACACAGTTCCTCATATATTCGAGCTGCAGGTCGTGTGTGTATTGCGTGAGTATTTAGGATATTAATTAGTATTGATGTCTGAACCAAGAGAACAACCGGAGAAGGGGCACCTATCACTTTAGATGTTAGACGCGCCATAAGCTTAAAATTCCTGAAGACGTGCAATTCCATTTCCTCATATAAAGAAACTTGTGAAGATTTCTTGATAAATTCATTCCTCTTTCTCTGGTCAATAGTTTTGATCAGATGACTCAAGAACTCAGCGCCTCCAACGCAGCTTGATTGTCAAGCAGATACAAACTCTTTTAAATTAGTGTTTTGTACCCGCTCATCCGAAATACAATAAAGAATAGCATACACTTCATAGTGGTAAGCATTCCTCCATTCATCAAAAGATATGCCATGTGATCTCCTGTCCCAAAATAGACTGCAGCTATTCGTAGACTTGAACCATCCGTGTATCTCTGGAGGTAATTATCAGGTATCATGCTAGACGGGCCCAATATTAGCCTATCTTCCCTACAAGGTAACCTGATATAATAAGAATAAACAAAAACAAAAGTCTTTAACATTCTATCGGAAGGAAAACCTTTAAAAGCTCTCGCGATGAATGTTAGAATGAACATATCACTTTCCCTGCCAAACACCTGCCTGTTTAATTCTAATCACATGCTTTCATTCCCAGGTTTTCCACCTCCACAAAGAGCGGTGGAACCCCCAACAAAGTCCCAGCTTATAGCAGCTGTTGGAATGTTCCTCTCACTCTTATCACCGCCAGACAAGCCAAGCGTCAAATATCCTTTACATTTTTTTTTTTTAATAACGCCCGCTCCCTTATTGACTTCTCATCATTTAGCGCCTTGCAACCCAATATAATATAATCTGCTCGCGTATTCGCGATCGTCCGATCGGAAGAATGATTTATTCTTCTGTACATCTTCCAAACCTGCACAACGCAGCAGGTGTTGGGCGTCCATATTTTCAATCCCGCATAGGGACAATCAGGGCTGCCCACTACTCCAATCCGGAACGAGTAGACCTGCAAAAAATCATACCCGTCATCATCCTGATGGCTGCGACCATTTGATCTCGGCGCAGTGCCTGTGGGAGGGGGGTAACGAGAAGACTCCCCCATTACTTTCCCTCAGCCTGGCTCACAAGCCTCGCTTTCACCAGCTCCTTCATTCGGGATTTTATAACGCGTATAGCAGAGGAGAGTGGAAGAGGTGGATGCCGCTGCTGTTGTAACGCTCCTTACCGCGCCAAATTGTCAGCTTGGTCGTTCCCAAAAAGGCCATAGTGGCCAGGAATCCACTACAGAACCACATGGCATCCACCTGAGATCATCTTGTCAACATATTTCCTTGCCTCGATCACCTCCCTGCTGTACTTATAATCCCTGCTGGAAATTGCTAATATTGCCGCCTGGAAATCCACAAAAATTACTAAAATGTAGTTGTCCTTTTTGCCACTTCCATTAAAGCCAATGAAATGGCCTTGAGATCTCCGTCAAAATTTGTGGAATTTGCACCAACCGGCGTAGAAACCGAGAAAGATTCACAGTATACTCCGGTCCTTGCAGCATAGCAAAGATGCAACGGCTAACTTATGCCGCTGTATTGCTAAGTTGCATACATATTTTATTCTAATACAAGAACCTTATGCCTTTAAAGGTTTGGTTCGAGGATTGAGTGTGGTTGATGGCAGACTGTTCGTGGCGGATGGCGGGGACATTCCTAGGGCATGTATTTTTGCCAGTCGGAGTGTCGACGCTGTCCTGCTTCGACAGTTCTGCTGTCGGGACTTGGTGGCGGTGAGGGTTGGTCTGGGGGTTGGTGGGCGTCGTCGCGACGTAGTTGTGGCTTCGGCTTACTTCCCCTATGATGGCCCCTCTCCTCCTCCTCAGGAGTTCATGGGTTTGGTTCAGTATTCGGAGACCAATGACATACCTATTATAATAGGATGTGACGCGAATGCGCATCATGTCGTCTGGGGCAGCAGCGACACCAATGGTAGGGGTCGCGCTCTCATGGATTTCCTGGTGGGCACGCGATTAGAGGTCCTGAATAGGGGTACTGAACCCACTTTTGTTACTAGGATTAGAAGACAGGTTATTGATATTTCCCTTGCTTCTAGGAATTTTAGTGGTCTGATTAAGGATTGGAGGGTGAGTCCTGAGGCTTCCATCTCCGATCACAGGATGATTAGGTTTAGTCTGGGGATTGATCCAATTACCCTGGCTAGTTATAGGAATCCTAGGAGGGCGGATTGGGGTTTATATTCTAGAATTATTGAAGATAAACTGACTATCCAATCAGAAGCCCCTGATGGCATAGAGGAATTGGAAAGGGAGGCTGGTATTCTTCATGAACATATTAGATCCTCATTCGAGGAGTCTTGTCCTCCCAAGGTGGTTAAGGGTAGTAAGAACCCCTGGTGGTCCTCTTCGTTGGAAAAACTAAGGAGACAGGTAAGGGGCTCATACAGGAAGGCTGTCCTTGCTGATTCTTCGGAATCATGGGATAGTTATAACAGTATTAAAAGAGCATATAAATATGCTCTGAGGAGAGCCAAGAGGAATTCCTGGAGATCCTTTTGTGAGGATATAAATTCGTTCCAGGAATCATCTAGATTGGTACGGATTCTTAGTAAGGATAGGGACAGTCAGTTAGGTACCCTACGATACCCTGATGGTTCCTTTACAGGGGGGGAAGGGGAGACACTGCAGCTTTTGCTTGATACTCACTTCCCGGATAATATTGGTTTAAATGCTGCTTCGTCTTTGGTGGGTGGAAGGAGATGGGACCCTAAAGATGTATCCACCTTAGATGGGGTAGTCACACATGATAGAGTCAGTTGGGCAGTACAAAGTTTCTCACCTTTCAAGTCACCTGGACCGGACGGGATTTATCCTTGTCTGTTGCAAAAGGGTGGGGACGTGCTGACGAAGGTATTGTTAAGATTGTTTAAAGGATGTTTGATGTTTGGTTATGTACCAACATTATGGAGAGAAGTAAGGGTAGTCTTTATTCCCAAGCCGGGAAGAAATGACTACTCTGACCCCAAGGCATTTAGACCCATTAGTCTTATGTCTTTCCTCTTGAAAACTCTGGAAAGGTTGGTGGATAGGTATATTACTGATGGCCCATTAAGGGATCATCCACTCCATCCTAACCAACATGCTTATATTGTGAGTAAGTCAACAGAGACTGCATTACATTGTCTCGTCGGTAGGATAGAATCTGCTTTGGAAATAAAAGAATATGCCCTAGGGTGTTTCTTTGATGTTGAGGGGGCATTTGACAGAGTATCGTTTGATGCTCTCGAAGATGCCTTGGTACGAAAAGGTATACATCCCGTCTTAATCAATTGGATAGGTGTCTATCTTAGGAGTAGGGTTATACAGGCTTCCCTTGGCGGGCGCACCATGATAGTACAAGCGGGGAGAGGGTGCCCTCAAGGGGGTTGTCTCTCACCAAAGTTGTGGTGCGTCGTCATGGATGACCTTTTGGTTAGGATGAATTCATCGGGATTTTATGTGCAAGCATATGCCGATGATGGTGTCATTTTATTGTTAGGGCGCTGTTTGTCCACTATTTCGGACCTAATGCAAAGCGCCCTTAACATGGTGTATTGTTGGACACAGGATAAGGGTCTTTCTATTAATCCTATTAAGACCCAGGCAATTCTATTTACTCATAGAAGGAAGATAGTAGGTTTTACACCTCCTAGGTTGTTAGGTACTTCCATACAGGTTAGCAAATCAGTGAAGTTCCTTGGGGTAGTTCTCGACAGTAAATTGAACTGGTCGGAACATGTTAAGACACAACATCAAAAGGCGATAATCTCCTTTTGGCAATGTCGAAGAGTTGTAGGTAAGAATTGGGGAATCACTCCCAAGATGATGTTCTGGATTTATTGCATGGTCATTAAACCTAGATTGGTATATGCGGCTTTGGTGTGGTGGCGTCGCATTGAAACACGATCCGCTAGGCAGCTGTTGGAAGAAGTCCAACGCTTGGCTTGTCTGGCGGTGACTGGAGCGTTTCGGACTACACCGACCGCATCTATGGAGACTTTGTTAGGGATTCCACCTCTCTTTGTGGAGGTGAAAAACCAGGCAATGAAAGCCTGTTATAGAATTAAACAGGCAGGTTTTTGGCAGGGTAAGCGATATGGTCATTCTACCATTTATCGTGAGATGCTTTTAAGGATTCCCATTACAGGTTTCCCTTCTGATAGGAATTTGAAGACTTTTGTCTTTGGTCATTCCTACAGGGTTAGGTTGCCTTCTAGGGAAGATTGGTTAACCCTGGGTCCGTCTGGTGTGATTCCTGAGAATTATCTCCGATGCTACACGGACGGTTCCAGGATGGATGGTAGGTCTGGGGCTGCCGTCTATTTTGAGACGGGAGATCATTTGGTAGCGCCTCTTGGTGAGTGGGCCACCGTTTTCCAGGCTGAGGTTTATGCAATTCTTTGCTGTATTTTGGATGAGAGGGTGCGTAACACTAATTTAAAGGTGTTTGTATCTGCTCGGATAGCCAGGCTGCGTTGAAGGCGCTTAATTCATGTGTCTTCACTTCCAGATTGGTGTTGGAATGTTCTAGAAGACTGGAAGATCTTTCTTCATTAAAGGATGTGCTTCTGGTCTGGGTTCCAGGTCATATGGGAATTTTTGGGAATGAGGAGGTGGATAGGTTTGCCAAATTAGGTGCCTCTCTCCCTTTCATTGGTCCAGAGCCTGCTGTTGGTGTGTCTTCTGACACATGTTTGTCGGGCTTTCAGACGTGGATGACCTCACAGCACTCATCCTTATGGATGAGTGCAGTGGGTTGTCGGCAGTCTAAAATGCTCATTGGGGGCCCGGACGGAGCTTTGAGTAGTGGGGTCCGATGTCTTTCACGGACCTCCCTCAGGTATCTGGTTGGATTCCTCACTGGGCATTGTGGTTTAAGGAGACATCTCTATATAATGGGACTTGTGCCTGACCCTTTTTGTAGAGTTTGTGAAACTGAGGAGGAAACACCCATGCATTTGATGACGGATTGTTTGGGTTGTGAGGAGATTAGGTTTAGGACCTTCGGCCGGAATAGGATGTCGGTAGAGGATCTTAAGCTGTGTCTTTTAAGGTTTTGGTCCGATTTGTTCGGTCTGTTGTGAAACTTAGATGGTTAAAACCTGGGCCTGGATTTTCATTCTAGTCCCAGTGGTTGTTATTCTTTAGGGGTAGCTATATGGGCCCTGGGGCGCTTTGGATAGCGTAGGGTTTTGCCCTCCCCTTTTGCGAATAATAATAGGTTTCCCTGCATTACTGCTACTTGATTGGGCAGAGCCATCTATGTATAAATGCAGCCACTGTTGACCAGGGTAACGCGTGCGTACGGTTTCTTGAGCCAGTCCATGCAATACCTATTCGGGGGTGACGGCTTTATTTATCGACTGAAGGAGGTCCAGCTTGGATTCTGCCACATGTTTCTGCTTTAGAGAGGGGATGTCCGGGAGAGCCAGCCTCGCTTCTGATTGAAGCCCGTGTTGTGCAGTTATTTCCTTAACTTTATTGGCTAGGGGCTTTTGTGTTTTTGACGTAGGCGCGGAGGTTTAGTGTAAGTCCCAGTGTTCAATCCAAAAAAATAATGTGGTCTATAGCGCCACTGCAATGCTGGAAGCCTTATGGAAGCTCTCGGGTCTTGCTCTTGGGTGGACAAAAGTGTGGGGATTCATAAACTGGAGTCACTGGTGGCTCCTTACGGCCAAAATGGGTGCCAAACTGAGATAAGGAACAGCCTGAATGATATCTCTAACATAACGGACAAAGATAATCAACTCTTTTTAATATTCGCAATTGTATGACTTTATTTGTATGAACTACTGTTATTTATCTCGCTATAAAATCACACATTTCCATCCTAGGGGCCTAATATTTCCCTTTCTATAGAAAATCAAACAGCAGGTAAATTGAATATTTAACGAAGTTTTCCAATAAAATGAACAAATATTTAATAAGCATTGACTTTTGTAATTATTAATTAACAGTAAAATATAACTGGATGGCGTCCTTATTGAATAAACAATTATTATTTCGGAAAATATGGAAAACATGTTTGTACATCAAGATTTCTCAATTACAAAGCAAAAATACATCCCATCATTTTACGCTCATTATTTTCATTGAGTTCGCGGATTTATTATAAAGAAAATTATGGTCGAACCTTATTTTAGAATGTTCATTCTATTTAATTGGTAGAATTAATAAAATCAGAAAGCAATGGATATTTAGATAACATTTATGTACTCAACTGATAACCACACTGTCCTCCAATATTCATATATTTTCTCTTGTTGCGCAATTAACATAATTATAATTGGAAAATTTCTTGAATCTTGCAATTTTAATTTCCTCTATTTGCTGGTAACTAGTGATCATGTCAGATTTTCAACCTTCAATTCACCTTTCGGTTACACGTTTTGAGGTCACCGAAATAAAATAAAAAAAGTATTTTAAAATTGTTCGCTGTTTGTAGGAGGGAGGTCCAGCATAACTAAAAACGGGAAAATCGCAGAAAGTTCAAATCCGATATTTCCTTTAAGTTCCACCAGCAGACCTGACAATATGCTTTTGATTAAAATCGGTCAACCAGTAGAAATGGCCATACTACTACAGTTTTGTGCGATTTTCTTGTACACAACGATTTTCATCATTCTTCGTATATACATTATTCACATATTAACTAGTACTTGGAACTTTTTCTCTGGAAAATTAATTTAGGTGAAGATTTCGGGGGAAGTGAGAGGTTACGCTTTCCTCTAATGTGTCATTTGATTGTATTATACGATTAAATTACGTGTATAACATTAATTAATAAAGAATCAGAAATTAAATAATATGCCAAATTCTGAGTATGAAGAAAATTGGTTCACCGGAAGTAACTTCGTCATTTATAAAACTATGTAAACATCGAATTTTTACCGGAATACTTGTTTTGTGTCTCCCGAAACCAAAATTTAGTTTTTTTTTTTAAACTCATCCTTGTGTGTGTGTGTGTGTGTGTGTGTGTGTGTGTATGTGTGTGTGGTGTCAAAAAACTGACACCAAGTATTTAGTTCAATTGCTACCAGCGGACTCGACAATAAGATTTTGGTAAAAATCTGTCGAACGGATGTTTTGAATCTTCAAGATTTTCTTCTCAAAAGTTGCTCCAACGATTTTCTTTTAAACTTCATATATGAACTTAAACATAAAAAGAGCTACAACTTTTATTTGAAACATTTGTCCAGACAAATTCATTTAAGAGACATTCTGGGGAAGGGAGGGTTAGGCTTTCCATTAATATGATGAAAATTCTGAGTTTAAAGAAAATTGGCTAACAGAAAATATGACTTTTTTATTATATTTCAAATTTTTAGTCATTTGTGTGAAGAAATAATAAATCACGTATAAAGCAATAATAAATCAAAAAGATGTATATTGCAGTAAGAGAAAGCCGTGTGAGTGAGAGATTTTTCCGAACTAAGAGGATATATATGTTTTTTGATGAAAACTCAATTTTTTCGAAAATTTAATGATCGCAATACTTGCTCTTATAGCGGGAAGAAAGAACTATGTTAAATGAAAAAGAATTTCCATTGTTACCAACCAAAGTATATAAAAACATTAAAAACTATTTCCGGTATTTTTTTTTAAAAAAGTCAAGCACAATGTAATAATAATAAAATATTTTATAATAATAATGATATACAAACAAAGATGAATTAAAATTACTTTGAATTTAAAAGGAAATGGTAGAGATTATTTTTAAACTAATTCTACCTTCGGGAAATTGAGGATAGTAGAATGGACGACGAATCCCCCGGGTCCCCTCGGTAAAGTATGCACAAACTTGGTGTACATGCGCAAATAAAATAAGTTAGGACGGATAATTTTTACGGGAAAACTGTCAAGGATAATATTTTCTTTTATATAATTACAAAATACTCGTTCAAAACCATGAAAAAGTTTGATTATTCATGATTTCCATTAAATGTAGTGCAATTGAAAATTTATACGGTGGACGAAACAAAAAAAAGGATACAGTTTTCACTAAGGACATTGCGCTGGCTCACGGTATACAGTTGTGGTGGTTGGTTCCGCAGAGCTGGAAATATATATATATTGTATATATGGCGTTTGGAAGTAAATTGTAAAAATTGTATTTTATTGAGTATTATTTTATCTTATTGCATCAGAAGGAAGTAATAATACCGATTCTTCAGCTAATAAAGTAATAAATATACAAAGTTACAATATACAGCTTGGTTAAGGCTACCAGGCGAGTCACACAACTTAATCAAACAATATATGTATTATAATATATAATAAAAAAATAAAAAATTTATAGTTGAACTGTATATAATTAAATATTATATATGTATATATATTAATAATTGTTGATAAAAATAAACAATATAATATTCCTGATTAATAGTGAGCAATCTACTACAATGGAAGGCATCCCTGCCGTAGGTAGGTAAGTGAAGATCCTCATTAATTAATTAGTTCGATTCAAAACGGTGTACGAATCTGAAAGGAACCAACATATTTGAGGCGAATTATACTTGGGGTCATGAAATAGTGTAGGTCTTCAATACAATTTAGGCTACATACAGGACAGTTTGGTGTGAACTCTCCGAGAGTTCCAGGTTTGTATCTAGTATTTCGGAACTTATTTTTATAATAAGTTTAAAGTTTTTAAAAGTTTCCGTAAAAATATAATATTTATATTAATTAAAGGACCAAAACCGATATAATGGAATGAAATCATAAGTTTTTTTTTAAAGTATGTTTTCTGAGAAAAGTAATTTTAAGCAGTTTCTGGAAGAAAAGAAGTTTGAAGAAAATCTGTTTGAAGATCTGTGTGAGAAGTGCAACTTTACTGAACTAGATTTTTTTTTTTTTAGTTTTCTGCGCTTTTTTAGATAAAGAAATCAAAGGGGCTTCTTTAAACTTGGTACATTAGCGTCCTTCCAAAATTTCTTGAACATCGGCAACTGAATAAACTTCAGATGAAATAGGTTGAAAGTATACGAAAGTCGTTGAGTAAATAAACGTTTAAAATACTATATAGTACTGGGAGGTAGTACTTCCATACTTACAAAAGAAAATTTTTTTCTTCAAAGGACTTTTAATATAAAATAAATTAAACTAGAAATAGAAAACACTAACCACGCGGCAAAATAAGAAGCAAACAAACAAGTTTCCCAACCTCATCTCATACATAATGTCTTTGCTTTGACTGAAAACCGCTTCTAGCGCACTCATTTTCGATATTAAAGATCTTTGGGTCAACCTAAAACAAGACGTATCACTTTTATTTGGAATTGGTTTTCCGAGAAAATTAATTATTTGAATTCTACGGAGTTCTAGAGAGTTCTGAAGGGGGACATACTTCTCTTGAAAGTATTCTTTTATTTTTAAAGTAGGTTCCTCGGTCATTTAAAAACTCAGTAGCAAAGACAATTGTAAATTATAACAATCTAAATAAATTGTGTAAGACAAGGTCATGTGAGCAAATTACACTAGTTTGATGGAAATTGGAAAATTATTGTAGAAAAAGAAGAAAAAATAAATCCTAAAATAGTAATCCTTTTTGATAAAATGGAAAAAGTAATATTATTCCTGAAGAGAAAATAAGGAAAAGCAAAAAATAAAATAAAGATAGAAAGAAAAAAGTGTCATGTTATGTAATGGCAACGAATAGGGGGGAATGCGTGAAATGTTAAAGATGAACAACACTGCTGCCAGTACATACAGGAATGATATGGTCAGCGTCCAAAGTGGGTAAGGCTGCCCAGAGAGGTATACTGAATATACAAGGGTATCATGGACTAAACAGGGTACAATAAGGAGGTGATGGTAGTAGTATATATATATATATATGTGTGTGTGTGTGTGTGTGTGTGTGTGTAGAGGTCAGCCTTTTTTCTGTTATGAAATATGATATAACTCTTAAAAGCCTTTCTTCCACGCACTAAGTAGGGAGGGGTTATTATTGGTAGCAGCAACAGCAGAGATGGGTGGATGGGGAGCACAGAAGACTAGAGCCGGTTATGTTACTCCGCAGAATGCAAGTGGCCAGAGTAGGATGAGAATCTGGGTTTGGTTTGTACATGTATCGTCCTCTAACCAACACACCAACTTCACCAAGCAGATAATACCATCACCCCCTTCACATACAATCTAAAGCCTAGTCTAGAATTTTCCGCTACATAATAAGGCGGTAGAAAAAGGAGAAGAAGAAAACCTTAAGTGGATGTGGTGTAGATGGCGTAGATGCTATTTAGTGCTTTGTTCGCACATATAAAAAGAGGAAAAACATGGAAATGTTTTCCACATCACACTCGGTCATTATTAAGATTCTTTTCTCCTTTTTTCCCGCTCTTACATAAACCAGAACCAAAATGGTCTATACACTACCGGGCAGTCCAGAAAATTGTATATCTTTCTAGACATTTACAAACATCTTTTTATTTAGGGCATTTTCCGTGGTAGCCTGCTTCATTTTGTGGTCATCGACCGGTTTCGGGCGTTCGCCCATCTTCAGGATGCGTTTTTTCAGGCAGTGTGACAACACAGACTTGTACAGAGCAAACTTAGTTTTCACACCACTGAGTGTACTATGTGAAGTTTATAACTATGTAAACTGCAGTAAATTTCTTTAGGTTTCACCCAAGATTTTTTTCCTTATTTACTGGTGCTGTTTTCATGGACACTTGAGAAAAGTGTGAAAACACTGACTGACTACTTCACTTTCTCACTAGAGGACAAATTAATCATATATTTAGTAATATAGATAGAAATAATTACCTTAGTTTTGCGATTTAATGAACTATTTTCATCCATGAAGTATTCAATGTACGAGTAACTAAATAGCTGACAATCTTGACGAATAGTTTCAGTAGTTTATCTGGCCATCCATCTAAACTTGTTAGTTAACTATAGTTAACCACAATAGTTTCAAATAGTTGTTCAACTAAGATTATGCCAACAAGATAGGATAGTTACTTAAAACTTGTCAACAGTAAACTTTAATGATCTATATATTTCAAGTCGGCAATCATTAGAGTAAAAAGGCTAAAGAAAAACTATTTTCACTATTATATCAATGATGACTAATAAATTAACCTTCTGCAACTGTAGGAGCGATAGCTTTTCCGGTTAAAGCAAATCTAGGTTGGCTATAGGTAATAGACTGTTACAAGTACTTACTTGTTACTTTATATTCAACAGCTTTTCTAGCTCTAGTGTCGTGATTCTGGTCAAGCAATAACCTTCTCATAAATCTACTATAAAAAATCTAGCATAACTCTCTCTCAATGCTAGATCTCTATATTCACAGTTAGTGTACTAAATTTAATAAAATTCGTTGTTAGTGTTTTTATAGAGAAATCCGCGAAAACTGAAAAAAATCTGCAGTAAATACGTATTTTCAGTTGATCGATTTTCTTCAAACTCGAAAATTTGGCAACATATTTAATTCCATTTAATGTTATTTAAATGACACAAACAGAATACCAAATTGATATTCCTGGGATTTTTCGTTTTAGAGATATTGTGTTACACACATACATACAGACCATTAGCTAAACAATTTGTTTCGTATTCAGATAACCCCAAACTCTGGCGCGATCGCAATAGTTCCTCTTACTGGTAGTAAGGGAAAGAAAGAAAGAAAGGAAAAACGTTTCGAAAACAAAACGATGAGAATCTCTAAAGATTAACCTTGAGGAAATTTTAAGTTTTATCCTGACAGTTTTTTTTTTTAATCAATCTAAGCTATCAAGTATAAACATGATGTCCAAATATTAAAGTTTCGTGATTTGGGAACAGAATCTATGAAAAAGCAGATTGCGTATTAAATTATTTTTGTCAACATGGAATAATGCGACTATTTTTCCACTAAAATCAGTGGCTTTAGATTATTTGAGATTAAAAAGAAACAACAATGGTTTCCGCATTTCAATTACAGAAATTTGCTAAAATAAAAGTTCTTAAATTAAAGATTTGTATTAACATGTTAAATAAATTAAAAACAAATCTGAAATCATAAAATAATTATGCTCATCTTTAACATAATGTTCTACAAACCTTTTTTGAAGGTAACCTACCCTTTTTCAATGAACAACATTCTCTTAGTGATTATCCTACATGTTTCTATCGGTTAAACAAAAAAAAAAAATTTATATTTAACGCGAAAATAAAGTCCTTTTACAACTCTCGGGCAGTGCCACGCTCGCTTGTGCCCGAATGGGTAAACTTGAATTCGAGTGTATAAAACTGACACTTTACTCTCCAATTTTTTTCTTTGACTTTTCCACAAAGTTTAAAAGCAATTTCAAAATAAAACAAAAAACAAAAACTATTAAAAGAGACTTTAAAAACAACTATAGAGTCTACAAAATACGTACTTAATTTAAATAGAATAAAAAACACAACAGTATTTTATTTTTATCGGAACTACGATGTATTTCTATGGGATCAAAGAAGGAAATTAATAAAACAAAAATGAAAAAAAAAAAGAAAAAAAGAACTAGGACAAACTAATGAACCATGAAAATAATACTTTGTAAAGAAGAGTGGAAAAAGAAAATATGAAAAATAAAAGAGAAGAAAGAATCAAAGGGAAGTCGATAGATTTTATCCATGTTAGCGGATGAAAGTGGGCTAATTTTCCAGCACAAATTTATTATCTATTTTCTATGTTTATAAAACATCAAACTAAAAATAACATCGCTAGTTATTAGTTTAACTATTTTTCTTTTAGAAATAAAAACATCTGCTGTGAAAACAGCTGATTTTTCTCTAAATACACTTATTAAAATCTAGGCAATCGATTTTTCTTTAAACTTGTAATATTTATTGAATGTTTTATTGCACTTGATTATAAATAAATAAATTTGGAGGGAGAGGGGGAGTTTATAGTTGTTCAGCTGAATTGTGTCCTTTGGGTGCCACAGGAAAATTCAAAAATCAATTTTTCTGTAAAAATGTTTCTAATAAAATTGTGGTGAGTTTATTTATATGTGTATCTTGTATGAAAAGTTTAATGAAAATTGTTGAAGCGGGTTGGGAGCAATAGTTTGGAGGAAAACGCCAAAAAACCTGAAAGATTCAGTCAATTCACACTTCCGGTCACGGATTTCACCGAAATATTCTTTTCAGAACCGGTGCTGCTAACTACACACGAAATATCAAATTTGAGCTTCCAAGAAGTTTTTGTTTTTTGAGATATTTCCTTCTGTCTCTCTCTCTTTCTCGTATTCAGGGAATCAAAACATTAATGTCCGGTAAAAACTCAATTTCGAAAATTCAACACGATCGCAAGACTTCTTGTCTTACAGCAGTCCAGACTAAATAAAAATAACTTAATTTTATAGAAAGATAATATATAAATAATAGTTATGTTTGGCTTTAGTTAATAAAACAAGCAAAATGGTTGGCTGAGCGAAAGAAAAAAACTTCAATTTTAAAAGTTTATTCTATCGATGTTTCGAACACCTTTGTCCTTCTTTCCAAAAAAGAAAAAAAACAACAAAGAAAATTACAAGTATTTGTGAGAAACAACAGAGAGTCGATATGTAAACAAAGGATGGAATTTCTGAGTAGAATTCCAACTCTTCGTCGTATCTAGTCATCCAAAACCGTTTATAAACTGCTCCTTTCAACTCGGTTTCCAATCCACGCTTCTTATAAAGGCCTAACTGTTCCTACGCCTCTAATTTTGGGCAAAACTCGATAAAAAAATTGTACTCTAATCAACTTCGCATGCTTGACCCTCTTAGTGTGCTCAATAGTGACCAGAACCTAGTACAAGTATCGACAGTGGCTTGACACGATCTACTTTAAGGCTAGGCGCTGACATGCAACTTTAGGTTGTGCAACAGTTTAGTCGCGAAAATGAGTCCTACACAGTTGTATGATAACGCGCGCACATGCAACTGATGTGCAACTGCCAATTTAAGCAACTAAACAGTTTGTGTTTTGACACAAACTAAACGGTTGCGCAACTACGTGCAATTGTTTTGTATCATACAGGTTTTAACGTGTCTACGCTCACTTGTGATCAACAGTTGCAAGCTTAGTACGTTTAGTGCCCACAGCTAAAATAAAACTGTGAAAAATGCCAGTTTGGTAGTAGGGTACGCTAGAGTCAATAAAACTCGAATTTATATTTTTTCGTATTGCCAGGAAATTGACCCTTGTGGTGATATGAATATTTTACAAAGTAGTCTCTTGCTGTTGACCCACCATGAGTACCACGAATATTTGTGGCATTCTTATTACTGAGGGGACATTCATACATACGATGTATCTTCGTATTTTACACCATCTCTTTGTCGCACAACTTTTCCGGGTCTTGATATACTTATGAAACTGTCCTTTTAACAATCGTTGTGACGTGATTGGATGTATCCAGTATTTCTTCTTTCTCCGAAAGTCCTATCTCCGTTTTAATTCAAGAGCACAAACCAACGCTAGTTCGTAGAAGTTCATCTTAAAACTGAATCGTTTAATTGCATGTATGCTAAGTTGATGGCACATGACGGTTTAGTTGCACATGCCAGCGCACTTTGTCATTCGCCGATCAAACTATCGTGCAACTATTACAAAACTTAAAAATTCATGTCAGCGCCTAGCCTAAGAATGTATAAATGTCTAAATTAAGAAGACATACCAATCGGTATGTTTATTTATTTTCAAGAAATGGATACACGTGGATAATTTTTTTACTTTCTCTTTTTCTTTCTCTAGTAAGAGGAAGTATTGCGATCGAGGCAAATTTTGGAAATTAAGTTTCCACTGGACAACATATAGTGAGGTCTCCCTAATTACCCTAGTTCCGGTGCTACAGCAACTTTCAACTTTTCTCTAAGGTACCACTCGAGTATAATGTATCGTGCTGCCACCTCTAATATTAACATACATTAAAAGTATTTCTAGAATTCTAATTTGAAGAAAATTGATCAACCTGACGTCACTGAATGGATTTTTTGCCATGTGTGCGATTTTCTCCATAAAGTCACTGACGGGCCACTAACTATCTTTTTTTTTTCGAGAACATTGATTTTAAGAGAGTGCTTGGAGGGTGGGGGGATGGATAGTCATGCTCCCTAAAAAATATTGAAGAGTACTAAATATTTAGTGAAAATTACATAAGTTTGAAGAAAGTTTATCAATTATAACTATTGTTAATTGTAATCAGAGGAAGTTGTATGAGTGTTTCATACCAGTGATTTCTTTTTTGTTCGTAAATATTGAAGGAGGTAATATATAGCACTTGGTGTATGTGAGAGTTTTTGATACTAATTACAATACGTTGTCTAAAATAGGTCAAAGATTATCTCCCTCATTCAGTCTCAGACTGTTTAAAACAGGAATGGAAGGTTTAGTTGGGATAGTTTAGGGCGCGATATCCCCCCTACACACAATCATAAATTCACTATCTCTGCAGCCATACCACATACAGCCCAATGGAGTGGACCAACCGACTTGCATATGTAATATCCTGTATATCACATATTACAAACCATCCCATATAAGCACGCAAATGTACACAACAGGAACTCTATTCTAACTTATTTATTTTCCCATAATTACTGATTATTTTTTATTTTTATAAGAAAAAAAGAAAATCTGATATGCAATTTTCATACGTTTTCTTACTGCAGGTAATGTAATTATAAAATAGACACAATTTTCTTTAGACTACTCAAATTTTAGCTGCACCGTCTTGGCCTTGTTGACTCTTCCTTATGCAGCCTGAATATGGAAGGCGAAGGGACGGCCGATCATCTCCTTAACTGCAGTAGCCTGGAAGTCATGACCGAAACAACAGTCCGCAAGGGTGGGCCAGACTCTAATGAATGGCACGGCGTCAAATGGCCGGTGGCCTCGGACAGGCATTGGATGAGGGGGGAAGTAATTTAGGATAAGAGAGGGAGGTTATGCTTTCCTCAGACAAGTCATTTTATTAAATTTAGACTCTCCCATTGATAAAAAATTGAAGAGAAGTAAACATTATAAGTTTGAAAAAAATATGTAAACCTAAATCTGTGTAATGTATTGGTATGATGATGTATATGTGGTAGCTGGTTGTGTAGCACGAGCGGATTTGTATGAAGGGCTTGTAAATATGTAGTTTAAAAGAGAATAAGTGTTAGCAATAATAAAGAAGTCACACTGTTTTTCAAAAGATATATTCTCTAATAGAATTTTTTAGAATAGATTTATTTAAAAATTAATATTATTTCAAGTTTCTTGCATCCATCACATCTGTGTAAACTAACTGCAGTCTGAGAAAGATGTGCTAGTGAATTGACTCCAGATTTATTTTTCTTTCAAATTTGGGATTCTATCAATACTTTTAATGTTCTTTCATGTTATAAATACGGTTAGATCATAAATTGTGCAAAGCTTACGCGCTACTCCTCTGACAGTACCGCCAAGAAATCAATTTCCTTGGGAAAATATTTAAAATAAAAGTGAGGAATGTTTACCACGATATTTTAGCAAGTTTTAAAAAAAGAAAACCGTTGAAGTCATTTCCGAGATAATCGAAAAAACGGAAACAAGCAAAAGAATTTTTATGACTTCTGACTGGACGAGCCATTCAGCTTTGTTTGTATCTGTTTTGATACGATCGATGAAAATTACTTCCATAACGATTTGAACGCTAAAGTTACAGAAAGTTTTCTTTAACACTTCAAAAGACCTGGGGCAAAAGTACACCAACTTTGTCCCCCCCTCCTTCCAAAATTCTGATCATTTATTACTTCTAAAAAACTTCAATTTGTAAAAAAACAAACTAACTCTCTAGTTAAAACCTTCATACGATTTTCTTGTAATGTCTTTAAACACACAATTCTAATTTACAAATTCTTATCAAACTCGGAATTTTTACTAGATATTTTATTTCCCTTTAACATTATAGACAAGATCAATATGGGAGACGTTGGTGGTGACGGCATTGTCCCTACATGTCGGTCTCAGCTACTAGCTATTACAGAAATGTAATCACATTACATTGTTCACCAGTCAGCTTCTCGATCAATCTACACGAAATCCAACGTAAACAAAAATCCGCCAGTACTTCCTTAAAAATCAAATTTTTCGGAAATATATCCCAACTAAAATTAATATAATTATTGTATATGTGCCAGTTAGCGTTCTTCGAATTTAAAGACAATATAGAGCCGTTTTTGAGAAAACTTCGAGAAATCTACAGCAATCTAAAGCATTTGCTTAATATTATATAGATAGCAGAACCGTTCATTGTAGAAAAGTTGTCCTTAAGAGAAAAGTTTAAACGTCGCAGCTTCTTCTGAACTTCCCTAAAATCAATCTCACCCATAAACAATTTTTTCAAATAAAAATGATAGGGCGATATTTAGGACGCAAAGTTTAATGAAAAGTCGTCATTTGAAACAGTATAAATGCAAGTATAATGAGTGTAATTAAGTCTACCACGGATATAATTTTAATGGACATTAGAAGCATTAAGAGAATCCCAAATCTGAAAGAAAACCGGAAATTATCTGGAACTGCGATTTTACAAAATAACTTTTCGAATATTTGGGAATTTTTCTCGAAAATGACTATAACGATTTTCTTGAAACTTGGTGTGCCAACTGCACAGATAATATGCCTTCACAGATATATCAATTTTATTTGTAATATTTTTCCGAAAAAACCTGATTTTTAGGTAATTTTGCGGAAGTGGTGGCGTTAATCAAATTTGTCTATCTGCCTGGTTAGGTACTTGAGCCCTTCAACGCTTCTAAATTCATGTTAGGACATATAAATAAAATCTGTTATTACATACCTAAAAACCCTATGGCGCAACAGCCCATGAAGGGACCAGGCTTGCCAAGGGAGCGTGTGGTAAGTACGCCGCAGTTCCCACGCCGTTTAGCTACCTTGGGCGCTATTAAGAGCAGTAAGGAAGGCTGTGTGAATGTTTCACGGCAGATTATTATATTCGAACTCAGGCCCTCAATGGAATTATATTTTCGGTGGGGAGTCTATTCGATACTGCACGAATACTTTCAAAACGTTCTCTGGGTAAATTTATCGTCTTGTAATTATGAAGAATTTATAGAAGGATTTAATATCAAAGATCATATAAAACAAACTTAAAAAAATGTTAAAAGAGCTAAGGTAAAATTAATTTTAAGGTAATTAATGTTTACTAACTTACAATCTATTCACTGAAGCAGAAATATCTTATAAAACAGTTTTTGATTACTTCAGGCTAATGATTAAGTTTTAATATTCAAGACAAAATATCTTGTACTCACAACACAAAATTAAACTTGTATAAAGTAAGAAAGAAATACAGCCATCACCAAAATACAGTCTAACAATGTCCATTAATTAACAATGTGTATTAATAAACAAAAAAAACCTGGTGTAAAACATTCATACATCTTCCAATTTACTGCAGTTTACACAATGAATTATAATTGACAAATTCATAATTTCTTCAAAATTTTAATTTTTACTAAATGTTTATTATCTTCAATTTCATATTAATGGGAAAATTTGAACTTAATAAATGACTTTTTTCGAGAAAAATATAACCTCCCAACGTACCCTAAAACTTCTTGATTGAATTTGTCGGAAAAAAGTTCCACACAAAAGTGATAGATCTCAATATTCACAGTTAGTGTACCAAATTTAATGAATGGTGTTTTTATGAATGATGGATGATGTTGTTTTAATGGTGGTGTTTGGTGTTTTTGTGGATAAAATCGCGAAAAATGAAAAAAAAAACTGTGCAGTAAAAAAGCGCTTCCGGTTTAATCATTTTCTTTAGACTCGCAATTTTGGCAATATATATATTTGTAATTAATATTGTTTAGCTGATGGAAATGTATAATCAACTAAGATAGCACTTTAGACAAACAAACATGTACTTAAGATAGCACTTAATAAACAAAAACAAAAAAATATGAAGAGCGTCGAAGATGATGAAAAGAAATAGAATTCTTGTTGATTACTTACAGAATACCTACACACAATAGAGTGCTATTTAACTTCCCTTGCGTGCCATTTATATGTATATATATATATTGAGAGAGAGAGAGAGTGAGGAGGAACAGTTTTCCCCTTCTCTTCTAAGTAGGAAATTTTGACGTGATTATAATGGTTAATTCCAGTTTCCCCCGTCAAGGGCAGCTGTTGGTACTGGTCCGAGGGGGGACGGGACAGAAGAACGTCAGCTGTTGGTGAACGTTGTGTACCACCATGTCCAGATATGATTTGTTAATAATTTAGTGCAATTTAACAATGAGTTAGTCTCATCCATTCGTTTTCCCTCTCTCATTTACTACACCGACTGACTGTGCGTCCACTTACATTAATGATCAGTGATCTTAATTGGTTATAAAATTTAAATATAAATATTGAGAGAAATATTAAAGTTTTTTAAAATACAATAAAGACCTAAATTACAATAGTTATTATAAATGGCTCTACAGAAAAGATATATTGGCGTACGAATGCAGACGTTCAACTCGCTTCGATTTTTTGCGCTGAAATGAATGGGTTCTACATAATTAGAAATATCATAATAACGGGTCCCATACACACATTATGAATGTGTACCCTGCTCACTATAAACTCATTAACTGCAGCATTACTCATCATTACAATAGCAATTTCAAACCAGAATTTCACGACAAATTACATTACAAATATTTGTTTTATTACAGAGCTGTTCATCTTGATAAATGCGGTGGTCAAAAAATATTATTTGAAATAGTAAGTCATCTTTCTCTCTAACGGAAATTGTAACAATTGTAATTAACAACATTTTCTTCACACTTGGTATTTTAACACTCAAGGCAGGTAGCACTAGAATGTGATTATATCATAAGAAAGCGTCTACATCAAACTCAAATAACACTTGAAATCTAATGTCACAGTTTGCCCGTTAATCCCCCCCCAAAAATAATTTTTTCCCAGAAAAATGTTTGAAATGGAAAAAAGAGGTTCAAATCTATCCAGAAACATATTCCAAGTTAAAAACAAATCGTTGGAACCTTATCCGAGAAAATTCCAAAAAACACAAACCTAACTACACTGCAAAGTAACACTTCCGGTTACGGATTTTCTTCAAATTTAGAATTCTAGCAATACTGTTAATGTAGTTCAGTATTATAGGTAATAAGCCGTGCCACTGTCCTAAAGTAGTAACGGTTGAAGCAACTCATAACCGTCCAAAAAAAATTTAATCAGAATAAAATTCAAACAAAAGTGGCAGACCTACAATGTTAGTAAGCAAATTTTTAAATAAAATCGTTGGCAAACCTTTTTCGAGTGGCGCATAAGTGAAAAAAAACAAAAAACTGTGGATTAAAGTCGCACTTCCCGTTGAAATCTGATTTTGCTCGAAACTCGAAAAGTTTAAATTTTCCGAGATTTTCCTTTTTCACACATACGTCACTCGCGGAGACCTTTTTTTTGTATATAGGGGACCGCAATACATGTATTTCCTGTGAAAACCGAAATTCATGAAATGTTTGTGGAATTTGATGAAGAGGCTTTATTTTTAAAATAACAAACCACTAATCTATTAAAAACTTTTAAAAAATACAGTCGAATCAACTAATAAGAGCTCCCTTTTCAAAACAACCAAAAATACAATTTCATAAAAAGAATGTTCTTTAACAAACTCAAAAATACAACTTTCACAGCTTAAACAAGAAACCACACAACTTCAATAACTATCGTACGGTCAATAGTATAGCTTAAGTACAACAGCTCTATCACGCGGATCCCCCACTCTACCTTCCTTCCTGCTTGCCTTCTCTTCCCTCTCTAGCTTGTCTCTTTCACTCCCACATATATGTCCGGTAATAAATATATTTGAATGAAAAGCGAATTACTAACTAATTAAATCTAACTAATTAATATCTGAAATGTCATTCATGAGTTAATTATTACCCGGCGAGAAGCTAAATAATCCTGATTTATTCAGACAGGTAATATATTCTCCACTTACTATTCATTTCAAATATAATTATTATATATATTACAATATAAAGCAGTTTAAGCAAAGTCAGTTTGGAACTGTTATACAAAATACATAAAATACAAAGTTTCTGGATAATGTTTGTGTCTGTTTGCCCAATTATTTGAGCTGAAATTGCTCAAAATAATTGACAAAATGATTTGGTAAATCTGGATAGTACATACTTAGTTTTAGATAATACGCTACACTTCAATCCTTAGTAACCATATAGAAAATACTTGTTTCTAAGGAGTGGGGGGGTAAGCTACAACTGCAACTTCTATTGAATGATTAAAGTCCATTATTTCTCATGTTATTCACTAGAAACATCGCCCACTCCTATGATGAAATCTCAAGTTATAGATGTCATCATATATACGGCGATAGGAACTGCGGCCTGATGACCAAACTCACTCCAATAGAATTCGATAGAGGAAAAATAAAGAGCTGGAAGGACATGAATATTGTCAAATTTATAAAACTACACCGACTTGAACGGCTGAAGCACTTGAAATGAAAGGGGTGGGATTGTAGGACACCTAAACAGCTGCAACAAAGCGACCTAACAAGTACGAGAAGAAGAGGAAGGCCAAGAAAAAGAAGGTTGCAGGATATTGAAGAAGATCTGAAACTCCTGAGAGTCAACAGCTTGAGGAGACACGAGCGAAGGAGACAAATGCGTGGTGACAGATAGTGAGGGACCCGGGTTGTAGAACTTCCTAAGTAGTAATAACTAATAAAAGAAAAAAACAGAGGATTTTTTTATTTTCCATAGGATTTCTACACATTATTTCCAAATATAAGAAGTTCTTTGAAAGGGAATAAATATTACAGAGAAATGGGGGAAGTCAACGGAAGCGATGAAGTCTATCCTTTTCAAGGAAAGTCTATAAAGTGATCTCTAGGAGAAAGTTAACGGTTCCAGATCTTCCAGAACCCTCCAATAATCAATTTCACTACAAAAAAGTTTCAAGGTAAAAGTGACAAGCATTTACGGATATGGCGGGAAGCAAAAGTAAAAAAAAATCTGGTGTGAAACACTCACACAACTTTCTCTTACTCCTGTTCTCAAAATTATAATTGACAAATGTTATAGTTTGTATACCAAATTTAA
>JAAEAF010000376.1:308441-378982 GCA_011037195.1 Triatoma infestans
GCTGGTCACATACAATACATACATACACACACACACACACACACACACACACACACAAATTTTCACAATTTCAACTGCTCCATTTTCGAAAGAGAACGAGCTCGACATATGCAGTCATTCTTTCTGGCACCTGTTGGCCACCTACTAAGGCTCAGCTAATTAGTGTGACCTTTTTGAATACTTCCAGCGTTTCATATTTAGCCTGGATTTAGAAAAATTACTTTGCTAACTTGTTTTTAACTTGATACAAAATTAATTTCAAGCAATAAAATTTTTCAGTTAATATTATTAATGTTTATAGATATTGCTGAATATTGCTGAATTGAAATGCATGTAGTATATTGTATGGAGCATGCAGAAATTAAAGGTTTATAAAAAAAAGACCATTTGCTAAAACCACTTTTTTGGACTCAGAACCACTTTTTTGGGTACCTCAAAACGGATATTTCCGGTGAAAACTGGATATCAAAAATTTGACACGATTACAATACTTCCTCTTGGTAGGAGTAAGAGGAAGTAACAAAATAGAGCGAACAATTAAATAAACATTCAGTAAAGTTGCACTTCCGATAGATGGATTTTGATCAAAACTATCGAGTTCAGCGGTAGTGATACCTAATCGAATTTCTGACTTTCCATTTTTGAAAATATTTTATTCACTCACACATAGAGTTTGGCAGTAGTTACCTATAAAAGTGGTTATTTCTGTAACTGACAATTACTAGTTTGTTGTGGTTAGTTCTACAGAGCTGGAAAGCATCAGACATATTTTCCGTGATAGTCTGCTTCTTTCAGTGATCATCGACCGGTTTCGGGCGATCGCCCATCATCAGGATGCGTTTGCCAAACTGTATGATAACATAGATTTGCACAGAGCAAATTTAATTTATATACTCTTTTAGTTTATACACTCTTTAGTTTATACAGAGTGTATAAACTAAATTTGCTCTGTGTAAAATCTATGTTATCACACTGTTTGACAAAACGCATCCTGATGATGGGCGAACACCCGAAACCGGTCGATGACCACAAAAAGAAGCAGGCTATCACGGAAAATATCTCTCATACTTTCCAGCTCTGCGGAACCAACCACAACAACTTTGCAGAATGTTTTGAACAATGGAAACTACGCTGTATTAAGTGTATTACATCCGAACGTGTTTATTTTGAAGGGATCCGATGCTCAGTACAATGTTTCTTGTTTCTTGTATCTTGTATTTCTTTTTTTTTTAATAAAAAATAGATGTTTTAATTTATGACTTGTTTAATTATATGGCTCGATACTTTCAGAACAGATCTCGAATATATAATGTGGAATTAGATATAGGGGCTAATCACAATCTCGAATAGTTTTCAGAGTATGTGGTGGTATCACTGCAATCTGGCATGTGGCGGGCGGGAGAATTTCACTGCTCAACGGGGACATTACTCTACCATCAGCTATAACATGACAGGCACATACAATCCCCCTGGGTGTTGGTTTCCTTGTCCCATATTCATTTCACCCACTCTCTCCAACGCTGTTCCCGTTTAGATTAATTGCTAAATTTAGTGTTTCAGGGCTTTAACCTTTATATTGCCATTTGCTTTATCTCTTTATTTCGTTTCCTGCCATTTGGGGGGGGAGGTAAGTATTTGCAAGCCGAGGGTTTCAAAATTTATGATACGTTTTATTTCTCTACTGAAGGATTTATTTGGAAAGTTAGTTACACCTTTAATTAAGTATTCTATGTCACTTTAATTTTTGATTTTTTGGTAGCTGGTACTTAACGTAACATTGTCAATTTAGGAATCGCTAAATTTCTTTTGGGTCTGGTCTAGTTGGGTTACAAAAGTAATGGATATTTGCGTACTTGGTTTCAACTTATTCACATTCAAATCCGAGTTTACAAACAGACACACATACTCATACTTAAACGAACAGTCTAATTACAGAAACCGTGATTGACAAGAGAGTCCCATAGATCTCTCAGTTCGGTGTAGATCTGGTTTTATAGTAGTACTCCTTTTACAAATCTACCGCCTTGGTAGAAGAAATTTGAGTTCTCATAAAAAAGGGAGTTGAGTGAATAAACATTGAATTAAGAAAATGGAGATGAGACCAAGTTACAAAATAAAACTTTCTGAGGGAAAAAAAGTTGAATGAAAAAAATTGTATTTCGTTGAATGGTTAGATTTGTGAACTAAATATCTTAAATATGAAAAATCTCATGTGAAACAATCACACAGCTCTCTGTTACCCTAATTAATACAATGTAATCAAGAAACTGTCTTCAAATTACAACGCTACAATATCTATCTGGTATTTTATCCGTCGTGACATACATATTTCTTTTATTCCTAATATGAAAAATGAAAAATTTGGAATGATGAAAATGAATTGAATTGAAAAAAATGAAATGATTTTTCATATTTTCATGTGCATGCTACGAGGATAAAATACCAGATGTTATCCAGCACTGCGGACCCATCCACTTATCAATTAGAATGTTTAGTTGGGCTGACCATAAAAATGGAGGGATTTTCAATTGCATACCTTAGCGGCCTTATGTGAAGCGCTCTATGCATATCAAAACCGAGAAAGCTTGTGCAAATATAAATTTAAACTAACTGACAGAACCCCCCCCCCCCAATACCTCTCTAAAATATAAGTTTTACAGAAAAATTTTGTCTAATAAAAGTGATACACTTCTATCTAAGCAACAAGCACTCCAAGTTTAAAAAAATCGTTGTAATCGTTTTAGAGGAAATCAGGAAAAACTGAAGAAAAAAAGAAAAAGTTATTCAGTTAGGTCAAACTTCCGGTTGATAAATTTTGCCCGAAATCTTCGTATGCGATGGTGATGCCTAAACGGAATACCAAGTTTTGAGCTTCTTGTGACTTTTCGTTTTTTAGATATTCGGTTAAAAAACACACACACATCATTTTCTAAAATCCTTTTTTTCGTACTCAGGGGACCCCAAAATATGCATTTCCGGTGAAAAATCAATTTTGAAAATCTGGCAAGAACACAATACTAGTAAGAGGAAGTAAAACTTAGCGCAGTTAGGCTTAACTTTTAAACAGTGCTTACTTAATATTGCAGAGAAGTGATAGGGAGCAGCCAAGTCTATATTCTATAATGTATCACATTCAGTTAGTCTCTATACTAAAAACAGCAAGAAATATAGTACCTATGTAAAAATAGCATGTTAGAAGTAAATGTAATAATAGCAAAGTGGTTAGCGTACTGGACTCCCACACAGAGGACCCTGCTGTGCTACCCTTAGATTTTTTTCTTCCTAGGAGCCTCTACAGATCACTGTTCGGTGATGGACAGTGTTGTCTGTAATGAGAGAACACTGTCCGGAGTCCGGCAGTGCACTGAGAAGGATCCGGGCGCCAATGA
Source organism: Triatoma infestans (assembly GCA_011037195.1). Taxonomy (NCBI): domain Eukaryota; kingdom Metazoa; phylum Arthropoda; class Insecta; order Hemiptera; family Reduviidae; genus Triatoma; species Triatoma infestans. The sequence continues at coordinate 311,831 of JAAEAF010000376.1, forward strand.
CCATAGATCTTTTCGCGCCTTAAATTAAAATAATAATAATAATAATAATAGCAGTTACACAAATCGTATGAGTGTTTTACACTAGTTTGCTTTTGCAACTCCAATTACCCAGAAATAACGATGAAAAGATGCAATAATAATCAAAACTTTTACCAAGTATTAACGAGTTTATGTGGACTGTGGCAACAAAAAAGGAAAAGGAAGTAAACTATTACAATGTTGAGTGTGTATAAGTTTTTCTCTCTCTATTTCTCTATTTCTCTATGGCCAAAGCAGTTCTCTGCCTCTTCTGTTTGGGAGGGAACTATGTGAAACTGGCACCCAACTATCTAAGCACAAGTCAATGTCGGAAACTGGGTCACTATAGGGATAAACGAAAGATACTCAACATTCTGGCTACTGACATCCATACCCTTACCCTTCCACCCCTATAGAAGGATGGAGCGGTCCACTGAAAAGATTTAAGTCGGATATAAAGTACATTAAATTTATTTCTTTCTGTTAGTCATTAAAGTTATTTCTTTGCTGTTTTGTTTTGGCAAAAATTCTTACTTTTCATATTTTTTTTTTCATTATTTCAACACATTGAATTTGATTATTATGGAGTTTTATTATTTTGAAAGCATTGATTATATATGATAAGCATTGATTTATCTTCTATAAATCTTCCTACGAAAGAGAGAATAAAAAGAAACACTGCGATTGTAACAAACTTTCAAATTTAGTAAGTACTGCAAATAAGAAAGATATGCTGAGGTTCCCGAATAAGAAAAAATGTTTTACGAATGGACGTGCGTGAATGATTTATGAACAAAAGATCTCAAAAACGAAGAAAATCGCACATAGCATATTATAAAACTTCATATTCTGTTTAGTGTTTCCAGTTGACCGATCTTAACCAAAGACCATAATCAGGTTTCCCTAATAGAACCTAAACAAATATATAAAGTTTCCACTTTCTGCGATACTCAATAGTGAGTACCTTACACACCACACACAACACAAACAAATTGGCTAAGGTTGTTTTCGAGGCTTCCTGTGGACTTAAGACTGCTTCCTCTCAAGACTGCTGTATGAAGATACTTTGATGGAATGGCAACAATGTTGGACATTACCTGAAACTAATGTTTTGTCGAGGGAATTTTTCCCTATAAAAGATAGGGATGAATCGCCTACTGAAATCCCTTGCACTCTAATTGAGATAATGACAGGCCACGGACGCACTAGGGATTACTAGCACCGTTTCAACATAATCAGTTCCAGTACAGATTCCAGAGTGTCAACCATACATAATTTATGATTGCACGAACTATGAGGCAATAAGTACTAGATTCACTCAAAGAGAAATATTAATACTGCTGGATATAGGAAGCTGGAGGAGAGGCACCCCATAATAGAGATTTTTGATATAGGGGGATTTATTTATTTATTTTCCTGCTACTGTGGAGGGGGGATTTGAAGTTCACATTTTTACCATCACTTATGTACAGCAATATTTTGTGTATGACTGTATTAATTCCATAAATATACAACACATTTAATATTATATGGAGCATGAGAAAAATAAATTTCCCCCCTCGGATTAATACATTCAAGGGGAAACTGAAAAAAGTCAATTTTCTATATTCAGGGCCCTGAAAACTTGCATTTCTGGTGAAAACTCAATTTGGGGAAAGTGGTACAATTACAATACCCCTCCTCTTATAACAATAAGCGATCACTAAAGGAAGTTAGTCAGAAGAAATGTCACAGGAAAAGAAGTAGATGACAGCAATGGGCAACGGGTTTTATTCCCATTCTGGTCTTATTGCTCCAGGTTTAATAGTTTTGGAGACTAATTCTAGGGTCAACTAGTATCTTAGCACCCAGAAAATTAAAATTATTATCGGCTATTAGTAAAAGTATCGCGATCGTCTCAAATTTTCTATGTTTTGAGGTCATCTCTGTATTTAAAAACTGTTGTTAGCGAATGTTGTATGTGTGAATGAGTGAGCTTGTAAACAAAATATCTCAAAACTAAAACATCAGAAGCTCAAATTTCAAATTTCGTTTCGGTACCAACATCGCCTGAAACACTAGGATTACGGTCAAAATCCATCAAACCAGAAATGCAGTTTTACTGAATATAGTTTTTCTCAGATTTTTGCTATTTTCTCAAAAACGACTCCAACAATTTTCTTTGAAGTTTACTTATCACTTTTATTTGAAATATTTTTCCAGAAAACACAAGTTTTGGTAACTTGTTGAGATAGGGAGTGCTGCTGCAACAGATTGTAAGTTAGGATATAGTCAGGTAAACAAGTATAACCCCTGGAACCAATCGGCAGAAAATTCACGTTTCAATAATTCCGTTAGCAAACACATCAGGGGGTGCCAATGAGTCTCCAAGTTCACGTCAATTATGCATTACACCTATGTCATGCCCACAACAATATATAGGCGAATGAAATGTAATTATGACAGCCTATCTCTCACCAACTAGAAGCTGCCTCTAAGTGTAACAGAAATCGAATATAAGGTGACCCTCTTAGGGGTTTAGAATTAGCAAATCAACTCTGAAGAGTACAATCACCAGATAAATCTTAAAGAGTTAGCATCAGTCGCTCATCTACCTCAACTTTGAAAAATTCACCAACGTTAGAACAGGCAAGATTGTAACTAGTCACGGCACACTTCAAGCGACTTTTACAACAGCCAACGCTACGCCATTCTACTGCATTCATCACACTACCAACAACCATCATAGCTCTTCACTCTACTATATATACATCTCTTCTATCCTTTCTAAGTAAATCGTTCAAATGTAAATTGTGAGTTTAGTTTAGTGCCAGTTCGTGTGTTCCCATTTACACTATTTTCACCATTCTATCCTGTTAATTAGTGACTAATCGTCAGGCACCAGCAAGAGAATGGGAGAGGTTAAGATTATAATTTTGTGATATAGCAACTAATGGACTTGGGACAAGTCTTTATTGGGCTGGAAAAATACCAGCTATGGGCTCTATTCTACAACAGGCCAGCACAATTGGCACTTCTAATAATTATTGCCAGTAAATATTTTCCGCTAATAAACCAATCTAAACTAAATACACATCCAATCATTTTTAAAAATTTTTTTTTAACCCAAATAAAACAGAATGAATAGGAAATAAACTTTACAAGATCTCATTAACAAAGCGCCAACAAAACTTTGTGAAGTATTCATTATATTTAATAAAAAGCCAGCTATCGTAAATAATAAACTAACAGCAAATGAAAAATAATTTAACATTAATAAAATTGAAAAATATAATAACTCCGACGCTAAGTATCAATTAAATATTTCAATACATTTGACTAGAAATGAGTTTCTGTTGTTTCCCCTATTTAAAGAATTTTCCCGGAAAGCAATTTCTATTTCTTTCACTGACTGCTTTATGAGGAAGTATTGTGAGCGTATGAAATTTTCAAAAAGAAATTTCTCTGGAATTCATGTTTTGAATACGAATAAAAAACGTTTAAGCGAAAATATCTCAAAAAAAAAACACGAAAAATCACTGTAAATTCAAACTTGATATTCCGTATAGATACCAGAATCGCGCATGAACACCATTGCGTCGGTCTGTTGAAGGATTTTCAATTTTCCAATTTCAAAATACAACAACTGGAAGTGTGACCTTATTGATTTATTGCCACAATCGCCTTGTACTGAATTATTGCTCTGGTTTTCGAGATTTCCAATGTTAAGCTTTCCTTTAAAGTACACTGCAGCAAAAAGTGTGTTTTACTCCTATATAGTATGAATATACATTAGAAGCATGCTAGAGTTCCAATTTTGAAGGAAATCGGTTAACCAAGAAGTGTGATTTTACCAGAATGGATTTTGAGTTTCTTTATTTTCATCTATATTTTTATGAAAGCAAACTTAACGATTTTCCTTAAACTTGGTGTAACTCATATAATATAAACATATAGTTTTATTTGAAGGTGTTTTTGGCGAAATTTGAGGCATTAAATTTCAAATTTTATTTGGTTTGTTCAATGGTGTTGACAGTGTTTATTAGAGATAATGTAATCCCACTTCCACTACCTGCCTGAGTAGGTCCTTTTTACCCACTTCCTCTACATTGATGTTACAATAAATGAGCATAATTTGAAATTTAAAAAAAAATTTTCATTCTATCAACTACATCAACAACAGTCACGTCAATGGTTGACAACTGTTTGTTTTAAAACTTTGAATGCCAACTAACTGCCTAGGTTTCACTTGCATCTGGAATTTTATCCGTCATAGCATGCTTAATTCTGGAGTTCCAAAACGGTTTCGGATCCACAACTATCGCCAGAATAAGGCTTTCAAGTTCGTTATACATCAAGTTAAAGTCAGCTCTATACACGAACTTGATAGCCTCACTCTGACGAAGGATGAGAATCTGAAACGGATCAAGAAAAACTAAAGTAAGCATGCCACAACATCCCAGATACCATCCAGCATTGCAAACCCATCCACATATTCAACTTTCAACTTTTATTGGCATTTTTATGGGAAAATTCATTCTATGGGCTAATGGAGAATCTGTAATGTGTTAGCTTTCAACAGCTAGGGACTCGATCCAGCCGCTTTCTCTTAGGCTACAATGTAATTAGAACTTGCTAGTTAGTGTGTACTAAACAAAACAAATGAGAAAATCAGCGCCAATTAAATAAAATAAATTCTAAATTTGTAAGTTCTTCAGCATTGTAGAAAAGTCATGAAAATGACATGAAACAGGAAGACTCTCTTTTCGCCCCCTCTATTAAATTACCTTTATACGCTTTTTCCATGGACATGTGCGATCAGCATTTATTTTGCCAAAATAGGGCTTTCTAATTCTTATAGTTCTATTAGAGAAAGTTGTAACTGTTGTTTGAAATATTTAGTTGGCCTAAATAATGTTTAAGTGATACAGAAATTGCGTTTTAAAAATGAAAAGCCTAACTGACATCTCTTGCCCACCAGAGAACTCCTTAAAATAGTATTTAAAAAAAAAAAAAACTAATAAAAGTTGTGAACCTTTATATAGTTGGATGTTGATATTTGAAGTTTAAATGAAAATAGGTTTTGGTTAACCTATTTTATTGCCTGGAAAAATGATTCAAATAAAAGTTCTAGATTTTTAAAATGTATAATTGGAATTCCAAGTTTAAAGGAAATCGATAGAATCGTTTTCAAGGAAATTGGAAAAAAATCTTAAAAATTCCAATCAAAATAAAGTATTACTGCCGCTTCACCGATTTTCTTCTAACTGGAATTTTTTCGTGCAATACTATTGCATTATTTCTGTACTGTATCTGGGGGAACAATACGGTGCAACGAACCAACATTTTACTGGAAAACCCAACATCACAGCGCCCCCACAGCCTGTCTGAAATAAATTTACCAGCCAAAGTTTCTAGTAAAAGTTGTAGATCTTTATTAGTGTAGTTAATATTTGAAGCTTTAAATGAAATCTGTTCGGAGCTATTTTCGAAAAAATTGGCAACAACTGAAACAAATCCATTGTAACGAACAATTTATTGCCATATCCTCCTGAATAATTATGACATCACTTTTGTATGGTAGAGTGAGAACTTCATGGTAGGATTGATTCCAACTCTTAGGTTTGAATTTTTATATAATTTACAAAGCAGATTTTAGGCCTAAACGGTTTATCATCTTATTCGCCCGATATTCATCTGCAGGATTATCTCCAAAGTGAACAAAAAAAAAATGCTACAGCTTTTTGAATGAAAACTTCTTCAGCCTACAGGTCGGTCCTTAGTTGGACTTATCTTAGTAATGGTCTTATTTTCTGTTACTTTGATGATTGCAGGCAGCGGGAACTGGTCTGTCGGGGGCAGGAGCTTGGTTACAGAGGCTGAACGAAGGAAGTTCTGTGGCTTTAGGGGGTATACCTTTAGATGGTGGAAGAGTTAAAAGGGGGGGATATTTTCTGATAGTCAAGATGCACTAAAGGCTTTGAATAAGCAATCTTGGAGATCTAGTTAGTGAGTTGTAGTTAGTACGAGAAGACTTCATGGCCTCGTTCAGAGGAGAAGAGTTGAGCTCTTCTAACTTCCCGGACATGCGGGTACAGAAGGGAATGAGAAAGGGGGCGAGTTGATTAAAGTGGGATCATCATTATCGTTTTGTGGTCCCGTACCAACAGTACCGTCACCAAGCAATTTTGCATAGGGAAGTCAAACAATGGAGGAATATGGAACTGGAAAAGCACTGGAGGGACAAGGAAGATGTCTCCAGGTCGAGTGTTTATAAAAGGTATAAGATATGGAGACCTAAAGTATCTTCTCCTCCTGAGAAGGATACGATTGAAAGTTATGGTAGGTAGGTCACTCTTGGGTAGCCAATCATTCACACAAAATAAGCAGAGTGCCTAACCCTTGCGCCAGACCGGTAATTTGCTGGCAGAGGCTTGTTAGGAGTGTTTGACACCTTTGGGCACCCACTATTATTAATAATAATAACAATAACGGGTCAGTCCAAGAAGGCCCAAAATTTGGAGTAGACGATCTAGGAAACAGATCATGAATTTATTCTTGGTGATTGTAGCCAGTATAAAAGATATCCAGACAACGATAAGCTGTGCGTGCATAACTAGGACGATCAAGATTGAGACGCCATAAAAATCATGGTAAAATGTACGCCTATAACTGTACTGAAAGGATATGGCTGTAGCAGGCCTTCTACAAAGTTGGAAAGTTGCTACCAATTGAATACAGATGGCGGAAGGGTACTGAGATCCAAGCCAACTGATGGGCTGGTATTATAGACGAATAAGGACTGACTTCCATGGCACGTCAAGCCCGCAAGAAAAGAAAAAGCGCATATACTGATTTTTTCCTGCACAAATGAATAGAATATTGTTTTGCCAATTCTTCGATAAAATTCAGAGTAATTCTCCTATCATTCTCTCACTCTCCCTTACTACCTACCTCTCCCACCCACCCTCTTTCTTACCCACTTCAGATATTGCTTTTGTCAAACACAATGCAAAATTTTCGAGTGCTTGGGTCTTGTTTTTTTAGTATAATTTCAAGATTCTTGGAAATTCATCTTTATTTTTTTAAATATTTTTATCTAAAATTTTTGAATTCTTACATAAAAAAAAATTAATATAAGATTATTTATTTCTTAAATAATGACTTCGCTTATATTAGAAGCTCTTTTTTGAAAGAAAACAATCGAAGTTTAACAGCAATCTGTCATTTTCCATTCGTCTATTTGCACATGCCTATGTTTTATTGATGACATTGCTCAAACAATCTGGATACTATAGGACAGCAAATTACAACCTAAATTATACCAGGACGATTTAAAGGGGAATTGTAGACGACTTTCCTACGCATATTTCAACATTTCCATACGCAAGTTCTAAATCTAAACAGACCAGCACGACAGATGGTCGAAGCGGATAATAACTAAAAAGAAGAAGCACTGCTGGCAATCAGCTGGATCGTCTTCTGACATATCTCGACTAGGACCTGCCAAGCGCTTGTTTATATTTGAATCTAACCTCTCTACAAACAATAGTTACACTTGAAGTTTTCAAAATCAAATTCTGTTGTAATATATTACATATTTTTAAACATTTGTAGTAACGTACTTACGGCTAAGAAGTGGCACCCTTGTTATTTTCTTACCTGTAACGAACAAAAAAATAATATTAAATATAACCAAGGTTAAAAATATCTGATGTGAAACACTCATACGACTTCCTCTTACTTTAATTAGTATAATTTAATCAAGAAATTTATTTAAATTTGCACCTGTTTATTAAACGTTTCTTGGATTTACAACATGTAAAAATAAAGCATGGTGGAGAGTATGAATGTTTGCCTGACCACGACCCCACCCCTAGCAAAGCACTGCAATGAGATTTAAATTTACACCTAACTCAAAGTTACTACAGAATCATCCCAAATAATTATTTCCCTAGAAATATGTTTCAATCAAAAGAGATACATTTTATATCTGTACAGTTAGTTAGCTTTGAAGAAAATCGTTGGAGCAGCCATTTTTAAAAAAAAGAAAAAATCTTTGAAACTTTACCAGTAGTAAGAGAAAGTAAAAAAAAAGTATAAAAAAGGAGAAAAAACTTTATAATCCTAAATATATCCAGAGATAAACTACCACATATAAACTGGCACGAATAATGTTTAAATAGCAATTAAATGAATTCATTCACTTTAAAAAACTAAAAAAAGTAAGAGAGTTGAATGAATTTAATTACTTTTTAGAAATTAAACTATCTATTAACATGTAAATTAGATTGCTCTTAAATTTTTAGGTCATTTTTTTACTTTTTATTTTCTTCTCTTTCTTTCTCTCACATCCCCTCTCATCCCTTTCACACTAATTATGCAACGCAGATGTGTAATTCATTTTTATGTTGATTAAATATGAAGATTTTATATATATATTTGTCTTTTAGTACAACGTTAGCAATTTCATTTACATATCTGACTTTATTATCTAGCCAACTTAATAATGAACGATAGTGGTTATATAATTATAATGAGACTAATTTGAACACTTGAAGAACTGTAATTATACCAACATATAATATCAATACACGACATAGAATATCACATACATTATACATGGAATATAGAAATTAATTATGCATTTACTAGAGGAAAAAAATTCAACCTTGAACTTAAATATGCCGCATCCAACTTTTTTATTTACTTATTTAAATTATTTTTACGGTTTTCTACGTAATGGGATTTTTATTGGCTAGTAGGAAAGAGATATTATATGTAACTAAGAAACCACTTTATATTGTGCAATTAATTACATAATTAAATGTCAGTCTTATAAAATTTACACCAAGGACTTAATTTAGAGATTTATTAAAGTGGATAATAAAGAACAATTTAGAGAATGAGAGAGAAAACGGCGACAGAGAGGTGATATTACTGTGTAAAACTGGCGGAGTGATGACATTACTAATGATGTACGAAGATCTTATGAAGATCCTAGATATCTCGGACTGTTCTATGGATTTGGCAGATATTATATGTTGATAGTACTGTGTACGGACAGGGATGTGCGCGAGCTTCGGTACTGCCCTTTAGTGGGATTAAAAAAAAAAATCTCGGACTGTTCTAGGAAATCCCCCCGAATGGTAGAGAAAAATTTGGGCAAAGCTTATTTCATATAAACACAAGACTAATCCAGAGGTAAGTGTGCGAGGGGAAAGCAGAAGTAAGACCGTGAGTTTCTCTAGTTTGAAATAAAAGATACTTCTCCCACTAGAGAATCTGGGAGAAGTACTACCGGTTGTTTAATGAAATAAATATAGAGGATGTTTACATGAAATGGACTTGGGTGTTATCATAGGAACATTTGTGGCCCAGATACAGTCAATTATCCGTTCGAACGATCTATATCATAAAATTCATAGAATAGGATATATTGCTAGAAACAGGCACTTTTAGTTTTACAACTTAGTAATTTATAACTTCAAAAACTGACAATTTATATTTATAAAAATGTCGTGTTAATATTATAATAATTACAATAATTATAATACCGCAACAAGTTATTTAACAAATGATGTTTATTGTAGAGTTAGTGAGCAAGCTCTGTCCTGCTTGTCAGATCACTTGTTTCCACAGATTGGTGGAGGGGAAGAACGACATGTTAAAACTGAAGAGGAAGTAGAGAGGGCCGGTAGTTTAACAATTAATATTATTACTGCATCTATTGAGTTTTATGCCTTTTTACTATCTATTAGCAAAACATTTAGCACAAGTATTTTAAAAATACATTCACTAAAAAACAATAATAATACGGAAAAATAAATAAATAAATTTATAATATAACTAGAAAGTAAATATACACGTAAAACAACAATAAATAAGTCCAATAACAAATCGAATGATCTAAAAATAAATATAAAATAATAAATAATAAAAAAGGAAGAGATATAAATAAAGTATTATTTATTTTATACTGGCCAAACTGCTGTTTGATGGAAAAACCGATAAAAATAAAATTTGCCTAAATATATATATATAAAAATAAGTGGACATAAATGTTTGGTTGCAAAAGTTCACACAGTTGAGGAAATTGAAAGAAATAAAAAAAAATCTAGCGGTTGAAATCGAATATCCGATACACAGTTTGGGATTTAGATAAATTGGTATTGGTGGAAGTACCCAGAGAGAAACTTTTCGTACTAAAAATCTGATGGTGGAGGGGGACTGAAATGGTAGAAAGAACAATATTGTTTGACCAAAAGAGGTCAACCTCTTAAAATGGTTATTTCGATATTTTTGATTTATCTTTACTTTATATTTTATATAAAATGGTTTTATATATATATGTGTGTGTGTGTGTGCGCGTGTGTGTGTGTGTGTGTGTGTGCGCGCGTGTGTTTGTGTCTCACAACCTAGATTTCTATTGTCAAGAATGATATGCAATAAATATTTTTTATCACGGAACTTGTTATATAAAAGATAAAATGCAAAGCTCTTAGTTCTTTTAATAGAAGAAACATAAAATATAAGTCTGAGTAAGTTCTCCTTCACCACTTTTAAAATCTGAGTCTGAGAAACACTCAAACACCTGTTGATACAATTAAAATATAGACAAAGTTTCTTTAAACTAGAAATGTTTACTTAATTGCCTAACATAAATTGTAGAAGTGGTTAAATGTACAAACTGGTTAGCAGCCATGACAGGTAGTCTTCCAAGTGATTACATTCATTCAGGAAGCCAGAGCCAGTAATATTGAACAAGCCCAAATATATTTTAAATCAACCGTTCCCTAGGACATCCTTGTAAAGGATCCCGTGGCATGTCTCCCTACCCACTAGCTCCCTGAGGGGCCTATTTAAGGAGTAGTATATGGGCATTGGGGAAAGAGAAGTTAAAGAGAGTCCAGCCGCCTGCTTAAAAACGGTATCTCGTCAATTCACTCTCACTCACACGCCACTCGACCAACAATCAACGTTCAACGACCATCGTTCTTACATTGCACTCTCTTCTCACGCTACCTGTTACGTATTTCTGGGTTTTAAGGTGTACGTTGTGCAGAAGAAATCAGTAACCTTCAGTTTGACCACCTACTCCTAGGTCCCGCCACTTCCCAGGCAGGGGGTGTAATTAATACTTTCAGTTCTCCCCGCGTGGAGAGCTAAAAGACACACTTCCGACAGACGCTAGGTGAGACGCCATTACTCTATTAATTGTTATATTGAAGATTACTTTATTTCTGTCTGTTTAATATGAAACCGTTTAATGGTGTTTTGTTTAAGTGTTTTGCTTCTTCAATGTTTAAGTGTTATATTTACAAAAAGAAGTGTTGTATTCACTTCCTGAGCTGTATCATCAGTTATAGCCTCATTTCGTGATACAATTTATAATTTAATTCATTATTTAACGCCTATAAGGGACTATTAATTCAACCAACTTCAGGCAGCGTCAAATCCGGCAGATAATAAAAATAATTTTCCTATCTTTCCCATCCTTTATGTCTGTAACTCACTATTTAATTTTAGTTATTATAAGCTGGCAGATACCATTTGTGCGATATATGAAATCGCCCATAAAGGTAATCTACCGTTTTTCTATTAGCGCCTTCAGTATCAGTTTAATACTCATATGTAATATTAAATTTTACCTTTACTTCAAGATAGGTATCTCTTGACTGTCAGCTTAAATTATGTGTTCCGGTTGGACGCAATCTATTCACCACTGAGAACGATTTCCTATTTAATGAAATGTGAGAGGCTGTACATTTCTAGGCAAGTATATACACTTCAACATTTTTATTGTGCCTCAGTGTCTAATACTACACGTTACCTTTGTACCTTATTTGGTTTCATGTCGTCTCAAGTTCAAATTGAGCGTACAACAGTTCTTCCTCCATCATTATACAATATTGATTACATGAATATATGATTATTATATTCATTCGTTCGTTTGCCACCAGATTCTCAGATTCTACAATCTGCCTAATTGTAGTGGTCCTCCGACTTATGTGACAACATCTTCTAACCAGCTACCTCATGGACAGCTCTGGAAAGGATTGTTTGACCTTCAGACAATCGTTGCGATTCCCAGAGCTTACACACTAGTCAATGAGCGTTTTCAAGTCCAGTTGTGAGGCAGAAGGACTGGGGAGTAACTAATCCTTCAATAAAGTTATTGTTACACAAGGATTACTTGTTTTTCTGTCTTTTGTTGCTACACTACCCCTTTACCCCACTTATTTCAGCAAGAACTGCCTATGGTCTCCCATCGGAGTTCCTGCAGTGTTCTAATTTCCCGGTAACCAGATTATAGTACCGGATGAATTAATCTACTGGACATGCAAATACGCTACACTACCATACACTCACTCTAAACTGTACGGTGTAAAGCCCTAGCAGTGCTTATTATTCTCATTCAATATAAACATTGTGTTAGCACTAAGCCTAACATATCTACATCTAAATTTTCTCTTCCGCCCAACCTTCCAAAACATCCACTACATCCCTAAACTCTGGGAAAATGTTTCAAATAAAAATGTTAACATTACGTCTGTGCAGTTATTATTGCAAATTTAAACTTGTTTTGCTGTTTTCGGTAAAAATCCCCCAAAAAATTCATAAAACAGATTCTTTAAAGGCACACTTCCTGTGACTAATATTCTTCAAATTTGGAATTCTGACAATACATCTAATAATAGAAGTTTAGAGAAAATCGTTGGAGGCGTTTTCGAGAAAATTGCTAACAACTGGAAAAAAAATTCAGTAAAGTGGCACCACTGGGTGATGGATTTTGCCCGGAAAAGCTTCCTTTCAGATGAATCATAACGGAATTCCAAGTTTGAGCTCCTTTAATTTGTCCTTTTTGAGATTTTGTTCAATACACACACTCACACAAGTGCGCACATAAGCATTTATATATAGACAATTCTGTAAAATTATTTTTTTTTTGTGCTCAGAGAAACTCAGAATATTATTTCCGGTGAAAACTCAATTTCGAAAATTTAACAACTGCAATACTTCCTTCCTCTTACTAGGAGTAAGAGAAAATAAAACTGACCAATTTTTTTTTTACAAAGTTTTTACTCAATTTCCCTAACAAAAATTCAGAGCTAGTGGTGGGCAGGAAGGTAGAAGTTGGTTAGCAGCCATGACAGGATAATACTTCAAATAATTACACTGCAATCCAGAAACCACAGCCAGTAATATTGAACAAACCCTAATAATATCTGAGAAATCTTACCGTTGTATAGATTAGTTAGAACTCTCAAAGGATCAAGTTTTTCATGGGAAAAGGTTTCAAATAAAAATGATACTTTTATACTTACGCAGGCAGAAAATTTTAAAGAAAATCGTTGTTTTCTTTAAAAAAAGAAAAAATTAAAAAACCAATTCTTTAAAATCGCAATTCCGGTTGATCGATTTAAAAATTTAGCAGCTTCTAAATGTGCAATAATAATGTTAGACGATCATAAAAAGAATGCTTAGCTTTGCTGTTGCCACAGAACTCACTCCATTCCCCCCAAAAAGTCCTTTTCCTGGAAAAATTGTTCATAATGATGGGGAGTTTACATGTACAGATAGTACGCAAACTTTAAAGAAAATCGTTGCAACCGTTTTATATAAATTGCATAGAACTGAAAAAATTCTACAAGGCGCACTACCAGTTGTCAGATTTTAAACGAAACCTTCGTTTCAGTTAGTGTAATATTACCTAAACAAAATAACATTTGACCTACTGCAATTTTTTCGTTTTCATGTGAGATATTTTGTTCGTCCAGACACATATATATTAATAATTCGTTAGTAAAACACTGGAAATCTGCCGGCCACAAAATATTAATTTCCGAATGACAACTCAATATCGAAAAATATGGCAGGAAAGCTAAATTTCCTCTTACAGCATTCGAGAAAGTAATTATGTATAAAATTAAAGAATAAATGGCAAATGAAATATTAAAATTAAAAGTTTGAAATTTATTTCAAATAAATTAAATTAATTTCTGTCAGTTATAAAGTTCAGCTGTAAATAAAGGAGAACAGTTAAAATATAAATTTGCGCAATTTAATTTAGAGAGAAAGAAAAGCCAGCTTATATTTATTTGAAAAATTTAATATTTGCAGAACAAGATGTTAGTAATATTCTGTCAGTAACATTAAAATTTTACTACTAGTTCAAGAAGAAGGGCCGACTGAAGTTTGAACATTCTGTATAAAACTAGGGGAATAATTTATCTGGTTGCCTCTTCATTTTCACATACACTTCCCTTTCTTACTGGATGACAGCTCGCACGCTTTCCAACTCCATCGCACTGAACGTTTATATTTATATAAGGAGTAAGTAAGTAAGTACATAAAGAGGAAAGATTATTACGTACAAAGAATATTAAACATCTGGAAAGATCAACACAACCCTTCCTAGAAGGAGAAAAAGCAAGAGAAAGAGAGAATGAGGGACACCAGAAGAAGGAGAAATCTAAGAGAAATACATTTCTAAGGAGAAAATAGTTATGGAAGAATTTGTCTTCTATTTCACTCAACAAGCAGAGAAAATTTTCCACTAACTGTCTTAAAAAAATCTGATATGAACACTACTACCCATGGCTTTTCCTTACTGATTTTTAATACACATATATATTCAACGACAAATTTTCATTACACTTCAAATTTTGCTCATTTGTCCTAACATTAAATGTAGCGGTGGGACAAGTATACCCACCCAGGCAGGTAAAAGAAGTGTTGAAAATGTGGCTGGGTCCGCAATGCTGGATGACATCCGGTATTTTATCCGTCGTAGCATGCATATTAGTTATGTTCCTGACCGGTTTCGGATATTCATCCTTCGTCAGAGCAAATCACCAAGTTCGTGTAGAGAGTTCACTTCAACGAAATGTTTCTGTAGACTCACACTTGTTGGTTGTATGTATGTGGGTAACCAACAAGTGTGAGTCTATAGAAACATTTCGTTGAAGTGAACTCTCTACACGAACTTGGTGAATTTGCTCTGACGATGGATGAATATCCGAAACCGATCAGGAACATAACTAATATGCATGCTACGACGGATAAAATACCGGATAAAAGAGTTGTATTTATAATAATTATATCCAGTAAGACAGCGCCAACATTTCTGAAATTATTCATTTTCGAGATGTTTTATATATTCCAGAAACATTTCTCTTACAGCAGCAAGGAAAAATGGGCATTTTCGTGTTCAAAAATTAACAAGTTCAAGAAGGAATATTTCATTCCAGAGAAGGGATGCGACTACCACCATCATATTATGTGGTTCTTACATACCACACAGATACATGCCTTACATGCCATAGCTGATTACATTAACCTCCAACATCTAGATTTTTCTTAGCTCATTGTTAGCGTTAAGATAATGAAAAATTCCAAAAACCATCTCAAAAACCTATTCTGTAAAATGACACTTCCAGTTAACCAATTTGGAATTTTATCAATGCTTCTAATATACATTTATATTGCACAGATCGCAGGTCTATACATTTTTTTATACTAAAATGGGTACTTTAGAGGAAAGCTTAACTCCTATTGTTACCCCAGAACCCCCACAAAAATTAATTACGAAATATGTTTCAAATACAGTAAAATACAAATACAAATATGTATAAGTATTTTGTATGTATACGAAGTTTAAAAAAAATCTTTGAAGCTGTCTCCTAGACAATTGCGAAACAACAATGAGAAAAATTATTTTGAAAAAGGAAAACTGTTAATTTAGAATAGATATTATTTTAATAAAAGAAAAAAAAATCTAATTATAATAGGGTAATAGATTATCAGTTAAGGACGATCTAATGTAATTAAAGTTGTCTTGGTAGGGGGGAGAAAATTATAATAACTGACTTCCATTAACATAATCTAGATAATGAAATTTAATTATGGAATTATCATAATAACATCAAATAATTATCTAAATAGATTTAGCTTCCGTGAAAAAAGAAAAAAATCTTAAACGAAACACTCACACGACTATCTCTCTCCAGATTAATGGAGGCGATGAGGAATCATCGCACTGTACATTCTAGTTTATAAGGCAGGAACTATCTGAATGTGTCAACAGAGTGCACAGACACAATTAGCGTCTCTCTATCAGTAGCATAATTTATAATTTTAGTTTAGAATGACGTCTAATCTCACAGATTTCGCCAGAATCCCTAGAAAAATGTATCAAAGAAAAGGTCTATATTTATTCACTAAGAATGTTGAGGCTCATATGAGGAGAAGAAGAAGGTCTGTCTGTATGGAACATCAGCATTTCAACTTTTACAGAAAATTCAGAAAAAAAAACCTCCCATCCTATTCGGTAACGTCGCACACCTATAATCCTTTAGCTTTAAGTCTTGGAATTTTTACCTTAATATTATCTAGATGGTCAAATCATACATTATAGTCAGGTCATACTTTAAACGAGTTGTAGTTAGAAAAAACAATTGTTTCTGGAAAAAATGTTTCAAGTAAAAGTGATAAACATACATGTTTGTGTTCAGGTGCTGGATATTTGGGGGATGGACAGAAAAGAAACTTAGGTTGAGATAAGTTAGATTTACTGAACAATGCTTATATTAAACGAGAATATAAGCACTGCAAGGACTTTACCTGTATAGTTTAAAGTTGAGAGTATGGTAGCGTAAGAAGAGAGTGACTGACTGATAGGCAGAGTGACTGACTGATTGGCAGAGTGACTGTGTGATGATCGGTGATGTTGATGGTTACACGCATGGCGTTTGAGTGAATCAATGAGCGGTCAGGGACACTTTTAAGCGGGCCTCTGGACTAGCCCTGCTTTCTTTAGCTTCTTCTGCCAATGCCCATATACTTCTCCTTAGATTGCCGCCTCTGAGAGCTAGTGGTAGGGAGACATGTAGACTCATTAGACTAAGTTAAAAGAAATAGAATTACCCCATATTGGCTTTAAATACTTGTAAGCGTCGAAGAAGAATGAAAACCCTTTTGCAGGGAAAGCGAGTAGTCTCTTCGAAGGTAGCTCAGACCTCGTTAAAAAAAAAATCATTGCTCTAGAACCGTGGTTCCCAAACTGTAGTATGCGTACGCGGTGGAGCGCTTGGGGGTACGAAAAACTTATATTGACGGCGAAAAACGGCAAAATTGTGCACTAGAAGGGGCCTGAAAAAAAAACTGGGCCTAAACTGCGACAGCATTTGCAGCGCCTGTCAGGAAATGGAGGAAACCAATACAAGTCCCGACCGACTGCGATGCTATGATCTAGAGAAAGTTCAAAAGCCTGGGTACCTACT
Organism: Triatoma infestans; assembly: GCA_011037195.1. Taxonomy (NCBI): domain Eukaryota; kingdom Metazoa; phylum Arthropoda; class Insecta; order Hemiptera; family Reduviidae; genus Triatoma; species Triatoma infestans. The sequence continues at coordinate 329,113 of JAAEAF010000376.1, forward strand.
CAGGTGTTTGAAGAGGATATATCTTGTTTAGAACCTTCCCTAAATCTTAGCTCCTTCAGAACGGAGTGCCGTAGGTAGAGATGTTCTCTTTTGGTTGTAGTGTACATTATAGATATTTAAAAAAAGTGTCTGGGTCATTTTCGAAAAAATTGAAAAAAACTGAAAAATCTATTCCCTGAAATGATATTTCCGGTTGACTGATTTTGACCAAAACCTCATTGTCACATATTGTGGTAGCACCTAAAGTTTCGGCTTTCTGCAATTTTCCGTTTTTAGGGGTTATGTAGAATTACTGCTCTCACATACTGACCAATTTCAAAACACCACTTTTTTTCAAAACAAGGAATCTCAAAGCAAGTATTTTCGGTGAAAATTTCGGGAATTCGACTCGATCGTATCTTAACAGCACTAAGAGAAAATAAAAATAAAATTGAACAGATATACTCTCATCATTTTAAATAATAATAATTAAAGTTGATTAAATTAAAATTTCAAATCACTGTAAAGAGAAATATACTACTAGTTTATAATTAAAGTCGGTAGAATTATTTAAAAGTTTTACGAGTTTAGCAATGGGAATGAAGAGGCTCTGCCCGTTAGTGGTGGACCTATTTTGGAGCAGATGAGAGAAACGGCATGCTAATCTCCTAGTTGGTTCGTAAATCTTTCCAGGATCCTCTTTATATCACCACCCACACTCACTCACGTACACATACAACGACTAAATAAATATATATATACCGGCCCTGTACACACACACACACACACACACACACCGACTAAAACTGGTGATAGATAAGTGCAAAACTTTTCTATCTGGATAATACTTCTAACTTTTATTACTTCTTTTCTAGGCAATGACTAGTGTACTTTGTCAGCACAGTTATAACAGGCAAAAGAAAGAAACTAAACACTTCTTTTTTAACAAGTTAATTCCGTATCGGTGAACATGTTACTCCAAAGTGAAAGGAGAATGAGTAAAAGTTTTGTATTTAATTTTGTATATCACACGGTCGTAACATTAACATTTTACATCCTAACGAGATTTTAACAAAATTGTTAAACTTTATATTTACTTTCACTTACTGCTGTAAAGAGGAAATATTGTGATCGTGTCAAATTTCATAAGTTGAGTTTTTACCGGAAATGATGTTTTGAGATTTCCTGAATACATTTTTTTAACGAATGATGTGTATATGTATGGATGTGTGTGTGTGTGTGAACAAAATATCTCAAAAACGAAAAATCCAAGAAGCTCAAAATTGCTCAAAATTCCTTTACAAACTGTACCACTTTATCTAGCAATATGGTTCCGGTCAAAATTCATCATCAACCGGAATTACTGAATGTTGCGAATTTCTCAAAAATGCCTCCAACGATTTTCTTTAAACTTTGTATACTAGCTGTACATACAAGCCAAATTACTTTAACTTGAAACAGTTTCCCGGGCTAATTTGTTTTTTATTTTAAAGAGTTCTGGAAGGAGCAGCGTCAACGCTTATCAGCTTTCTCTAATGTACGACTTCAGTAGACTGTAATGGGGTTCTATATCCATAAGACATGGAGGGAAATTAAAAGTACTGATTAAAAGTATTCCAAATTTTGGAATTCCGTAGAAATCGTTACTGTCCTTTTCGATAAAATAAAAAAAAAAAAAACTCAAAAATTTTCACTTTGAAGTCGCACTTCCGGTTAACCGATTTTCTTCAAATTTGAAATTCAAGATACGGTGGTGTGATACCCAAAGGGTTTATCAAGTTTTGAGTTTCTTGCGATTTTTCGTTTTTGTGAATTTCGTTTACGTCAAACACACACACATTTTTTCCTTACTGAGGGAACTTTACACCATTTATTTCCGACCAAAACAAGTACAAAAAAATGTACAAGATTGCAATACTTCCTCTAGCAGCAGTCATCCAAAAGTTTTTTTTTTTTTAAAGTTGTTTAAAGAATAAAATCCTTTTCAGATATAAAAAGTTAATCAAGAGGAAAAACGGAAAAACCTGGTCAATTGCCAGTGTTTTGAAAGTGAAAATAGTAGTAAATAAACAAACTAATGAAAATAATAATAATACCATAAAATATACAACAGAACAAAATACAAAATAAAGAAAAAAAATTTGTAGTATCAATAAATGTGTATTCATTCGTCGTTGTAAGTTTGGTAAAATAAATAAGTCTCTGTAGCCTATGAAATATGGCTAGTTTCTGTGAAAGTAAACAAAACGTAAACATCATAAAGTAACAAAAACAAATCATAATTCATTCACGGCAGACAGGTATATATTTTATACAATGTTTTATTGGCAATTTTCAACTGTGTTAGACAATACTAATTTACCAGTTGTAGTCAATTTTAAATCAATATGAAATGAAATGAAATGAAAAATGAAATGAAAAATTTTATTCTTGTTCCGGGACATAAGTCCCTTAGGAACAATAATACAAAATACAAGTGGCCTAGTATGTCTGGCCTTGACAATTATGTATATATCATTAGTAATAATTGATAATAATAATTATTGAAAATGATTAAGCCATGAATGATAAGGAGGAGAGAGAGGAATCTTCTAAGGGTTCGGAGAGACTTGTGAGGATAAGAGGTGGTGAAAAAGACGGGACTTGAAGGTATCAATAGTGGAGGCACGACGGATAGACAAAGGTAAGGAGTTCCATAAATAGGTGGCACGGATTACAAAGGATTTTTGAAAAGCGGATGTATGGTGGGAGGGAGTATAAAGATCGGAAGGACGGGAGCGTGTGTTACGGGTGTGGACAGACGATTTAAATTTCAGAAGTTTAAAGATATACGAGGGTCTTTGAAATTGGATGACTTGAAAGAGTAAAGAGCCTAAGAAGTACTGGCGACGATAGATAGGGAAGAGCCAGTTCAACTCGTGGTAGAAGTGCGATATGCGGGAGTCTCTGGGGATTCCGAGGATAAAACGAATAAAACAGTTCATAAGACGTTTAAGTTTGGCCTCGAGATCTCCAGAGAGTCCCCCGTACACTAAGCAACCATAGTCGAAATGGGGGAATATAAGGGAGGTCACAAGGAGTTGACGGGTCTTCGCTGGGAGGAGATGGCGGGAGATGTTGAACTGTCTGAGGATAAATATGGATTGGCGGTTAATGTGGGAGATGTGATTTTTCCAGGAGAGGTTTTGGTCGAAGATGATTCCGAGGTTTTTAACAGAAGAACAATATTTTATCGGGATGTTGTTGAGGAAAAGGGTGGGGAAGGGAGCAGTGGAGTTTATGAGGAATTGGGAACCAATGACAATGGCTTTGGATTTGTCTGGGTTAAGGGAAAGCATGTTAGCTACTGCCCACGAATTAATGTTGTTAAGATCATCCTGCAGCTTGTTTATTGCATCTTGAAGATCAGAAGGCTTAAAGGACAGGTAAATCTGGGAGTCATCGGCATAAAGGTGGTAGCTGGAATGGACAATGGATAAAGGCAGATCATTAATATATACAGAAAAGAGGGTTGGGGATAAAGAGGAGCCCTGGGGCACGCCACGGGAAAGAGGAAGGGGATTAGAAGGTTCGCTACCTGGGATAACTACATACTGGGATCGGTTGGATAGAAAGGATTGGAACCAACGGATGGCGCTATTGGACAGAGAGAGGGACTGGAGTTTAGTGAGAAGAATTTGGTGGTCAACAGTATCAAATGCTTTGGAGAAGTCTAAGAGAACTAGAATAGTGAGTTGTTGGTTGTCTATGGCGATTTGTAAGTCATGGGTGATTTTTAGGAGAGCTGATTGAGTCGAGTACCCGGGGCGGAAGCCAGATTGAAGTGGGTTAAGCAGGTGATTCTGTTCAAGGTAGTTGGATAATTGGGACTGTACTAAACGTTCTAAAGGTTTGGAAAGATTGGATAGAAGGGAAATGGGACGAAAATCGTTGGGAGAGCATGGGTTTGTGGTTTTACTGAGTGGGCGGACTAAGGCAGTTTTCCATTGAGAGGGAAAGACAGAATTTTGGAGGGAGAAATTGTAAATGTGAAGAAGGACGGGCAGGATTGCAGAGAGACAGGATTTAATTAGTTTAACAGGAACGTTGTCAGGTCCATGGTCATTTGTTCGGGATTTAAGTACTGCAGGTAGGAGATCTTCCGGAGTTATGTAGGAGAAAAACAAATTGTTGGAATTAAAAGGACGCATGGGAAGTGGGAGGGGGTTGGGTGGAACTAGGGAAGAAGAGGATACAAAGTGAGTATTTAGAACATCAGCAGACAGGGAAATGGAACACAAACGGTTTGATTTACAAAGAGAAAGTTTACGAAGGATGGACCATTTAGCTTTAGAATCGGGAGCATTGCAAAGGGATTGGTGGATGAAGAGAGACTTAGCTCGACGAATGGAGGACTGAGTAAGATTGCGTAAGTGTTTGTAGGAGCTGTAATCGCAGGTAAGGCGGGTCTGTCTGTATTTCCGTCTGGCTGCTTCTCGTCTTTTTATCAGGGATTTAAGGTCAGGTGTGAGCCAGGGAGCAGGAGGGCGGCGGAAACGACGAGTATGAAGTGGAGCATGGGACTCGAGAAGGAAGTGAAGGTAATTTAATTTATAAGGAGGTGTACCATAGGGTCTATGGAATTAGAAGAAAAAATTGAGTCGTAAGGGAAGTTTTCTAGGTCAGGTTTTAATTTTTCAAAGGAAAGGGAATCGAGATGCATGGAAAAGTAAACAAAGAATCTTGAGAATTTGCTTTATTCTTTGACGGACAAATTTCTATGATGCTATTTGTCAGTAAAAGGTAATAAAAAGAACTTTCTGCAATTTTATCAGTAGTTTATATCGATCTTTGGGATCGACTAGGTTCAAAATAGAACATAAATGCTTGGACTCTTTTTTTTATCTTATTACTTTCTCTTAATCCTAGAAAAGGAATACGAAAAAAGTTTTTTTTTTTGCGAATGGTTTGTGTGTTTGTGTGTGTGTGTGTGTGTGCACGCGCGCGCCTGTAGGTTAATAAGATTATCTAAAAAACGTAAAGTCGCAGGAAGCTTAAAACCAGGTTCGTAACAGTTGTTAGCAATATCCAGGACTTTGATGTCCTCAAAATTTATTCCATGCTTAGTTATAGAGAAAATATACTGCAAGTGCAGGGAATTTTTCCCGCTTCATTTTTCCGCTTTTTTCATGAAAGTGACCGTGGAAGTATAAAAGGTCATATTTCCTTCAAAACGGCAATATGCTGTTCTATCATCTAATTGATATCAATAAGATTAATTAAAAGCACTGCTAGAATGACAAATTTGAAGAAAACCTAGTTAATCAGAAGTGTGCAACTTTTCAAGAATAAGTTTACTGAGATTTTTGAAATTTCCTCGAAAGTGGATTCCTTAAACATGAAATGAACTGAAAATATGTAAACCTATCAATTTCTTTTCTTTTTAAATATTTTTGCAGAAGAATTTATTTTTTGATGGGGTAGTACTGTAGACGCTGAGAAATTAACTTTACCTCCTTTATTGCACAACCAGTATTTTTGGGGTTTCATTAGGCGCTCCCTTGGGGGCTACAGATATAATGTACACTCACACACACATCATTAGCTAAAAATATTTTTTCCATAAACAGGGGATGGATTTCAAAACATATATTCCCAAGAAATCTAAAAAATTTCGACAAATTTGTCACGACCACTACGTATAGTTGCAGTAAGAGAAAAGAGAAAGCTACTATTTGTTCAAATAACGTGATTCTTCCAGTTACAAACTCTCTGCAGACTTTTTTTTATCCACAGGAACAGAAGCATCCGTCAATGTCCGATTAACAGTCAATACATTTTAATAACATTCTTATTTTGGAAAAACGTTCATTTAACAATGTCACTTTATTCAAGTGCAAATAAATTGATGAGAGGCCCTTAAAATACCATGCATTTTGTAGCAGATTACCTGGAACATTTCTTTAGCCCAACATCTTACAAAAATCAGCCACCAGTTTGCTGGCCAACCATGATTGAGAAGTATTTCTTCTATCATATGAAGTGAATTAAAACATAACAAAAATTTAAGAGTACAAATTAGTATATAAGTATTAGGAGATAGGAGCTACCTAAACTCCTTCCAGTTACCACCTGGTAACTGAAATGACAGTTTAAACTTAAACCTAAAGGTCACAATCCTCATCCCAAAAATACGCAAATAACATTTTCTGGGAAAAAATTTTCTAATGTTAAACTTCCTAGGTTTATAAATGGTTATTTGCAGTAGTATTGCTAGTTTAAAGAAAAATTGTTGGGGCCATTTTCTGTGAAAATTCCAGAAAACTTAGTGACCTGTTCGAAAAAAGTCTCACTTCCGATTAATCGATCATTCTGCGTATAGAATATTTTAATAATACATTAGAAGCATTGATAGAATTCTAAATTTGAAGAAAATCGGTTAACCGGAAGTAGGACTTTACTGACTGGGTTATGTGCTCAGATATAGGCCTATCACTTTTATTTTCACCATTTTCCTGGAAACATTGATTTCAGGGAATTCTGAGTAATCTGTGACGTTAAATTCCAAATGTGTTCGTTCAATAATATTGGCGTTCTCTTCTGGACCACAATATAATCACTTCTATTCCTGCCAGCATCTGTACGCTCTCACTCACTATATATTATGGATAAGTGAGTAAATTTTGATGTTTTAAAAAAAGTTGTCATTTTATATATAACTGTATTAAAAACAGTAAGGTAGAATCGTGTGACTGTTTCACACAAGATACTTTTGAAGTTGCCAAGTTGCGAATCTAATAATAATCTAAATTACTATCAAATTTACTTTAGTGCGCTTTTAATTTTAACTGAGACATAGGAATAAGCATTGAATCTAATGGGAAATTCGATTAAAGTAGCATTTTGGTGGTGAGGAAAATCAAATCCGTAATAACAGAGCTTTTCCTGTTTACTTATTAAGTATAATTGCGTAAATTTTCTAAGTAACGAAATTTACAGTTATAAACTTTGTATCTCTACGCTGTGATTTCAAGAGAGATTAATGCAGTATAACTGTTTCAGCTTAAAAATCTAGGAATGTTGAGTTGTGTGATGATTATTAATTATAAGGTAATTTACTTACTTAATCTTAGTTAATTTTTGGTTTATATTAATTAGATATACAAAAAAGGAAAACATATTTTCTTAACTCTAAGAAAAAACTTTGAGACACATTTTTCTCAATACGAGTATATTTACTAATTACACACATTAACTTTCGTTTGCACAATTTTTTCCAAAAAATTAATTTTCTTGGATTGATTTTACCACAAAGTCATTTGCGGCCTAAGCCGGGTGTCATTTCAATAAAATATACGGTTCTCTCATATTATGGCCCCTTTTTGCTAGAATCCCAGATTTTGGAAATAATCGATTAACTGAATGTGTAACTTTATCGGCTAGTATTCAAAGTTTTCCGGGATTAGCACAGGGACGAACGCGGAAATGCCAGATTCGAGTCTAGCAGCTTACTATTCTTAGATTTTCTCGCCGTAACAACCTCTACACTGTCGGTATTGGACAGTGTTGTCCGTAACTGCCGGAAGTCCGGATTTTCTTTTTAATTTGAAATTTCTTGAAACTAAATTATTATCCTTATCAGCCCCCATCTTGTAAAAGAGACTCTTTTAGAAAAATGCCAATAAAATAATTTTCAATTTTCGTAGCTGTTATTCTTTAATCCATCGTGTAACACATACATCATCATCGTCACCTCGTTTGAACTAAAACAATTTAAAACTAAAGTGTTCTCGATGTTTCGTAAGCGGTCCTTGACCATGATGAACTTTGCTAAGTATCTCTTCTGAAGAGATAACTTAGAAGGTCTGACCCTACATGTGCTTTTGAGTGTAGAGGAGTAACACTGTAAGTATTGTTCTTGTTGTAAGGCTGGGATACCCACGGGGAAGGGGAAAGAGTAGTGAGGGAAACTGTTGCAGAGTAACTAGCACAGACTTATAGGATTCACTTTTATTATAAATTTTTGCATCTCTTTTTATAGCTGTCAGAATATCTGTATCCTTGCTTGCTAAGACTTCGAGAGGAGGTAACAGTTTTCTAGGATAGCTGCTGTGGTCAGCGTGACTTGTAAAAGATATCTTGAACTGTCTTATGACACATAAATGAAACGCTGATGTTCCCACAACACCGCCATAATGTAATTATGCATTCATAAACAGCGGTAGCTCACAGATTCAGTAAAGGAAATGAAATAAAAATTACTATCATAGAAACGCGCGATGACATAAAATTTGAATAGTTCGGTTGAAGAAAATAAGAAATGAAAAAATGTAGTGTTTACTAAGATTATTTTATTTAAGACTATTATATTCCCCTTCGTGTGTGTGTGTGTGTGTGTGTGTGGTGTATAGGAGTGGGGAATGATATTCTAAGAAGACAAATAAAAAATAGTAACACAAGCCGAAAAAAAATTATCTGATTGTCTTTCAGTGGAACTAGAAGAGCAGTAGCAAGGATTATGCACGTGCGCAACCAAGCAAAATCTAGGAGAGACCAAGCGACTGTTCAAATAAACCATACCGCCTCCTTTTCTTTTGCTAGGCCAGGTCGCGCCATAAAAAAAAGGCAGGATTGTAGGCAGTGAGGGTACCTCTATCTTAATGTGTTCTCTTGCTCTGGTCCCCTCCATCACACTCTCTCTACATACCCAGAAGACTCCCCCATAACAGGGAAGGTTCACCGTACACACTGGCAGCGTTCTCCCAGTATTTCACAAACCTCCTCCACCCATTTACCTTTCTTTCAGGAGACTTTTCCTCTTCCAGTTAGACTACATTCAGGTGATATTTTTCGACCTTCTTTTTGTATTTTCAGTCCTGTCTCCTAACATTCCTTTTCATTCACCTCATCCTAATATTCCCCGGCTGGGCTCTCTCTCATCCACCGTTTACTATCCCCCTCTTTAGTTTTTTTTCTTTTTTAAAGTCACCCTATACTTGCACAAAACGGGTGAAATACGCCGATAAAAACCTTACTACAAAACCGTAATTTTCACCAACAGAGAGCTCTGTTTTTCACAGACTAGTTCTGTAGGAAGGAATACAGACACAGACACACACACACACATATACACACAATTTCTTTCTCCTAGCTCATACTACAGACTGGGCGACCATCGTAATTGTTACCATAAATTGCTACAGTTCCCCAGTGCCAAAGTCTCACACTAATAGGTCATTTTTCCGGTTCCGATTTCTCTTTTACCTCCTTTTTTTTTATTTTTTCTCTCAAACAAACGATGTGGATAATGGTTGACTTTGAATGAATATCTGAAAATTAAAATCTGTTTATTTTGGGCATCCAGCAAACAAGGTAGACAAAAATGCAATTATCAAATGTACAAAATATTCTTTATACTTGAACTTTTTACTCCGTTGCTCTAGCACAAATATAGAAGGTCTAGAAATCTAGCTATGGCGCTATTTGAAGTAATTAAACTGTAGCCCAGAAGATAGCGCTAATGTCACTCAACAAACCCCGTTAATTTTTGAAATCTAAAATCAACGATTCCTCAGAAATATTTCAAATAAAAGTGGTCCGTTTATATCTCTTCAGTTAGGATTCCAAGTTTAAAAAAAATAGGTATAGCTATTTTCAACAAAATTAAAAAATCTTAGGAACCTAGTGTGCGCAAAGTCGTTAAGAGCGTGTGCATATCCGGTTAACCTTCATCGTATTGCTTTTCTTTTATACTAATATATAGATTGCAGAACCCTTAATTAGACTGAAAGGATAAATTAAAGGAAGGCTTAACGTTGCTTCTTCCCCCAGCACCCCCAAATATCAATTTCCCTAGAAAAATATTACAAATAAAACTGATAGGCATGTAGATGTAAAGGAGGCGGTGGTAGTAACTGAACGGTATATCCACATTGAACTTGCGAGGAGATTTTTCTTTTCGGAATATTTTATTCACAAAAACACACACACACACACACACACACACACACACAATCATTCACTGCTAAAAACATGTTTTCGTGCTCAGTAGTTCCTGAAACATGTATTTCCGGCGAAACCTCAATTTCAAAAATTTGACAAAATCGCAATAATTCCTTCAAAATGACTAAGAAAAATATATTTAGCATTAAACAATGAAAATATGAAATAATGGGGAATTGGGAATGAAATTGTCGTCAAAGATAGGTACTGCAGCAAATTAAACCTATAAACTTATCATTACAGTTAATGTACATAGATTATCTATATGTACATATATTCATGAGACATTAGCAGATAATATTGCAGCTACATTAGCTTTGGTAATGAGCTAACAATTGACATATTGCAATAATTCGCAATAGTTTACGAGACACATACACACACACACACACAAACACAGACAATATGCTAAAAACAATATTTTCATACTCAAAACATTTATTTCCGGTGAAAACTTAATTTCGAAAATTTGATAAGATCTTAATACTCCTCTTAAGAGGGAGCAAAGAAAGAGTAAAAATAATACATATTAGCCAGGAAGACGTCCTTAAAAAGAATTTTATGTTAACAGATTAACCTCTTAATTTAAATCAAAATAAAAAGTTTATAGAATAAAAGAAACTGAATAACAAACAAATTCACAGGAAGGGAAAAAGAATTGAAAAGAGATGAAAAGAGAGGCCGGAAAGAGAAATGAGTGAGTGAGCGGAATGGTATGGGTAAAGAAGTGACGAAAACAAAAAAAGAAGAAAAATGGTAAGAAAACTTATGGCAAGCATGTTATAGCAACATTGATATAGTATAACAGGGCAACATGTTAAATAATGGTGATACGTAAATATACTAACGGTATGTATACCGGTATATACTCGTACACAAAATGACAACTTTAGTGAATTGTGTATTTCACTTTCTGTATAATACTCATAGTGTTGTTGTTATGGTATAAGTAACAATGTGCTGCTGAGCAGACTTTTCCGAACAGAGAGAGAGAAAAAATGAAAGAAATATAGAAACATAAAAATAAAATATCTGTTATTTACATTTTTACTTTCTCTTACTAATAATAGTAAGAGGAAGTATTACGATCGTGTCAAATTTTCGAAACTGAGTTTACACTAAAAATAAACGTTTTGAGGTCCCCTGGTCCAATAAGTGGGTTTTTAGAAAATGGTGTGTGTGTGTTCAGAATAACTCAAACAAGAAAAGCTGCAAGAAGCTCAAACTTGGTATTTTGTTTAGGTACTACCACCGCATCACTTCCCGAAGATTTCGGGCAAAATCCATCAACTAGAAGTGCCACTTTACTGAATGGTTTTGCCCTTAGATTTTCTCTTCCTAGAAGCTTCTATGCATCACTCGTTGTCTGTAACGAGAGAATATTGCCAGGAGGCCGCAGTGCACTGAGAAGGCTCCTGGTATCAAAGATCACAGCTGTTGACGATCTTTGAATTAAAAAAAAAAAATCTGGTGTGAAACACTCGCACACGCCTTTCTCTAACCCCTTGTTAATGCAATTACATAATAAAATGACAGATTTTAAATAAACTTTTCCTAGGAGAAAACTAAATTGACCCGTTCATATCTGCGCAGTTAGTATTTATTCCAAGTTTAAAGAAAATTGTTCTAGTTGTTTTCGAGAAAATTCCAAAAAATTCAAAAACCTAGTGTGTAAATTTGCATTAGTGGGTAAAACCGCTTTTCTTCAAATTTGAAATTCTATCAATGCTATTAATACGAGTTAATATTATGTAGGCGGTAAAACCATACACTGGACTGAAATGGTACTTTAGGGAGGGGCAGCATAACGCTACTATTCCCTGAGAAAAACCCCCAAAAAAATCTATTATCGCAGGAAAAGTTTCAAATAAAAGTAATAGATAGCAGACGAAGTTTAAGTGATTTCTGTGTAATTGGCAATGAGAGAAAGTGGTGTCAATGCTTCACACCAGACTTTTTTTTTAATGAGAAGAATACACACTTTCTTTTACTCATCAAGTCTATAGAAGGTACTTTCTCAAGTACTCGTTGAAAAAAAAGTTAGTAAATACAGTCCAGAGAAGCGAAGGGTTTGGTCCTTCCTACAGACAATAGTAATAATAATAATAATAATAATAATAATAATAATAATAGTAAATAAATTAAAAAAAAACACACAAATACCGGAAAAACAACAATTATTATAATAATAAAGATAATTATATGCTTAGAGAGTTATTAAATAAAAGTAACGTTAAGACTGATAAAGTCTTAAACAAAAGAGAAAACAAAGCAACAACAAAATGCACTTAGAGATTAACAACTAACGATTACATACATGCCGGCATAATGCCAGAAAATTGTGAATACCCCTATAATTTTCAATTGTCTTAAGAATAACTTATATATAAAACAAAGCAAACTTTTGGAATATTTAAATAAAAAGATTCAGATCTGGGATTTTATATGATGAACATTTATAAAACAATTACAAAAATGGTGTGAAACACTCACACGACTTTCTCTCACCTGCGCTAGTAATGGGAAATAAATTAATATATAAAATGACAAATATTCATTTACTTCAATATTGCCCATTTGTGCAACAACAAATATAGAGGTAGTCTCTGCCCAGGCAGGTAGAAGACATATGATAACATTATGGACCAGGAGACTGCGCGCAAAGACACTGAACGAATCAAATAACATTTCCGGCACAAACTCCGGAACTCTCTAAAATCACTCTTTTTTGGGGGGGCAAAAAGGTTTCATATAAAAGTAATAGTTAAAAGATAAACATATAAAAACATTGTTTCTCCCTCAGGGGACCTCGAAGCATGTATTTACGGTGAAAAGTCAATTTCGAAAATATGGCACGATCGCAGTACTTCCTCTTACTGGGAGTAAGAGGAAGTAAAAAGAATATGCTTTGTTAGTCACTGGTATTTGTTGTTTTTATAGTCATGATTCTATGTTAATGTAAGATGAAACGTTGGCTGAGTAATTATTGTTTATAAAAACCTATGGTAAAATTCCCCAATAATTTACAACAGCTTTATATTTATTATCATTACGCATACTACATATTTAATTGCGAAAAAACTGTATAATTCAACGAAAAACTATTACTCCTCAATTTTAAATATTAATGTTATACAGAAATCATGTATTTAACAATATAGTCAAAATATCAGGCAATTAAATCAATAAATGTTGAAAAAACCTTAAGTCAAAATCTTACAAATAACTTTTTAATTAACAAAACTTTGATTTGATCAATACACTGACCAAAGTGGGATGAAATTCCCAATCTGTTCAGAATCCAGACATTCCAATCACGACCGTTACGATTAAACTACTGACATACCAGACATTGTTCCAAACCAGTTTATATCCATTTATGGCAGGAAAAACTCAAACCAGAACCAGTAAGTAATACGCAAATATATCAATTCTCCTATCTCGATCTTCGCTATCACCATCACAGACAAGAGAATTAAAGGGACAAAATTACCTTTAAACCATTAAACATTAAACAAATGGACAATGCCATCATTTGAAAAGAATGTTATCACGATCTGGTCATTTGGATAATCCGCTATAGCTAAAAAATATTTTAGTTCGTGCAATGGCTTTAGTCTATTACAAAAATAAATTCTGCCATAATTCACTCATGTGACATCATTTCTGAAAACTGAGATTGACTACTTTTCTAGAGGTCGACCAAAATTTGTTGAAACCGGCAACTGAAGGAGCAACTGCCAGCCGATTTTGGTCGACGAAAGTCATCGAATACACAGAGGATCACAATACTATTCAGTGCTGGCAGGTTACTATACTAAAATATTTAGAATAAATGCAATGTTTACAAAAAACATAAACCTCTTTCTTGAAAAAAAAAAAAAACTTAAAGTAAACCAAGCAGGATCAGCACTAACAGTGCTAATAAAATAGTAAAGGAAACAAGCAATCACCACCCTTATCTTAGATAATATTTTGGCTTTGAGTGTGCACCGCTTCTAGCGCACTTATTTTGTTTAATAAATACAGGAAATAAAAAAATAAAGTGTTATTTGTATACCCTTTTAACTCACTCTCTAGTAGGCTCTGTAAATATAGGAAATTAAAAAGTACAAATATATATTGAGGTGAGATACTTCGGGTGGGCTCTGTTTGAATAAAAAACAGCAAAAATATAAATTGAAGAATGAAAATATTGAGTGGACTGTATATGATATAATATATTGAGCAAATGCCCCTCAGACGGTCTCAGCAGTATGAGTAATTGTCTGTTACAGTAAATAATTAAAAAAAAAAAATTATAATCTTGTAAGTCAATAAAGACCTTTTATTATTATTATTATTATTATTGAGCAAATTGAAAATTAAAATATTAAAACTTATATGGGAAAAAATGCATATATAAATTATATTTAAAAATGGGTAGCAAATATTATTTATTATCATTTTCAACAAACCCCTTAAAACGCAGAATCCTGGTTGCCAGTGCTGGAAGACCCATGGTTCTTAGTCCACATGAATAAAGAAATGGAGGAGAAATATGTGAATAAGGAAATAAATCTTATGGCCTGTAACTCTTGAGTCTTGATCCATACACTGCTGCTTGGCTAATGATTGTAGATAATAATTAAATGGGCCACCAGAAGCTGCACGGCAGGAAACCAACCGGAAGTAACAACCATGTGATTTCATAACCTATGCAGGCACGAGAGAACCAAGCCCTAAGACGACAAAAGGACCAGTTTATTATTAACAATACCCAGGAAAACCAGAAGTAACAAACTTGGGTTTTCACAAGTAAGGGCGACCGAACTGGCACGAATTGTATAGGTATTACACTGTGAAGGTATTATTCAAGGAAGTGGTGCTAACAACTTACTCCTTCGTCCTCAAAATGGCGACTGACTGAGAGAGGAGAAAATGCACAGATTACCCCCTTCTCGACTCTTAGAACACAGCCTATTAAATTGGTAAATTGTTATCAAGGTAGTACAATACCTACCTCCAAATAAAATTATTGAACGGCGTTAGCGGCGAATTTGAATTTACAAATACCGAACACATTTCGACGTTCCAAGAAATTTTGCTTGAGCTATTCTCCCAATGATGTATTTCCTTCAAAATGCAAAAACATCTAACAACACATTTGATTGTCCTTCATTCCAATAGGGAGGTGAAAGTGGATAATATATTAATATGGCAATTTAGAGGGAAGTCCAAAGTCAACACCAGTCCCTCAGCGCACCACCAGTCCCTCATGTACCACCAATCCCTCAGTGCACCACCAGTCCCTCGGTGTACCACCAGTCCCTCAGCGTACCATCAGTCCCTCAGTGTACCACCAGTCCCTCAGTGTCCCACCAGTCCCTCACTGTACCACCAGTCCCTCAGTGCACCACCAGTTCGTCAGTGTACCTTCAGTCTCTCAGTGCACCAATCAAATCAGTTTTCTAAAAAATCCGATTACACGATTCCCACAGATACACAATTCTTCTCACAATTGCATTTTTTTTTTGTGGGTCAATGACAGCGGCGGTCATTAGCAAAGGTTGACAGATTTTGACTTAAACCTTCTTTTGGATTCCAGTAAAGGTTCTAAACAACTATCACGCACAAAAACACTAAGAATGGGAAAGTTAACGAACTCTAGGGGACGAGGTATCCTATGTTCCCGCACAATTATTTTTCACAGAAACTCAATAAATCCTCTTACGGTAGTAAGAGAAAGTAAACAGGTATGTTTTCCATAATAAATGTAACTTTAAAATATGCACTTCCCCCTTGAATCCCTTAACGGATATGATCTAACATCATCTCATTCTTTCTATTAACTGGTGAAAATATGAAAAGAAATCCCGTAAATCATTTTTCACCATATTTTTTTCATCAAGACTTCTGCATAAAAAATTAGTGCCTTATTACAGAGGAGAAAAAAGTGATTAACATAATGCTTTTAAAGTGAAAAGCTTCCAAGTTTCAAGTAAATAGACATTTCAAATATGTTGTGAAAAGTAAACATGAAAATTCTCAAAGAAAACTTTCATTTCGTAGTTGAAACCATTAGTACGAAATTATAAATGTCATCACATAATTTACCCCTTTTAAAATGGAAAAGTTGATATGACACCATATCAAAACAAATAAGACTTTATATCATATTTTTCTCTTTTAAAAACATTAATAACTCTCAATTTTTCTTTGCAACTATTTGCTTTTATTATTTTCTCTTACTGCTGTAAGGGAAAGGTTGCAATTGTGACAAAGTTTCAAAATAATTCTCACCGGAAATACAAACAGCTGATATAGTCACTAGCAGTAATCACAGTCAGGTAGACCTTATCATTAATCAACCAATCATTATAGTTTTGTAGAAGATTGTCAGTTAACAGAATTAAATAAACCCAGTAAGAGAAAGTTCTGTGAGTTTTCTCACATCAGAAAATCTCTCATTATTGTTGGTGTTGACCACTCATACAATTTTCTCTTACTACAAGTAATATACTTTAATTCGCAACTTTTCTTTAAATTCCCACAATGTTCACAAATGATCAGTTGGGCTTGCCAATAAAACCAAAAAATTGTGGTGTAAGCAAACACGAAATCCAATTCTGTTAAGTCTAAGTTTCTGTTAATTGATTTTCTACAAATTTGGAATTCTAGCAATGCTTTTCATATATTTTAATATTATAGGGTAGGGCTACCATAATCTAATCTAATGTGGAACTCGGGGTTTCCCTAGGGAAATTTAGCAAATGGGCCACCCATTGTGCCCTCTCCCCCGTAAGACAACTCAAATCAGCCATGTCCCTCACAAACGCCAGGACTCAGGCGAGAGAGATTTCCAATCACAGATTCGGTACCAAGCTACAGGCGCCAAATCTTCTACAGGCTCGCAATCTCCAAGAAGGGAAACCGTATCCTCATCCTTTCCCACAAAGGGGATCGCAAATAAATCCATACTATGTAGATGCTTCCGGTAACTAGGCAGTGATTCTCCCTAGCTCTGCTTTTGTTTTGTTTCTAACGAGATAGGTTGTGCGTGCCTTTGAAGAACCTCTAAGAAAATCTTCAAGTGCAAGTGCAATCTTAACGGGAAAACATAACACTATGCTCCTCGGGAATCACTGAAAAAAATTAATTTGAAAGTGTTTCAAATAAAAGTGGCAGACATTTATGTGTGTAGATAATATCTAATGTTCTAGAAAACTGTTGGCCCTTTTTTCAATAAAATCGCGAAAAACTGAAAAAATAAATTTTAGTTTCCTGCGACTTTTCGTTTTTCAAATATTTTTTCCGACCGACGTACACACACACACACACACACATATGTATTAAGAAATTTTAAAACATCTATTTTCGGTGAATACTCAACTTCCCAAATCTGACTCGATCGGAATATTTCCTGCTACAAGCAGTTAGAGGAAGTAAAAATCTTAAAAAAAAAAAAGCCAGACTCATTCATTCATTGATTTATCAAAATTACAAACCAAAATTGATTTACATTTTTGACTGGACTATTTTAGTAGAATTACTTTTAAACAGTGGCGAGGGACTGGGGAATTGAAGTTGGTTAAATACAGTCAGACTCATTACCCAGGGATAACACGGATCTGATATATTCAACAGATAGTGGGAGATAATAAACATTTTTGTGGGATACAAATAATGGTTTTGCAGCTAGGAGAGAAAACTTCTAGAGTAAATTTTGGTCAGAATACATTATTTGACACGATCACAATTTTATATAATTAATTATTTCAAATTAATGATATCAAAATCGAACATTTTTGTTGCATTTATAATTACAAATTTTTTTTCACTTTTTCTTATTCAGAGTTACACACGTTTTGAGATCCCCTTAGTCAAAAAAAGTGGTTTTTAGTAATTGGTCTAAGTCTACTTGTGTAGACTTAGACCAATGTTGCTGAACAGTTTTTTTTTTTTTCAGTTTTCTGCGATTTCCTCCATCATGATGGGAAGAAAGTATGGTCAGAGATGTCTGGAATAGGCTCTGCTGGAGGTTGCCAAAGTTCTAGAAGGACCGCTATGGGCGGAAGAAGATACTAAACATACATACACAACAGACCTATCCCTTTTTTTTGAAACAGCTGACCGAATAAATTCATTTAAGGGAGGTGGTGGGGGTTATGCTTTCCTCTAAAGCTCCATACCACCTATTATCTATATAATATTAATTAGAATGTGTTGCCAAAATACCGAATTTGAAGATAAACATTTCAGTAAGACATTACTCTGGAATGGAAGATTTTTTCCTTTCTCTGGGATTTTCTCAAAAAGTCACTAGTGTTTCATTAAACTTAGGTTACCTGCTGTATATACAGAGGACCTACCTCTTTCGTTTGAAACTTTTTTGCTGAGAAAATGGATTTTAGGAAGGTTGTGGGCGGGGGGCTGGAAGGTCATGCTCCCTTAACACTAACACTATTAAACATTTAGTAAACATTATAATGTTGAATATGCAGTTGGTCCCCCCAATGCTGGATAACATTTATGATTTTATCTTCATTGTTTTGGTTCTGACCGGTTCATCCAGTTTACATACATGTCAGACTAAGGTTTACAATTAATTCGTGCAGAGAGATGACCAACTAAATGATTAAATCACAAACTACCCTGGTTGATTGTCCAATCATTGACCAATGATGTCCTATGACAATTAACCAGCGTGTTTGTGATTTAATCATTTAGTTGAAGTCACGAATTGATTGCAAACCTTAGTCTGGCATGTGTGTAAATCCCAAACCGGTTAGAACCAAAACAATGAAGCATGTTACGACGGATAAAATCATAGAAGAAAGTGACGGATAAGTCTGAAGAAAGTTTGCCAAACACAACTGTAAATTACGGTAAATGAAAGTCGTGTGAGAGTTTCACACCAGATTTTTCCCTCATTTTTAAAAGATAAAAGGCAAATAAATGAACATAAAAAGCTTTATTCTCATTACACTAAAGTTTTAGAATATAAAATTAAAGACATCACTTGAATTTACTAATTGTTTATTAATTATTTCATTAAAAGGAAATAAAAATTCATTTAAATTTATATATATATAAAAAAAATGAAAAAAAAAAACAAACATAATTACTAAAAGAGTCCTGTTTAGATTAGAGCAATAGATTAAGAGAGCTCCTTGAAAAGTTTTGTTTTACATTAGATCCCCACTTAACAAATGGCAAATTACATAGGAGTGGTGATGGATAAGTGCATGATAAAAAAAAAGAAGAATAAATCAATGCCTTCTAAATGAGTGTTTGCACAGGAAGAAAATATTAGCACAAGGAACAAGGACTGTTATTTTTTTTCCACCTTACTTTACGAGAATATATACATATATATAATATTTAAGGTAACTTTAATCAATACAGCGAGGGTGAATTCTTGTTCTCAAAAAAAATGAGGTACCTATGAGATTCCTTAAAAAGACTAGAGAATTTTATGGCAGGTATACAAGAAACAAGCATCCTCCAACTTTTCTCAAGATACCCTGGTTCTACACCAAATAAATTCTATGCAAGCCTTGCCTAACAAGCGCAAAAAAATACCTAGCCTTAAATGTAGCCAGATCAGTAATAAGAAGATAAATTGCCGTCAAAGCTAAGATATCCAAAAGTCGAATAAGATTGTATCAGTTGATTGGAAGTAATTGGATTATTTGGCAAAGCCAAAAAGAAAAAGGAAAAAGATGATTTTCTTCGACAATATTCTGAGAAAAAATTGATATTTGTTGAAAAGCTTCATTTCTTGTTACTTTCTCTTACTGTTACTTTACTTTTTTTTTCTTCTCAATTTCCTATTTTAACTAACTTTCCTTGCAAAGCACTTCAATAAACGAAAAATAGTAAGTAGTATTTAAAAAAATGTAAAAAAGTTACATCAATGTGAGTTAAATTTGCATTAACAAGAAAAAAATGAAAAAAACAATTTTCTTTAAGAAAAACTAGCAAACTAACTTTATAACAAGAGGGAAAACTAACTTACACTGAATCAGTTGCAACAATAACTTGTTTTGAATATAGTTTTGAACTTCTCAAAATTATTTACAAATGTCTCACAAAGGGATTTTCTTGTTAATCATTCAGCAAAAAAAATACTAGAAAAGTCGCTTTCAATTTGCTGATTACAATTTCTTTTTTGAGAATATGAGGGGGGTTATAAGTTTTGCGATAATGGCCATATTTTCAAAACAGGAGTTATCACCGCACATATATGTTTTAAAGCTATACGATTACTGTAGGATTGCAAAATTACTAAAGTGCTAATTCGCCGAAAGAATTTTTTTTCAGTCGTGGTTTTCTCAAAATTTTGTTCAAGGAAAAAAAGGAATTTTGAATTTTTGTTCCGTGAGAGCGGTAATCCTCTAAAGTGACAGCACTTGAAGAATATGTTGCAGTTCTTCTAATGGCTGTAAAATAACAGACGAGAATTACATACGATTACAGAAATGGAACCTTCATAGAAAATCATTTCATCGAAATGATGGGACTTTACAAAATAGATTTTCCATTTCTTCGCGATTAGAACACGAAAACTGCTCTTAAGATTTTCGTTAAATTCACTGTACACGTTTCATACACAAAGATATAATTAGAAGAATGTATTAGAAAGAATTGTGTAACTGATTCGCACTAGTTTTTCTTGTTTTCTTTCAATATATTCTAGATATTGAAACGTATACACTATATATTACTAAACCCTTTCAACATAACTATTTTGCTGTCGAAATCTCGAATGAAGTCATTATGACAAAAAAAATACAATCTATTGTGAAACACTCACACGACTTTCAATTACTGCGTTAATAATATAATCATGTATAAAAATGACATTTTTAGCCATCAAATTATACCCGTTTGTCCTTACCCGTGCAGTCCAGAAGAGGGCGCCAATAACATCAATCCGACCTCACATAACATTTGAAATTTAACGCCAAAAATCCCGTTAAATAATTTTTTACAGGAAAAAATGTTTCAAATAAACGTTATAGAGGTTTTCGAGAAACTCGAAAGTCGCACTTCCTGTTGACCTATATTCCTCAAATTTGGAATTCTATCAATTCTTCTAGTGGATATTATTACTATTATGTAGGTGGTAGAAGCGAACACTGAACTAAAGTGACACTTTAGAGCAGAGGTCTTCAAAACTACCTCGCGATTTGGCTTATCCAGCCCTCGTTGCTTTAGACAATTTAATTGATATTGCTTTTCAAACAATATATAAATATATATAATATTTGCATTAAGCGATCTAAAGTGAAGCCAGTGCAATAGGGCCATATTGACTTAAACTATTTAATAATCATTGAACATTATTGATGCTAACTTTGAATTCAATCGATATGTAATTTAAAAAAAAAATCACCTGTTCTCCCGACTTTCTCTTTCTGCAAGCTTCGCAGTACTAAATGATGAATTTTCTTTAAACGCTTACTAAACGCTTATTTGAGCTTATTGTTATTGTATGGCAGCGGCTAGGAAGTGTCTAAACAGAACAGCAAGTTGAACTTCCTGTGATTGTTCGTTTTTGAGATATTTAGTTACGAAATAAACATCCACATACATTCATAAAGACCATTCGCTAAAAATATTTCCTTCGCACGCAGGTAGCCTCAAAATATGTATTTCCGATGAAAAATCAATTTCGAAAATTAGACAGGATCGAAATACTTCCTCTTTCTGTGGGAGAATATATAGAATAAAACCAGGAAAGAAAATTTTTGGTAAACAGTGAAAAATCATAACTTTAAAAACATTCGTGGGATTAGGTTGAGAGGAAAATGGATTTTCCAGAGATTTTACAATTCCAGAGAAATTGTAGATGTGAAGATAAAACTGACGAAGTTACAAACAAGTTAAATATAAGACTACTTTACAGTGTTTATTTCATAAAAGTATATATTTATTTTTTCTTTTTCAACTTTTTAAAAAGTTTTTAAACTTATTTAGAAAATAATTAATTGTAAGTAAAATGTACAGAACATTGAAAGAAAATGTCCGTGGTGAAACACTCACACGACTTACTCTCCACTGCAGTTTACATGGTTCTGACAAATTTTTTTCCAACTTATATATAATATTTACGAAATGTTTGTTTGTCTTCAATTTTATGTCCATTGGAGAATTTAAACTTAATAAAATGTCTTGAGGAAAACATACACCCCCCCTCTTTAAATGACTTTCTCGAAAAAAAGGTTCCTAATAAAAAAGGTAGGATCTGTATTCCTAGTTGGTGCAAAAAACCTGATGGAATCCGACGGCGTTTTTAGATAAAATTTTAGAAAACTGAAGTAACTTCAGCAAAAACGCACTTCCGGTCAACCGAGTTCCTTCAAACTTGGAATGTTGGCAACATATTTAATTCTATTTAGATGATACAATTATATAATAAATAGAAATAGCACTTTAGACTATAACATAACCCCTTTGTTTTTGGTACTCAGTTTTGAAATAAAAAAGTACTCATTCTAAAATATATAAAATATTATTATATAGGTTAGTTGTCCACAATTGTTAGCTAACAATCACCAAATTCGGAGATTGTATCCGTCATAGCATGCTTTCTGATCTTCATCAACCTCAGAGTTGTGGGACCGAAAAACTGTCATTCAAAACTGAAAGTCAAAGATCCGAAACCAGTGTTAGAACGAGAAAGAAGATTCATTTTTCTCTAATTTCCTACTTCTAATTCTTTTCCACGCCGGCTTTACATGAACCTCTCATTTACCTTGTTGTGTAAATTGAGTAAACAATGTTGTCACTAAAAATTTGAGTACATGAAAGAAGATGGCTGATTCTAACAAGAGATAATGTGCTTAAATAATTGCAGCACATTATTACATTCATTATCCTTGCATTAATTGCCATTAAATTTAATGACATCGTACTGTCACATTTTTTTGGGCAAGAACATCATATTACAGCTAATTACTAAGGCATGTACATGCTCTTTGTTTTCGTGAGCACTTTGTGCAATCTATACAAAGCTTGGATCAAAATTAATTCAGAAACAATGATGCTTTTCAAGATACTAAAAAAAAACAAATGATGCTTTGTAACTAGATATACACAGAATCTTCAATGTATCATTCCAAGGAATTCTAAATTATTTGAAAATTAAACTGATAAACAGATTTAATTCCAGCAATAGAACCGACCTTAATTAATCGTATAGAATTAGTTAACTAAACTAAATTAAGTTCAACTATTTATTTTACACCTGAACAACAGGTTAATGCTATTTATAACCATTAACCT
The DNA here is from genome assembly GCA_011037195.1 of Triatoma infestans. Lineage (NCBI taxonomy): Eukaryota > Metazoa > Arthropoda > Insecta > Hemiptera > Reduviidae > Triatoma > Triatoma infestans. The sequence continues at coordinate 352,345 of JAAEAF010000376.1, forward strand.
TAAATTTCTTTGAGAGTTGTACATAGCTAAGAATGATGATTAGCAGTTGGGAGGATGTCAGATGATTTTTTGTTGCCGGGAAGATACCCTGCATGGAACCCATTACACCAGTATATAATCAGGACAGCGGAATCTAGAAGTCAGTACTGTATTGTACACACAGTCTTCAGAAAATAACACCATCACCAATTGCCCTCTGCCAGTTCAGTCTGTCATTTCTACTCACACTGTCTCTTTCTATATCAGTATTGTAAAGTGTTTGTAGTACTCTATTTTCTTAATTAATAAATCAATGTTCAGTTGGTGTACTTTCCACTACACTCCACTACGCTTTTAAAAAAAATATTTTTCCTAGAAAAACAGTTCTGAGGAACCTTTTACAATATTAATATTTTTTTCAGACAAAATGCCAGTTTTTTGCCATAGATGATTCTATGACAGGATTAATATTAAGGTACATAAAAAATATGACTACAACTCCAAACTAAAAATGTTTCAAATAAAAGTTTACAAACTTTTTTATAAAGTGTAGCAATAATAAAAGATTAAAGAAAATTGTTTGCGCTATCTTCAGGAGGAAAAAAAATGAAAAATTCATTCAATAAAGTGTATGCGTCCACTTGACAGATTTTTTATTAAATCTTTATCATCAAGTCGCTCGGGTAACTATATCAAGTTTGAATTTTCTGCTATTTTACTTTTTGAGACACACCAGTCCAATAAAAAGCAAAAAAATACTTCCTCTTAGCAGTACGAGTAGATACATTAGTATTATTTATTAGTTCCACTTACTGCTGGTTTTAGAAGGTGATAACCGGCTCGAACGACTCTCTTTAAATATCAACTAAACACACAAACAGCTAAAACTTTTATTTGTAATATTTTCGAACTTTATCGAACAGGTTTTTTTTCGTTTTCTGTGATTTTCTCTATATACCCCTATCTCTTTTGTTTGAAACATTTTCCGAGTAGTTGTTGGGGTGGTTGGTTCCGAGTAGTATTTAACGTAGTTAAACGTTTACGTAGTTAGGTCTAACGCAGTTAGTTTAACGTAGTATTTAACGAGCCGAGCAAAAAAGAATAAGTTTAACTACAATTAGCTCAAATTATAGGTAGTGATGCGGATAAAAGTAGCTTCCTCTTATATCTGATTTAATTTGATTTGAGTTTGATTTAGTTTTTCCGATTTTTACATTTTCTGAGTAAATAGATTTTAGGGAAACCCTGGTAGGAGTTGGCAAGGTTACACTACCCCTAGGCGTTCGCTTTTAGTTTAGATTCTTCCACTGTACATATAATATTCACGCCAGTTAAATTTAGTAAATAATTCGAATTTTGAAGGAAATTCGCCAAACTTAACTGTAACTTGCAGTGAAAGATTTTTTTATATTTTAAACCAGCAAGTTGTTTTAAAGCTTTTATAAATATGAAATATACTTTAATATTTAAATTAAGCTCCAAAGATAAAGTTATATCAAAGTATTCTTTTTATTACTATTATGTTCGTCTCAAAAACAAACATTATTCAATTTTCTTTAAATTTTATGGTACAATGTTTATCATTAAGGTGTTTTTCCAGAAATGAAAACTTGGTTAAGAATCCTCCCCTTCCTACTCTTATACTACCACAGAAAAAAAATCACAGAGTTTAGTTTTCCCTATTAGGTCGTCTAAAAACCGACTAAAGTTCATATCTATAAAGTACCACGCTTACTCTGAGAAAAGCATTCCATCCACTTGAGTACACATTTCTGTTTCTCACTCTCTCCAACAATATCAAACCATCACACACTATCACTCCCTCTCTCTCTCTCTCCTCCCTCTCAAACAAACCTCTCATCTCCTATTGCCAACTTCTTGTTATAATAACCTCTCTACCACTGAGAGTGAGAACGATGAACGTTTATTTTAATACACGTAGCATAACTACACACTAGGAAAACGATCTCTTAATGGAATAAGGCGTTACTTAAGACTTCCCTTAACGGACTACATGCCGAGTTTGGTTAAAAGGTTATTATAGTAGTATAAAACTAAATCAAATTAAATTAGATATAAGAGGAAGCTACTTTTATCCGCATTACTACCTATAATTCGAGCTAATTGTAGTTAAACTTATTCTTTTTCGCTCGGCTCGTTAAATAACCATCATCGTTCACCCTAGCCAAACTCCAGGATGCAAAAGCCCTATAAGACTTTCTCTTCAAAGATTTATATAAGCCCACATTCAGTACTGAAAATCTGGTTCACTAGCGCAACAATGCCAACAGTTTGCCATTCGCTTTCGCGCATTAAACCAGTAATTTTTACCGGCAAAGTTACGCTTTCCTCAAACAAGTTATTTTATTAAATTATTATTCCCCCATTGATATAAAATTAAAGGCACTGTAAATATTTAGTAAACATTATGTTTGGAGAAAATTTGTCATTTATAACTCTATAAACTGCCGTAAAGTCGTGTGAGTGCTTCACATCAGATTGTTTTTTGTTTTTTTTTTTAAATTTGGGGGGGGCAGATGGTCTGAGATATTTGGGACAAAAAATCCAAAATTAATTTGAAGAAAACTTCCCCCATCTGGGGATACTTATTTAAAAGAATAATAAAAATGAAATACTAAATTTAGTCAATAAGATTTCTAGCGATAATATCTGGATCCATTACGTCCGACTATCCGCCAAAAAATATTCAAGAAAATTATTACTAACTGTGACCGGGTAGTTTGCTGAAGTCTGAAAGAAATCAAAGAGCACGTAATATATTCATAATCAACCTGGACGTTGAAGATGAATATTGAATAAAACAACTATCAATTTAAATTATCTAAATTTACTGTAATAGAAATTTTATAAACATTACTACATTGTCCACGTCCCACATTTATAACAAACTATGTATTAAATATATTCTATATAAACTGAGCAGCAAAAGCCGACGACAAAAAAAAATAAATAAAAAAATAAAAAAGTTGGTCGCAGTAAAATTCTCCAGTCGCATGTTTAACAATAATTATTACAAGGTAGAGAAATTAATAACTTTTTACTTGTTAATATCCCTAACGCAGATAGTAATTATTAAACATCTCTGAGAGAAGATTGTTTTTTCAATTTATAAATTTCTAATTAATTTAGTAAAACCACTTTATTAAAAAGTGGAACCTGTTACAGACAGGAAGTTCATTTTGAAGTTGCAAAAAAATGAAATCCAGCCGCTGGAAGACCGCTATTTTAACAGAAAAAAAAAAAACAGAAAAATTCCTCTTCTCGGTTGATTGATTTTTCACCAAGAATATAAGTCTTCAGAGTTTTCCAAAAACAAAAGAAACAATAAAACTGAGTGGTGAAACACTCAACCGACTTTCTCTTATTCCTTTTTTAATATGATTATCAACAAAATGACAGACTTTCTTTAAACACAAATTTTTCATTCCTCATTCCTCCTAACATTCCTCTTAACATTAACATAAATGAGGAGTTGGGAAGGGCGACAAGCACTAACGTACCACGCAGGTAGGTAGAAAATGACTACATTTAAATTCCCCAAAACCATTTAGAAACCTTCTTTTTTTTTTTCAGAAATTGTTTTTGAAATACTAGTGATAGAGGTTTATATCTGTGGGTTAGTAATCTGTTAGTTAGTAGTCTGTGAGTTAGTAGTCTGTGAGTTAGTAGTCTGTGAGTTAGTAGTCTGTGAGTTAGAGTCTGTTAGTTAGTAGTCTGTGAGTTAGTAGTCTGTTAGTTAGTAGTCTGTGAGTTAGTAGTCTGTGAGTTAGTAGACCAAGTTTAAAGAAAAATCGTTTTAGCCGTTTTCCAGAAAATTCCCAAAATCTCAATAACCTATTCTATAAAATCACAGTTCTAGATGTAGTGGAAGAACGAAATAGATAAATAATAGCTTAGAGTTTAGAATATTCTATAGTATCCAAAATAGTATTTTGTTAATATTTTATAATTATCTTAGTGCTGTGAATTTACCTTCAAAAAGAGTGTATTTTAGAGTCAGGTATACTACAATCTAGGTCATTGCTATTAGGAAAACAAAGGCACAAAAATCCCGTTAGGTTAATTCTTCCCCCGCTAGAAAGAGAGCAATTCCTTCGAATAGTCTGCCTTCAGCGTTCAAATAATACAAGTCTGACTTCTGCTTTGAAACAACTAAGTCTGATTCTGCTTTGAAAGCCATTGAGGAATCGCTCTCTTCAAATCAGTGCCAGATATAAGTTAAAACATAAGAGCCTTGCATTTATTCTAGATGTAATCTGATTTATAATTGTGATATTGTTAAGTACTTAAATTTACTAAAGATAATATATTTATTTTAAAAAACAGTGGAGCTCTCTTGATTATTACTAATACTTCTATCTTTACCTCAAACATACTTACAAGCCCTTTCACAACACCGCTCAAGCCACTACAGATACACTAACACCATTACATTTCACAGGTAACTAAGATTATATAGGAGGTAAAAAACATACATTTTGTTGAAATGGTGCTTTAGAGGAAAACAAAACGATACTGTTTTCTTAGAACCTCCCAAAAAAACAATTATCCGCGGGAAAATGTTGCAAATAAAAGTGATAGGTATTATTTATGTGTATTTATGATAGTGTACGAAGTTTAAAGAAAAACACTGGAGCCGCTTTCGGTCAAAATTGTGAAAAAACATTAAGGAAAAGTCGAACTTCTGATTGATGGATTTTGTCCGAAACCTTCGGTAAGTTAAACGGAATACCAACTTTGAATTCTATCAAATTTTATATTTATATATATATATATATATAAAGAGAGAGAGAAAGAAACCTTCTTTTTTTTCTGGGAGTAGTTCCCCTTTACAGTTGGGGCTAGGATTCTCACTAGGGGAGAGAGAGAGAGAGAGAGAGAGAGAGAGAGAGTGAGTGAGAGATTCCCTAAAAACATTTTTTCGTACTCATTTCGAAAAATGTATTTCCGATGGAAATCCAATTTCATAAATTTGACACGATCCTAATACTTCCTCTCACTAGAGAATAAGAGAAAGTAAAAAAAGCAATCATTCTGGATTGAAACACTCACACGACTATCTTCTCACTGCAAATATCACAATTCTAACTGATAAACTTCCTTTATACATCCATGCTTACTACACCGTTAGCGTCTTGCATAAAGGTGGAAGGGATTAGTTTATATCAGGCCCTGATTCTAAGAAACTTTTCTAAAAATTACTGTTTCCCACATCTTGTGGACATTAAAACAGAAATTAATTAATTTTAATTCTCAGTCAAATGAATTAATATATCATAATAGTTTTGCTAAAAATGTAATTGAAATTATATTTTGTAAACTTGTTATATTTCCGTAAAATGAAAATTGTTAATTTAAAATTTAAATTGTGGTGTAGTAAGTTACTTATGTAAGCGTAAAGCTCAGCAATAAAGGGAATTTGTTACACATTTTTTATTTTTAAATTTATTATTCCGATATAACCTGCAATCAGTGAGGTGTGTGAATGAAACGTAAATTTGAAGCTACCTGATAGCGTTTCTTTGACAAAGGATGGTCCAAAATCGATCAGAAGCAATAAAAAATAAGTATGCTAGGACGGATAAAATCCCAGCATTGTAGACCAATCCACATATTCAACCCCAGGCCTTTATATCTTTAGTTTATGTTTTGCCTGTTATATATAAATGATGGCCCTTTACTGCAACTGAGTTTGAACCTCCGGGTTACATAAATGTAAACAATAAACGTGCTAATAGAATTATTTTTATAGGTTCATTTATATCTGAGCAGTGAACATTCCAAGTTTTTAAAAAAAATCATGACACTCTTTTCGAGAAAACTCCCTGACCTTTTCAGTAATATTGAAATCCTGGTTTACCCTATTTTCTTCAAATTTGGATTTTTATAAAGCTTTCAATGTATCGGTATAGCACTTTGGAGAAAAAGCTTAACCGTTGTTGTCTCCTTCGCCCCTCCCCCCAAAAAACCTTACTTCCCTAAAAAACTTTTTCTCAGATGAGTGTTTTAAAGAAAAGTGACTGGCCTTTGCCCATATATATATATATATATATGGGTGGCAAACTGGACCCGCGAAGTATTAGAAGTAATACATAATTTTATATATATATATATATATATATATGTTTGGGTTTGTGTGTGTGTGTGTGTGTGTATGTGTTATAGTATGCGAATTTTATTAAGAATATTTTTAGGAATCGTTTTCCGGGGTCAGATTTTGAACGAAACTATCCTGTCAGATGGGGTAATGGTACCAAAATTTGTATTTGTACTCAAGGAATGACCCAGAAAATGACATAATTCTGGTAAAAACTCTAATTTCCAAAATTTGACACGATCGCAATACCCCCCCCCCCCCACACTTGGAAATAAGAGAAAGTAATAAAGTTAGAAGTAATAAAACATAAAAAGTATTAAACTATATAACATATGCAAGTGTAAGTGTAGTTAATTTACAATGAAATTCAACTGATAAAAAAACAGGATAAAAACAAACAAATACAACAACAGAATAAGTGGCAAAGTTGTTTTTTTGGCAAGAACCATATTTTGCAAAAATCATGATACCACAAACTAGCATACTAGTGCTGCACGGAAATAATCATAACAAGAGAAACAGTGAGTGACACATAAATAAGCTCCTTCCCTCCCACAAAAACACAGACTAACCAAAAATAACGTAAAATGAACGAATGCAAACTCCAGGGTTAGTAATATAGCCCATCCATATACGTACGAACAGGATTATTGCAGAGTGGTCTAAAAAGGAGAGAATGCTAGCTGCAGGGATGGCAGGGCCCGCCCGCAACAACAACCATCGCGGTTGGAGAGAAAACGAGTAGTTGAAGTGTCGGTTACAGTCGGCCGACACAATCATCACCGTGATGATATTCTGTCCTGTTTAAATAAAAGGGGCGCAATGCCATATACAGAGACAGGCATGTATGTGTACTACATACACAAACACATAGAAATACAAACAGCAAAAAAAAAAAGTGAAATAAACCGGCAACATACATTAGATAGATCGTATAAATTACTATAACTTTCATAACAACAGAACGTTCGTTCATTGGTCCAAAATTATATAATAAAAAGAAGCAATACTCTGTTCAACTCCTACCCAACTTTGAGATTAAAAAAAAAAATTACAAAACTTTATATTGAAATAATTACTTCCTCTACTTACTAACAAACTGGAATAGATTATATTAAAAATAATTTTTAATACGAGAAACTCGTGAAATTAATTAATTAATTTTTTTTCCTGAAAAATTATTTTAAAAAAAGCCTCAACAATGTTTCGTTACATAAAAAAAATAATAATAAAACTGTATATACATGAAAAATTTTCTTTTAAATTCTATTCCAGAGAAGAGAAAGCTTGAAAAAAATAATACACACAATCTGCCAAGAACAGAAGAGAACAGAATATGGAAGTTTTTAATAAACTTTCCACCAAGCTGTATCCATATCCATACTCAGCTCTCAAAAGTATTTTTTTTTTTCAAGATATTAACTATTATATCGCATTTTGGGGGTGGTGGATGGGGTGTGTTTCTAACGACAATGTTGATACTGCAGCAAATAACAGTTGCCTGCACAGAATAATCTATTATTTTTAATTTACTGTTATCAACGTAAATAGATCTAGCTGAATTTTCTAACAGGTTTTCGGATAATTACCCAATAAATAATATATAGCGATCAAGTGGTTGGTCTTCATTGTTTCACTCTCTCGTTCTCTTTCGGCGACAAAAGAAAAACTCTAAAAATTTGTGTTTAATGTAAATTAAAACGTTGTTTCAGTCAATGAAAGTGACAATACAATCAATACAGTCAATAAACAGTTTATTTGCAAACACAATAAAATTTTATTAAAGTACTACACTGTTAATCTAAATAAATTAATAATATTACGCATTTATTAAAATAATTTATATTTTAATTTATCTTTATAATTACGGAAATAATAATTAACTAAGGATTGCAATTAAAGAAAAAAAGAAACTCAATTTTGACCTACAATAAAATGTTCGCCATCATTATACTGATTATTTGTTATAATTATATATTCACTTCGCTATTATCGGCATTGCGAAAACAAAAGTGCCCGACAATAAAAGCAGTAAGATCGATGGAATTAAATACGTATTATTTTTGTCGTTATATTTTTTTATCTTGAAACTACATGTTTTGGCGCTTAATTATTAAATTTGTCGTTCTATGAATATTTTATTGTAATTTTCTTCTTCTATCGTTCCTCACTTCAAATTTGTCTCGTAATTATACCTATCTTTCGGGCCGACAAACGCACCCTTTTTTTGTTCCTGCACATCGATCTATTAACCCCAATCGTGTTAGTTTGCCGATTTGCATACCAGATTTCATTTTTCTCTTAGAAAATAAAACGAAATAATATTCTATGCATCAAACTGTAACGATCAAATATTATGTGATAACTTAGTTTACAAAAGTTAAACAATTTCTGAATTCTTGATAAGATCAATTGATATGGTTAGTAAATGTTGGTAGCGTTGCCTTTTGTTTAATTAATTGAATAATAAAAGAATGTCATTTCAGCAAGCGTGACACTTTATGAACATAAAAAAACTTATCTAACAATATTGGTCTCCATTATTGAGAAATGTTTGAAACATTTGTATTGATTTATTAACGAAAAAGTTTCGAATATTTTAACAATTGGTGGGGATAATTAAATTAAATTAAACTAATTGAGATTTTTGGCTATCATATACAGTGTGACAAGAGAAACAAAGGCAGAAAAATCAAGATAATTACAAAAGACGAGCAATCAAAACTTGATTCTGCATTGAAAGTTTCGATATGTAAAGAAGAAATTATCAAAATCCCATTTCTAATGAGGCGAATAAATAACAATTTAGCTTTATTCTTTCTTAATACTCACAGTGGGGAAAGGTCTACATATTTTTAATAATGCGCAATAATACTTTGCCGATTTGCTGTCAAAAAATTTCACTGGAATAGATTATATTGGAATAAGATAAAACAGAACTGAATGCGTAATAATACCTTTTTAATTTCTCTTAGCAAGCAATGCGATCGAATGTGATGGCTGTGTATGAGTGAACCAGAATATCTAAAACCAAAGGAAGCTACAATAATCTGGTGTGAAACACTCATACGACTTTCACTCATTGCAGTTAATACAATATTTTAATATTGACAAATTTTCTTTAAACTCGGAATTTTTTTTCAGAGCACTAACATAAATCATGTGCGCACCTCTGGATCAGGAAGTCACTTCAATAAATCATGTACGCACCTCTGGATCAGGTCGTCACTTCAATAAATCATGTACGCACCTCTGGATCAGGTCGTCACTTCAATAAATCATGTGCGCACCTCTGGATCAGGAAGTCACTTCAATAAATCATGTACGCACCTCTGGATCAGGTCGTCACTTCAATAAATCATGTACGCACCTCTGGATCAGGTAGTCACTTCAATAAATCCACAGAAAATTTAAATGCCACAATTTCCGCAGAACTCACAAAAATCCATATTTGAGGAAATTTTGTTAAAATAAAAGTTATAGAATTGTGTTTGTGCAGTGAGAATCAAAAATTTAAAGAAAATCATTGTAGCTGTTTTCGAGAATATCCTAAAAAATGTAGAATTGTACCAATATTTCTAATGGGTATTAATATCAAATAAGAGACATTAACATATTTTATATTGAAAAGGTACTTCAGAGGAAAGCATAACACCACCGTTCTCTCAGAACGGTTCAATTCTCTCAGAACGCCTGTAATTATCCATCGTATCATTCAAGAGGAACCGATTTGATTTCCAGTCATATGTAATTATCTCGCTTTTTCAAATGTCAAAAATGAATTTTCCCAGGAGAATGTTTCAAATAAAAGTGACAGGTATTTATGTGTGTAGGTTGATGCAGACTCACACACACGCACACTTGTACACTCATACCTACAGATCATTCGCAAAAAACATTTTTTCCGCGCTCAGAGTTTCTCAAAACTTGTATTTCTGGTGAAAATTTGACACAATCGTAATACTTCTTCTCACTTGGAGTTACAAAAAGTAAAAAAAAAGGTATATATTAAGAAAAGAACTAAACTATGAGATTCAGGGTACTACAGACGGAACTGCTCCTTTTCAACGACAATTAAATATGGTTTGAGGTGGGATAAGTTTGAAGGCCTGCAAGGAGTTAACTGTTGCTGAATATCCGCTGCTATGTATGTTGAAGAATTCCAGAGGCAGTCATACCGTCTGCTCCTTTTATCAGGGATAGGTTTATGCTAATGCATGATAACGTCTGACCATTCACAGGTCACCCGCTTGTTGGCAGTATCGATTGGCCGACACGTTCTCAGGACATGATTTCTTTAGAACATATATGGGACATGCTCAAGGGGCGAGTTAGAGCTCGTGATCAGCATTCCAACTACTCTGCAACAGCTTCGCATTTTCCTACAAGAAGAATGCGACAAGCGACCATTCAAAACCTGAATGCATCGATGCTGTAGGAAGCAATGCTAACTGCTAAGGAGGTGAGACAAATGTAAAAAGTTATAAAATTTTGTAAACAAGATTTTTATTTTCCCGTTCTTTTTCATTTTTTATTTTTTACGCCACAATTCTAATGAAGAGTTGGTGAAAAATTAACTCTACATGTTATTATTTAACTACCGAACTGTGTTAAAAATAGATGGTTGCAATAAATGTTATTTATTTATTAATGAAGAAACTGGGTCCCATTTTTTTGTGGCTAACTGTAATATCCACACATTCTCTTTGTTTATTAAAGTTAATTTTCTCAAAATACTTATATCCGTTAATTATGGTTGACGCCAAAAATGACGCCGAAAAAAGTGAATAAATAAATACAATTCCAAAAGAAAGCAAAAATACGATACAAGATCAACTGGGAGCAAACAAAAAAGAATAGAAAGCTTGAGAGAAAGAAAAATATAAATCATTTCTAATTAAAAAAAAGATGGAACACCAACTCCCCCCTCCTTACCAATAACAATGAACTTTATTAACTCCTGCTAATATTCATTTAAATTAATTAAAGTTAGCTTTTGAAAATAATAACCTTTTCTAATAATTACATAAATAATACTATGTTAAACCTAAATAAAAATACATAAATAATTAAAAATAATATTTTTTATTTTATTTTTTGTAACTTTTCTTATTGAACATTTACAACTGCACGAAATGGTACAATAAGTAAAACAGATATGTGGCGTGAGAGACGTGAATGGCGGTCATCCAGCGATGAAAGCCATTAGTCAACCAGTTGGTCGCGGGGCCAACGGCGCCTCAGCCGTCTTGGAGGATTGGAGGGGATTGTTGTTCAGAAGAGGTTAGCTGCTAAAGGATTAGGGTGTGATGTTAAGTTTGATGAAATTTATTGTAGCGAGTTTTGATGGTTTCATTGAAGCGAGTTCAGAGATCACCGGATACTGAGATCAGTGTGTATGGTATGATTGTTTACATAAAAGGGAGCCTTTAATAAGAGGTGAAGTATTTAGACTGAAGTGTTTGTAATCTGTTGATATTGGATCTTTTGGCCGTTCCGTAAAGCTCAAGTCCGTTAGCCCATATTGGAGAGAGAAGTATACAATCGTCTCTGCAGTGTGTAAGTTTTGAGCGTTTGTCAAGCAGTTTGTGTCGTTTATTTAGCTGAGAACGTTTAAGTCTTGTATGTGGGTTCCAAGTTAGTCTTTTGTTTAGGCACATGGTCGGCTGATGGGATAGGAGTGTTGTACAAGAAGACAGGTGCAAGAGTTGTTCGCATAAGTGTAAAGAAAATGTATTCAGATTTTGTTGGTTAATTGTTATGCGCCAATTTTGTAGCCAGGGTTCTTAGTTAGTGAAGTTGAGATTGTAGACAGGGGACAGTAATACTAATTAAATATAATAAAAGAATTATTAAAATAAATTAATTAAAATAATTCCAATTATCTAATCCTGCCAGATAATTAATGGCAGGAAATTAAAAGGGCTTCAAGACAAAATATGAAATTAGGGGGATAATACATGAACATTCTATGGCACCCTTAGAAGTTACCATATTACTTCCTCTTTCTTCCGGTATAAGGAAGTATTGCGATCGTGCCATATTTTTGAAATTCAATGTTTTCACCGGAAATACATGCTTTGGGTTACGTTGCATGAAGCTCAAACTTGGTATTCTGTTTAGGTACTACTACCGCATCTGGCACGAAGATTTCGGGCATAATTCAAATGTGCGACTTTTCTGGATGTATTTTTTTCTTCAGTTTTTCATGATTTTCTTTGAACTTCGTATACTCTCTACACCCGTAAATACCATATCACTCTTCTTGGTAACAGTTTCCCAGGAAAATTGATTTTTTTGTGGATTCTGAACAGTAGCGTTATGATTTCAGGCATACAAGCAAAATCTCCACCACCATGTTTATGGCCAGCCCAACTAAACATTGTAATCTTGCAATTTTGAAAAAAAATTCTCGATTAAATTGTATAATTACAGTAAGGAAAGTCGTTAGTGTAACATTCGCAACATTCTTGATTATTATTATAAAAAAAGAGAGTATATGATCTTGGTACTTCCTGTTACTCGGTCAAAGAAAATATCGCGATCGTGTCAAATTTTAGATACCGCCTTTTCACCGGTAATTCGTTTTTAGTATTATTTATTACAGAGTACCTTCACGCAAATATGACGCCGAGAACGGAAGAATGTATTGTTATTTATTGTAATATTTGGAAATTCATATTTGAAGTTTACCCAAAATGGTTAATCTTTTAGTTTCAGTTGTTGAATCTTTTAATTGCAGTTTATTGTCATTTCTAATTTCTGTTAATTCTTCGTCTTCAGTAATGTTTAAATTGGGTGACATTCACGTACATGGAGCAATGATATCTCGGTATAATCATTCGTTTTTTCTGAAAATATTAAATATATTTAAAAAATGTATGGCATACCGGTTAAAAATTTCGCTTTAGAGGGAAGTTTAGGGTTGCAATTGCGTCAGGATTCTATAAAGATAATTTTTTTCTGTTAAACTGTTTCAAATAAACATGAAAAGATATTTATGTGTGCAGTTAGTATGCGAGGTTTACAAAAAAAAAGAATCGCGAAAAATTGGAAAGCAATTCTAATAAAATTTCACTTCCGGTCAATGGATTTCCTGATTGACCTGATCGGCAATGATAATCTATAATTAAGTCTATAGCACAGTGTGTAACCTAGAACTTCTCTAAAATTGAAAAAGTATAAGAATCTTTTTTTTTTTTTTTAAATTAGTTGTTTGAGCATTCTCACCGCGAACAAATGATTTTCATAATCAGAAGATTATCTCAATACGTGTTTCTGTTGTTTTTTTTTTTAAATAATTTGTCAATAATCATAGGCAATAAGTAAAAGTAAATAGAAAAAATATTGGAGCGTTTTTGTTTGTTTTTTTTGCAGTAAAAGGCCAAAAATGTAAACTGGAAAACATTACAGTAAAATGGCGCTAATAACCTGAGAAGTTGATGCGCCCCCACCCAAAAAAAAAAAAAAAAATTAGAGTGAAAATAAGTTACTTCAGGTCGGACGCATTCTGACGGAAACCTTCTTGAATATATCAAATTCGAACTTCACTCGATTTGCCTTCTTTTTTTTCCAGTGGATACATGTTATGTTGTTCATATAAACAAACTCACACATACGCCCCATTCACTAAAATTCCTACAAAAAAAAATACAACTGACAAAAATTAGAAGACCCAATAAATATTGAGACCAGATTACCTTAAACCCTAAACTTTCCTCATTGTTTATTTCCCTCCTCCCTCCTTTTTTAGAATTATAATTTATTCCATTTTATTTTTTTCTCCGGAAAAATTCCTGTCTTCAATTTATGCATTTCTCATGATTATCAACATTCATAAAGATTAATAAATACTTAACCTGGAATTTTCTGTTTGCAAGGATTTTCGTTAAATATTCATATTTTGTTTTAAAATATATCTACAGATCAATTTAAGCAAGGTAAAACTAGATAAATGTAAATTGCTAAATAAAAATAAATTTTATCGAGTATTTAGGGAAAAGAGAGAGAGAGAGAGAATAATAGAAAAATTAAAATAAAATAATAGAAATTCATTTCTTCACTGTTTTTTTTTTTATCACTTTTAACAAACACTAATCACTTGTTCACTTCACTTTTTGTTTTTTCTTGAACTTCACATATTCACTTTGAATTTCACTTTGGATAAGAAAACAAAAAATTAAACAGAAAAATTTATTAAATTTTTTAATAATTACGTAAAATAAAGGACCCATTTATTAGTTTTGTGTTCTAATATTATTTTACTAATATAATTTTTTTTAAGGCAATGTTTTTTTTTCTAATTTTTAAGTTTTTTTTTTGCTTACCGCAAATAACGATGCAGAGAATCATATGTGCAATGTTTTGATGATGATTTAAAAGTAATACAGATGTCTTGTGTTGAGCTTAAGTATATCCATTGTTGTATATCGATATTTATTTAGTAGATAATAGGTTATCGATTTAAAACTGATAGTTGTTATTGTTAACTTGATGTTAATAAAAGACGATAATACCAAAGACATGACAATAATAATTTGCGATACAAGTTGGCTGTGTTAGCGTCAATGTTGTACTGGATAAGTGAAGGCGGTAGACATCCACAGTGGAGATGTGGCTAGTTCCGCCCCCAGACTCTCTCGGCTTGCCACCACGCAAGTCTCTCTCACTCACTCGATAACACTCTCTCTCTCTCTCTCTCACACACACACATACAGCTACTACTAACAGAAGAGAGACTCCACTATAACAACAAAACTACTGCGCCGCCACCAGTCAGCGAGCAATGAGTATTTTTGCACATCATACCATACCTCTGAGTATTCTCGATCATTTCTTCGTCTTCATCATAGTTCCTCCATTGTCCAATAAGAAAGTTCAAAAACAAATCTGGTGTGAAATACTACCCCCTCCCTCCCCGAATTAACTCTTACTGGTTATTAACACAGTTATATATAAAATGAAAACTTTTCTTTAAAAATCAAACTTAACTCAGTCGACCCAACATAAATGTATTGATGTTGTAGTGCTGGGAGACAAGTATAGAATATATATATCCAGACACGTATAGAAATGATTACATTGTAGTCCAGAAGTGAACACCAATACATTTGGAATTAACATTGTACATTCTTCACAACCTCTTAGAAACAATTATTACAGTAAAATCTGACAAATACAAGTTAGCAATCTAAGTTTAAAAGTAATGGTTAGAATCAGTTTCGAGAAAAATAAAAAAAAACAATTCCGTAATGTCGCAATTCTGGCTCAAAGATTTTCTTGAAATTAGGAATTCTAGCAATGCGATTTAGCATTCAAGTTGACAATATTCTGAATAAGTCTACTGCAAAATATGAGTGAAACTTTGGTTTATAATAAATCACTGAAAAAGTCACAACAAGTTAGTCTTTTGAATAAGAATGACCGCAGAATTTTAAAAGATTCAAAAATAAAATAAAGTTTATAGTTTCGGTTCTTTGACAAAAACATGCGTATCGGATACGGCAGTGATATGTAAGCGGAATATCATCGAATAACATCATATTTCTGCGAGATTTCGTGTTTCGAGATATGTTGTTCATACGCATATATACTATTCCTAATTTTATTTTTCTTTTAATCAAGTGGAAAGCATGCATTTCCAGAGAAAAAAATCAATTTCGAGAATTTGATATAATCACTGTATTTTTTTTCTTATAGAAATAAGAAAACGTAAAAAGAAAAGGAAGCAGGAAAAACATCATGAAAAGAAAGATATATTGAACCAAAAAAAAGAAATCATAAATAAGGTATTAAAGTGCTTTATAGATGAGCTGAGAGATGGTTTTTCAAGTAGCATCTGCTTACGTAGAAAGCTTGTAAGCTTTCCTGGAAAGCTCACTTCAGAGGAGAAGGGAAAAACGCTTTTCTGTAATATCATGTTTCATTCACTTTCACTATCATTCTATACTTATTTTTTCGTTCGCTTATTTTATTTTATTTATATTTTTACATTATTATAGAAAAATGTAAGTAAAAATTAGCTAAAACTATACAATATCCGATCATTAAAGTGATATAGTGCAGCGAATATGTCAATTTTCTTTTTCTTTTTTTTTATGATAGATGAATAAGTTTGCTGCGCAGAGCTGGAAAGCATCAGAGATATTTTCCGTGATAGCTTGCTTCTTCGGGCGTTCGCCCGTCATCAGGATGTTTTTGTCAAACAGTATGATATCACATCTCTTTGATCATAGTTGCTGTGGTGGTTGGTTCCGCAGAGCTAGAAGGCATGAGAGACATTTTCCGTGGTAGCCTGATGCATTGTGGTCATCGACCGTTTTCGGGGCGTTCGCCCCATTTCAGGATGCGTTTTTCAGACAGTGTGACAAACAGACTTGCACAGAGCAAATTCAGTTTTACACATTTCTGAAGATGGGCGAACGCCCGAAAAACCGGTTCGATGACCACAAACTGAAGCAGGCTACCATGAAAATGTCTTGATGATCTCTTTGATCAGTTATTACACATGTTTGACACAAAACACCTGATGATGGACGAACGCCCGAAAACGGTCGATGGCCACAAAAAAAGCAGGCTTCACGGAAAAATATTTGACTAAAAAGTTTATTAAAAGAAAAATCCAAAAAATAAGGAAACCAATCGTATGGAGTTTCGCACCAGATTTTTTCTTAAGTGTTTTCAAACTCAATTTCGAAAATACACCCCAGATCGCAATAGTTTCTTGGAGCGGCGTACCATTGCGAATGTCTTACTTTTTATACTGGAGTCGTGAGGAGAGAAATTAGGTTTGATAAATTGAATAAGATAATGGCACTAATATACTGTAAGTACAACTAATCTAAGAAGACATAAATAATGTAGCTAAAGTTTACACTAACTGCACTGGACTTTATAATGAAAATGATAGAATGAATGGTGAGAGTAAAGATCTGACACGATGCGATGTACAGTTGTATGGTTGTATCTGATAGATATCCTCTATATAGATTCCCACTGGCTTATATCCACAGGTTCTCCCACTCTAGCCTGCCTAAGTCAAAGAGTAGTCTCTGTTAACCAGAGAGGGCCTCTCTTCTCTCTGCTGTGGTTGCATTATCTTTGCGGTACCATTACACTTTTCATTAAAATTCAAACAAATACAACAATGTATTGTACTTTTAGAATATGTGGTTGGATCCGCAATGTTGGATAATATCTCTGATTTTATCCGTCCTTAATTCGTTTTCTTCTTGGTTTTCATCGGTTACGGGTAACTGCCATAAATGCCAGAGTAAGACTGTCCATTCGTGTATAGAGAGTAATCTAATATAATAATCATTATTGTTGATTTTAATCCACTGTGTGAATGTTTTTCACTCAATGAAAAATAACAAAACAATACTTTATCAAATCTGTCTAAACTGTTACAACAATTAACGCCATACGGATTAATATGTCTCGTTACTCTTCAGTCTACAATGACAGCAACAAGTTTAAAATATTTTACTGAAAAAAAGTAATGGAATTCGAAACAAATTTAATCAACAATTTTTACTTTCTCTTGCAGTAAACGTTGAAAAATGTGAAACATTGAATTTTCAAAACAGATATATGTATGTGTGTTTTTTTGTATTTGGGATATATTTTTCACCAGTACATACAAACATAGGGGAAAAATAAAACATTTCTTTTCCTCAAGGGACCTTAAAACATGTAATACTATGGAAATTCAAGTTTTAGAAGAAAGTCAAACCTCTGAAGGTCATCTCTACATCACAGAAAGTAAATGAAGTTGTTAAAAACTTAATAGTTTTGTTTCAGTTCTACAAAACCACCAGCATATCCCATTATTCATTTTCTTTTTAAGCAAGTTATCATTGATTAGATTCCCAAAGGGAAGAATAAAATGGCATCAGAATTGGGAATAAATTTCACTTTGTTAGAACAATCTAGTTTTAAATGCTAGTTGGTTCAGTTATGTGAACAATGATTTACTGAATCCTCGTCAGACAATTATGATTTTACATCTCTGTGGAAGTTAGCGAAAAAGGAGTAAAACAGATTAGTTCCTTAATTTATATGGATTACATGTTATTTTGGAAAAAGTACTAATATCTCTAGTGAATTTTGCAGTAATATATCTTGCGAGGACAAGAAATTTGTCTTAAAAACCACTTTCAAAGTGATCGCTTAAAAGAGAATATGCCAGAAGAATGGTTTACGAGTATAATATGCATGGTTCATAAAAACCCTCTTTAAGCATCAACTCATTACTAAATTCAACTTACATATAAGTTGCTTTTGAACATCTTGGTGTGGCAGGGAACTTCTTTATATAGAAAAGGATACAGGGCCATATCTTTGTGGATTCTGTGCTGGCAGATCAACTAGCGATCAGTTTTTCAAGATGAGATAGATTCTGGAAAAAATCCTCGATTACAGAATTAAAAAAAAACTTAGCGATTTTAAATGCTTAAAACATTACGATAAACAGGAGCTAGCGCTGTATGGCAATCTAAGAACAGGGTGTGAGGAAGCTGATCTGCATAAGGCTGAATTCTGACTGAGGTGGAAAACTGTGTCAGGGTTAAGGCTGAAAACTGTTGATACTCAGAAACTATCAAAGATTTTGTGGATGGATTGAGGCCTGGTGATGCAGTAACTTGTCTTTTGTTCAATGTTGCCCCAGAGAAAGTAATGCGCGATTCGAGCGTAGAAATGTGTGGGCACATACTTCATACGAGCAAGCAGATTTATAATTAGTTGTGCCAGATGATAGTGTAACGCAGCCACTGGTGCCATCTAGGAGAGAAAGCAGGTAACTCAAGTTCTTCTAGTGGCCGCTAGGAAGCGCTGGCGGCGAGCTCTAGTACTTTCTAGAACAATCGATAACCTTCTAGACCCTTCTCCACCGGTATAAATAGTCGGAAAACAGAGAGTTTAGAGAGATTCTGATACAAACGAAGTGTGCGTTTGTGAAAAGTGTATAAAAAGTGAACAAAGTGAACTTTTGTTGGTTTAAGTGTGAATTAATTGTTATTAAGTGTTGTATTTGTAATTTATTGTGTAAAACAATAAATTGGTTTGTCTTATTGAATTTTAGAGTATTTTATCTAAACGAACCCACTTAGAACTAGTTGCAGTAGCTAGTTCAGAGGGAAAAACGTTACAATATTGATATCATAGGCAGACTGAAAGAAATTTCAAGGATGCCTTTCGTCAAACAAAAGACCAGCCAGGAATATGGGGCCTAGTCTGATCTGTCAACGGTTCCCCCCTGTAGAAATACGTTCCCGTAAAAATTGGGTTATATCTAGATATATACTACTGGGACGAATCACGGATGCAATTCATAAATTCATTCAATATACCTATAAATGAATAAATTAAAAAAAAAAAAGTATGCTAAGAAAACTGGGGTAAAACACACACACACACACATACGGACTTTTCCTTACTCCTGTTAATGGACTTATATACAAAATACAAATTTTCTTTAAATTTCAAAATTGCTCATTTCTCCAAAGGTACAGATGATGGTGGGACGGGACAAGTGCCAACCTACGAACAGAGGCAGCTAGAGAATATTATATTACAGATAGCCAATAATATTTCAAAGTCTATTAATGTTACAGTTCAAGAAATGTAAATAGTGCATATAGCTAATTTTTACGCAGGTAATTAGTAGTTTAGTCCAGGAATTTCTGCAGGACATAAATTATTTGCCCAAGCATCTGTGATTTGGTTCGAAAAAAAAAAAAAGAAAGTTTTTTCCGGTCTGAGAGGGCCACCAAACATTTATTTCCTGACTACTGACTGGAAACTGAATTTAGGAAATTTGACACTATCACAGTACTTTCTCTTACTAGGAGGAAGAGAAAATAAAAAAAAATATAAACAAATAAATAATTTTAATAATCTTAGAAATCCCGGGAGAGTTTTAAACGATCGTACTGGCAATAAAATAGTGAAATCGGTCAGGATGTTGGGTTTTAAAGTGTAACATTAGTTCGGGGTGAGAGAAAGAGAGAGAGAATAAATGAGAAAGAGAGAAGTCAGCAACCCGTGAACAACAAACTATGATACATATAGATAGACAAAACTTAACTTTATATATAAATTATGAGGTCAGCGCAAAATTATTGTACACTTGTGAAAACGAACTATGATGGAAAATTATGTGGCTTTTCAAATGTTTTATAATATAATATAAACTGTGCAAAAGTGAACAACAAACTGCAAGGTATCACTTTACATTTTTACTGTTAACAGTTTTCAACTTTTTTTTTTAATTACTGTTAATCAACTTCGCTAACATTTTGAGCAAAAATAAAGAGTAAATTCACGGTGTGAAACAATCACATGATTTACATCTAGAGGTGTTTTACAATAAATTTCTAATTGGCAAACTCTTTATATGATGATACAATATATTTATATGCCTTTAGTAAAGGTAACATGGTTGGTGAAACTAGACGGTAATGAAATGGCATTCTATAAAGACGTGAAGTTGCAGATCCTTCACAGAAACCACCCAAATTCAATATATTCACGCTTTTTAAATTTTTAGGAACTACATTTAGGTAACATTGCAATGGGCTAATAAAGCACTCCCCACCCTAGGTTCACTGCAATTCTCCCTCATGTTCGTAAGGGGGCAAACTAAAAGGAACTGGAAGGAGAGGTTCAGCCGCCTGTATACAAGAGCTTGTACTTCTAAAGAGAGGAAAATTATTTGAACCATCGAAGGCAATACTAAGTTTTCTAAAGTTGCATAACCATCTAAATCATGAAGTCATTTAAAGAACTTTTAACAATGTAAAGTTTTCTAAAGTTACATGACCTTGGAGCCAATTTCTTCAGGACACCATGGCCTTTGACAACAACATATTTACTGAAGGTTGGTCTCGCTACATGTTCATTTGGCGCACACATATATCAAGTATTTTCCGAGTGTATCGAGTCATAAAGTGAGCATATAAATAAAAATAAAAAATAACAATATTTTGTTGTCAATATATTGGACGGAATAGAGAAAAACGAAATGGAATAATTGAGAGAAGATAAAAAAAAAATGGGATCGACATTTTTCAGAAAGAACCGTTCATTATGAGCTAAAGAACAATGAAACAAAAGAGGGAAATGACATGCGGATGGAATGGGTATCTCCTCTTCCTGCAACCTACTAAAAAAAGAGATATCAATGTCACTTTTTTCCCGCTTAAAACCTCTCTTTTCTGGAAAGAATGCTGAAATAATATACATCCTAAAATCTGAACTTAAATAAACGAATTTATCCATTTTTTTGATAAAGGCAACGTTTTTCTAATAATGTTATATGTTTTTATCGTATATTTGTCCTTCTCAAAAGTTCTCAGTGCAATCTAGAAGACATCAATCAGCCTGGGCTACTTATACGCAAAAAATGCAATTACGACTTAAGAGGCTCAGAGCTCTAATATAAATATAGTCGGTATTTTTCTTGTATTGACTGACCTATTTTAAATATTCAGATGCAGGGGATTGAATCTGTGGTCATTAAATTAATTTGGCTGAAGAAATCAGGAGCATTTTTTTATTTAATGACCACAAAACCAATCTCCTCCGACTGAAGGTTTATTAAACTTAAAAGGAAGATTCTTCTTGACCGTTCTTAATATAGTAGAAGACTCTAGTGAGGTTCGGTTTTAGAAAATAAAACAACTATAATTTTGCAAACGTATTGACACATACATATATCGTCTCTTTCAACATATAAAAACACAAATAATAAACAATAATAATATTAAAAACAAAATTATTAACACTGAACAATTTATACTGTAATATACACTATACTGTGTACTAATACACATACTGTACATTTCCTAAAAAAATGTTTTCGTACTCAGGAGACCTTAAGACACACATTTCCGGTGGAAGCATTTCCGGTGTCGAAAATTTGACAGCTCAATAAGAAGAGAAAGTAAAAAAAAAACCTCCAAATCAAGCGGGAGTGATTTCCTTTTATTTCTAAGGAGCACATAAAACCTCGGGACATGTATTTCCTTTTGCTTTTTTATTCATGAAGTTTTTATTAAAGGAAAATAAGGAAAACATTAAAATATATTTTCACAAGGAAGGAAAACAATGGCAAATTTTAAAAATGTTATATTCATACTCAGAAAGTCCCTAGAAATATGAAGCAAAATAGTACAAAGAAAGAAGTGAAACAAAAAAAATAAATTTATAATTGAATTAAATAAAACGGAGTGGTGAGACATTTTAAATGAGCGCTAATTATTGTTTCTCTTATTATTCAATTTGTATTTAATTTTTGTTTTCAATTTATAAGGAATGAAATGGTAAGTTTCCATTGTTTTTATTTTCTGAAGAACTTATTCTACTTTGATTAATTATTATTTTAATGGTTTTATATAGATCTTGGCTCAATTAGGTCACTTTCTTTAATTTTTTTTAATCGTCACTTTAATTAATTTTTAAAGGAATGTATATTTTTCAATGCATTGCTTTTTACAGCATTCCACCATTGGTGTCAATGGTTTGGGGGGGGATATGTTTTTACTACCACCACCCTGAAGAGAATATATTGCACTCATCAACTAACTCGCAGCTGACAATACAAACCAAAGCCTAAAGTCTCCCCTTCTAGGTCTATTTCTTTCATTCTCTCCCTGGCATCCTCCGACTGGCTTTTATACCTTCCCTAAAAATAAGCATGGAGACCATCAGGATGATTATTGGTATCTCTTCTAGTAGCAAGCGCCACAGTGTTCTAGGTCATGCTTCCTTATTTGCCCTATTAGTTTTACACGTTCCTTAAGAAAATCTTCTTTTTCTCTTTTTTTAACCACTGTCTGCCTCCAGCCTTTCGGCTATCTTTGATGGGCGGATGGACCAGTATAAATTTGTTAATCTTATGGTATCATCACCCTTGATGTCAAAATATCTGATAAAACTTGGCAGAGAACTAGATGCTCTCTGTTATTTCGTTGTTTGATTGGCACAACGGTCGTAACGCAGAATTTGCATGGCCAATCCGGAACAGGTGTTCTTGGAAGTATGCAAGTCCTGTCAATGTTGCTACTCTTGCATTCTTTGGCGCACTTGGAGAGAAGGGCGTTCCCACGTTTTTCCAGCAGCTTGTAGGCGAGAAACTACAGCCCACTTGGCGTACACATGCGAAGCTGCTTATTTTTTGCATAAGTAACATCTGGGGATTGGGTGAGACCAATCATTAATATGCCTCTTTGGCAAAGCGTCAGCGTCCACGTTGCCAAAATTTCCACAGTGGGATGGAACCCATTGAAGTAAAAGGCTCCGACAACTTTCTATCAAACCGCTTATACCAGTTTTGTAGGTGGCTTCTAGAAGAGAATCGCTCAAGCATGCTGAAGTCAGTGACAGGATGACAGCTTGGTAATCGGTAGATTCGTGGGCTCAGATCTTTTCCTAATTTACTTTAAAGCAATTATTAAAGCAGGATCGCACTCAGTTCGCCGTGATAATTGTTGGAGTCTGGACTAAAAGGCGGTTTTGGCTGGAAGTGTTGGGAATTTAGTCCAGCACCGGCGATCCCCTGGATCCGTCAGTGCGATTCCCCTGGATCCGTCAGTATATACGTGAGGCCAGCTGTGAGCAGCAAGCTACCTTGTTTCAACAGTCAAGATATTAGGTATTGGACGTTGCTCTTTATTTTTCATGTCTTTTAAAAAGATCAATGTGAAGAGTGGCTAGCTTTGTTAGTGGGCAATTTCTAGAAAATACTGCCGGTCTCCAAGGTAAAAGTAAGTCTTCCATTGCAGCTCATTAAGCAGGAAAAACAGCTGAGGGCTGTGAGAAAACCGATTAGAGTCTATTTTTTCTGAAACTGATTCACGTTACAGATTTTTTCCCGATGAATGCCTTAGTACTGGGGGGGGCTATAGAAACACTCTCTTGACTTCCTTCTTAGATGTAATACTTGTTGGAAAGACCGATCGCTTATCCCATAAAAGGATTCTGGTCCCGTGAAGGGAGTGCTGCACCTTTTTTTACCAGTTTAATCTGGTGTCCAGAGGATGTTAACTCCATCTTCTGACAAGGTCATCTGAATATCTCGGCATTCCAAACTATTCATATGTTGGGTAATAAAAGGGACAGATGTCCTGTATTTCTTGAACTGAAAATATATTTTTAGATGCTACTTTTAGGTTTTCCGAACAATAAATAAAAAAAAACTTATTAGAGAATGATATCTGTGTGCGCGGGCGCGCAAATACCATAACTCTGAAACGGTAAAATCGCAGGAAATTCAAACAGGACATCAGTTTTAGAATGAAAGGAAGTTCCAATCAAAATCCATTAATCGAAAATACAACTCAGCCGAAACTTTTTTCTTAAATTTTGACGATTTTCTCAAAACAGCCTGAAAACTATTCTTTAGACGTGGAAAAAAAACATCGCTTTTATCTGAAAATAATCAACCAAAAAGAAAAAAAGATTTTACAGAATCTAAAGAAGCGGTGAGTTTAGGCTTCGCTTCTTTAGATTAAGGAACAGTGAACAAATTAAAAATTGCGCATTTAAAGATTATATGTTATCTAAAAATGGGAAAATTGCTAAATGATTATATCGTGTTAGATTTTGATATTTTCATATTGTTTGCATATTTATACAATTCTATAATTAGACCAATATTCCAAAAGAGAAATATTCTGAACGATACTAATTTTTTTACAATCCAAGTGATTGCTAAACTCAGATATACTGTCTGAAGAGTGTTTCATACTCACAAATTAACTTTACTCTCATCTACACTAAATTTATTTACTTGAGAGTCACTCTATGTCTCTCTAACCTATAAAGCTATTTCCCGGATCCTTACATAACCGGGAGAATTAATCGTACAAGAGGATGTCGTTAGGAAATTACACAATAATAGACGATTACTATGGTTATATACCACGCAGTTTTCACCACCACCCAGGTAAATAAAATAGCTCTTCTGAAAGAGCAAGCGTGAGTCAGAGAGAGAGAGAAAGATATTTCCTGGAACAGTTCCAGAAAGATAACTGTTTTGAATCAAATTAACCTGTTTTATGTACTTCGGAACCAGAAATGTTATTATTATATTTTTAAATTTTAGTTTTTAAAAAAATGCCTGGCGTAAAACATTCTCACGAGATTCCCCCCCCCATGTAATTCTCAGAGATTGACAAATTTTCTATTAAATCCCGCCATAACTATAGTGATTAGCACTACAAGGAATCTGAAGTCTTAATTCCTCACAGAATCCTTATAAGATGATTTTCCCTTATTCCTAAAATCTACTACTCTACAATAAAATCTACTACTACCTCTATCTGTAAACTTTTTCTTCCTTCGCTTCTGAAGGACTGCAATAACTGAAAATATTATTGTTACAACTGAGGGGTACAAATAGTTACAAGAGATATTTTTCTCTTGCAAAATTGTGAAATGAAAAATTAAAAAAAATTATTAAATTAGAAAAACAAAAAGAAATTGATGAGTTAGACTCCTCAAAACAAATCTAACTTCTCTTGGATATTTAAAAAAAAAAAAAATTAAATAAATTGGTAACTTTTTTCAAGATCGGTCCCTCCGTTACCACTAAGGTTATTGAGTAATACCACTATTTCTTTCATGCTATGCATTTCCATATTAAGGACTTAATTTATCATATTTGTTATTGTAAATATGGTTGAAATATATGCATGGCTGTAGAGAGAGAGGGAGAGAGAGAGAGACAAGCAAAGAAAATGAAAGATGTGTAATTTCTGTTATATTTGTATTATTTTCTTAATTTTCTCAGAAACAATAGTAGCCAAATTTGATCAGCTGTCAACCCCCGAAAAGGGGAAAACTTGTCACTTTCTGTTTCTCTTGATAGAAACATATTAACATCATCTCGTGAATGATAAAGAAAACTCGTTACCTATATTAAAGAAAATTAAATTACTGGAAAAGCAATCTCCTGAGAATCATTATATGTTCAGTCACAACGGAACGTAGAAATGTTATAATTAAAAATGTAATTTTAATCGAATAAAAAATTATGTTTATTCATTTATTCCCGACCATGTTAATCGGGGTATATAAAATTTTATAAAATAAAAAGTGTATTAAATACACAATTGTACGTTTATTGTTCAAATAATTCAAACAAAAAGATAAAATAAAGAAATGCCTCCAGGAATTCAAACAAGTAGTTTTTTGTAAATAAAAAATAGGTAAAAGGAAATTATCACGGCGTTGTTCTGAGGATGAACAAATTATTTAAAACATGAATTAAAAGAGAGCATTCACGCGTCTAAAATTTCATTATCAATCTGTTAACACTGCGTGAATATTTGCGTGAATGAATTTAGTTTTACAACTTTTTTTTTATGTTATTTTTTATTTATGTTTTATAAAAAAGAAAAACTTACCCAATGCGAGAGGAACAAAGACAATTAAATAAAACATTATTTTGGCGCAATAAAATGCACCTCTTTAATTACTGCCATTGCTATGGTAAAAACTCTGTTCTAAAATCCACATACACACACACAATTTTCA